>RHGG01000009.1:0-429285 GCA_005281575.1 Taphrina deformans | reverse complement strand
GCCATAGACGTCTGCGATAAATTGCGACGTCAAAAATGGCCCGCAATGATACTAGGGTGCAGACGTCAAAAGTATACTTTTCCGATTGCTCAAATCTGCACGTGTTTTTGGGTTTTTGTGTAAAACTGGTATTGCCAATAGCTTACCCTACAGCTGGCCAAAAGATCTGAGAATAGATTCAAATTGTAGCTACAGTCTATAGCTACAATTTGGTGCAAAGAAATTCTCAATTGCGTATGATTTGAGGCCATAGACGTCTGCAATAAATCGCAACGTCAAAAATGGCCCGGAATGGTACTAGACGCCTCTGCAACAACCTGACTCAGCGACAATCTTGCATTGTCAGGGAAGCAGAGGCAAGAGCGGCAGCTTGTAACACGCTGGAGGACCAGCACGCTATTGAACAAGAGATAGCAGACTACAAGGCGCGGGTCGTTGTCGAGAAGACAAGGGTCAGACTTGACCACAAAATTTTGCTGGCACATGGGCTCATGGAGCAGATCTGGAATGATCCAGGTCTCTTGAACAACTTTTGAGGAGGCCTGGATCATTCTCAGGTTGAGCTCAAGGCCTTGTCCAAGGTAAGATTTGGAAAAGGTCTTGAGCACCTTGAGCTCGATGCCTCTGACATTGAGTTTGAGGTTGCAGACAAGCAGGACAAGCCAGAGCCAGCAGTTGAAGCCGACGTTCAACTGGCGGCGCAGATCCAGGAGTCCATTTGGGGCATCACTGCCTTGTTTGAAAGCTTTATCCAGCAAGGCCAGAATTACCCGCAAGTAATTGTACGTGCCAGGGAATGGTTAGCTGCCCATGGTACCGACCTTGGGGTCCAGTCATCCGACAGGGAGGGGGACAAGTTACGAAGCAAAGAGGATGACGAGGAGGACGAGGAGCTTGAGGCGTGGATTGCCAAGTCTGAAGATGAGGAGGAAGAGAGAGACACATAGGAGGGAGCTTGTTGCGAGATATCACGCATAGAATATTACATTGTTCATAGACTATGACATTTTCACCCCAGCTTGGCACGAGGGCACTCAAATGTCACACCCGTATTTGTACCGGGATTTGTGTATGGTACGGTAAATCACGATACTGCGCCACAACAGCACGGCAACAGTACAGTGGGAGGAGGTCTACCGTCTTTAACGGCAATCAACGGTACGGCGTGCCGTAGTACGGTAGAATCCCAGCGCAAATCCCGGTACGGTAGCCAACTCTAGGTATGTGTGGGGTTTTGCAGGGTGTGAAGGTCTTAGAAATAGAAATGTGTGGGTATGTGAAGTTACAGGTGTACAGGAGTACTACAGGTGTGTGAGGGTGTTATGCTCATGTGGGTGTGTATGAAGGTGTTGAGGATATGTGAATGTGTCAGGGTTGTGTGGAAGATTTGAGCTATCTCTGAGATTTAAGCTATCTCTGAGATTCGGGCTATCTCTGGGTTTGTGGGATCTGGAAAGTCGTGTGTAAGATCTGAGCTATCTCTGACATTTGAGCTATCTATGGATTCGTGGGCTTCGGAAAGTCGTGTGTAAGATTCGGGCTATCGCTGAGATTCCAGCTATCTCTGAGATGACGATCTAAATGCGGGTTGTAGAGTCCAGACCATTTAGACCAGGACCTTATTCGCAACGTCTTGTTGTAGCTGCATATATTACGAGTAAATCATCGTAATAAGCTCTCTTAGCTCATCAGCCTTATCAAGTCTGTAACTTTGTTCGCTTCGTTCCACAAGTACTGTTTCCGAGTTAAGAATACCGTCCACAATTGCTAAGAGATACTCCTCGGAAAAGTGTACTTTGGTCAAGTAGGCCCGCCGGTGATGAATAGAGAACGAGTATACAACTCGAAATCCGTCCTGACGACACCCTAGTCGCAACATCGTGTTCATTCTGGTTAGCATCAAACCTAGCATTTCCGCATATTCTTGGGCGAAGAGTTTCTCGTATATATCGAGACCTGTGCTTCCATTGCGACTTTTGCACTCTATATTTATCACCGGACTACCCGACGCACGAACGACAACCGCGCCGTCATTGATGATAGTGCAACCTGAGTGACTCCTTGCCAATTGATCTCAAATTTGATATGTTCTTCTTTAACTTCGAGCAGAGGCCTGTTCTTGAGGGATAGCATTACGTCAAGAACATAATTCAGCAATAGCATAAACACTCTTTCAGTCGTAGGTTCCACAGTCGCTTGGTCGGCCGAGCTCACTGAGTCAAGTGAATTGGAGCTTGAGGACTTCGGTATCGAGCTGTCTGATGCGCTCGTGGAAGGCCTATCTTTGGCGACTCGGGCAGAAAATGCCCATTATAGATTCACATCTGATGGTGTAGGAGGGTTGTTTCCAACCTCGTCTTGTTCCACTGGTGCAGAGATCTGAACCAGCTCCCTGAGCTTGTCGTAAAATGTGCCTAATTTGGAACCCATTTCTCCAGCTCAAATCTTACACACGACTTTCCAGATTCCAAGGATCTAGAGATAGCCCGAATCTTGCACACAACTTTCCGATTCCCACGAATTGTTATAAGTGAGCGGAGGCTGGGTATAAGACTGTTTAGACGGACTGAGCAGGTTATAACGTTGCTGTATAACGTTGTTGTTAACTAGCTGTTACTTATAGCTAGTGAAGGCAAGAAGTAGTCGGGTGCAGGATGGATGTTGGCTGGACCCGTCTGGTTAAAAATGACGCCTTTTGCTGTTACATTATACGGAACGGCCAGAATCGGGTCGCGTAAACCCAGGTCCGCTGAGGGTGCATAGATTAATGACGCCTTCAGTGTATCCAATGGAAGTGCGCTGGTCATCAACGTGCTGAGTCAGGACCCATAACTTATGTCGCGAGATTACGCATTGAGAGTATTTTGATTGCAATTGCGCGTGTGCTTGGGCTTACTGTTTGTTATCACTCTATTGCACCAACCGGAAAAGCAAGCTGGAATTAGTCCGTGTGTTTGGTTCTTTGTTTGTCAGGCAAGGAAATTGATTGCGAGTCACGGTTGACGGAGTGTGGGCTTATCCAAAAATGCGGCTAGAGTTGGCTACCTTACCGGGGTTCTCGCCGGGATTTTACCGTGTTACGGTACGCCGTGCCGTCGATCACCGTAGTTGACGGAAGAGCTCCTCCCGCCGTTCGTTCTCCGTGCCGTTGATCTACTGTGCCGTACACAAATCCTGACAAATACAGGGTGTGACATTTGAGTTCTCTGGTGCCAAGCTGAGGTGAAATTGTCATGGACTAAGAACAATGCAATATTCTGTGGGTGACATCTTGCAATAAGTTGCCCTCCTTCACTTCTTCTGCTACACCTCTACTACCAGGACGGCTAATGTTGTGGTTCCAGGAACAATCCAATGGCGAGCTACCCAACCTGGTTGCACATTCCAATGGCGTAATGTGGCTTAAGGAGCTCCAATGTGCATTAAGTTACAGTAAAGAGGACAACATGGTGACCTCTGAGCAAGATCTTGTTGGCACCTTACACTCTTTGATTGTGACACAAGAGCTGAAGGTTGCTAGTGGAGCATCTGGTAAGGCATCTAGTGAGACATCTGGATCAAAACTACTGTATGTCTGTACCCAAATTGCATGAATACAGAAGACCATATGTCTCTGAACTACTTTAGCAATCATGGTGATACCCACTCATACAGTGGTGATTGTGTCAAGTGCATAATTGTCAGCCATTTTTGGCATGTGGGTGCTGTTGTGACAACCTTCAATTGGGTATACAAGCTTCAAAATAGATACTGTCACTCTGAAGCTTTGTGTAAACAGACCTTGATGGTTGCATCATTTCTGTGATGAATTTCAAGCATATAAACCCGGTACTGCACTCACCAGAGCGCTCAACAGAAAATTGGTCAGATCAATGCAAATCACATACAGTAGGTGCTCGGCAAAGTGCAACGTCCTGAGCCATTTTAGCCAAATTGGTTTTGTGTTTTGCATTTCAAACATAGCTTGAGTATTGATCACACCAGTGTCATTTCTGTAAAATGTGGCTGCAGCTGAACCTCAATTTTATGCCCCTGATTTTGGCTTTTGTGCTTAGATCTGCTCTGACACAAGCTGCGTTATTCTGTTCTCTTTAAGACTTCTTGAGTGCAATGTCAGATCAATACAGAGTATCTGTGTCAAGTAGCGTCTTTCTGACTACAAAACTCAGTTCACTGCATGGCTCTAAAGTAGTGGTCAAATGCGCCACAAGTGGCTTGTACAAATTCATGACTAGCACAAGCTGCAATGGAGCAAACACTCTGAAACTTGATAAACTATCAGCAAAGTCACGACAGACTGTTGTCATCAAGTTTTATGTCCTCAGAGCACCTATAGCATCTTGTGTAATATTCTAAAGAGGAAATGTAGCGTTCTTAAATTGACAAATTTGAGCCTCTGTTGCACTTTGCTGATCACCTACTGTATCACCACTTGCAAGCTACACAAGTCCAGCTCATCAATGTCCTTGGAGCTGCAGGCATGACACAGGCTTTGATAGCAACTGAGCTATCTGTTAACCAAAGCACAGTTTCCAGGCAGCTCAGACTAGGTAAGGATCAGAGGCCAGAAACACCATTACTCAGCTGCAGTACAGTAGCAGAGCAATTTCAAAATGTTGTGGAGACTGCATATCAGCGCCAAATGATCTCAAATTTGCGATGAAAGAGCAATGTCTATCTATGCAACTATCTACAAATTTCTAAGCAAAGGGTACAAGAACTCTTTGCACTAGAGAAGAAGAGAAAATGCGTGGCTGTGGCTAAACCTTATCTCAGCCAAAGCCTTGTGGCTGCACGCTTAAAATGGGCCCTGGAGCATCAACACTGGACTACAGAGGACTGGAATTGTGTCATATGGTCTGATGAATCCTCAATCTGTCTAGGAAAGCTCAAGGAAACAAGAAATGTGCTCAGAGACAATCAGAGCAAGTATGACACTGACAATCCTATTCCAGCCTTCAAAAACAGCAAAAGAAGCGTGATGGTATGGCAATGCTTCTTTGGCAGTACACTAGGACCTCTTTGCTACTTCCCTGAGGGGACTATCAACTCCCAGATGTACACAGAACTGCTGGAAAAGTCACTGCTACCTATAATTGAGGAAAGAGATGGGCTCATTGAAGGTCTGCTTGGAGATGATATTATGATCTTCCAACAAGATAATACTCCTATACACACCAGTGCTAAAAACATCAAAATTCTTGGAGCAGAGTGGCCTTAGAATCTTGTCCTGGTCAGCAAATTCACCAGACTTGAACCCTATGGAAAATCTACAGCATCTTCTAATGAAGATATGGAAGGTGTGGCAACAACAAAGACACAATGTGTACAAGACTGTGATGTCCCAGGACCTCCAAATTATTGTACAGGATGTCTGAAATGGTATGGAACCAGGTCTGTTAAAATCACTGTCAGAGAGCATGATCAGCAGGGTCCAGGCTGTGATTAGTGCAGCAGGTAGACACACCAGATACAATAGGTGCCCACTGAAATGCAACATCCTGGGTCATTTTGGCTAAATTAAGTTTGTGTTTTTGATTTCAAACATTTGTAGCACAACAGCGTGCAGCTCTATAGTGCTGAAATCTTGCGTACAGATACATGAGGTATTTGTCTGCATCATGTCAAAGTTGAAGTATATTGATCAAGATCTATGTGTTTGACAGCTTGAACACAAACAAGGGTCAAAATGACATATCTTGTGCTTTTGGGTTTGAGTGTCTTGGTTGCATGCCATAAATTTTGTGAAAAAAGATAATTCTTGTCACAGCATTCTTTGACCATTGCTACACCTGTATCTGTGTTCTCAAGACTCTAGCTTGTACACAATGTACTGTTATTGCACTTCAAAGTTTCCGCTCTGGCAAAAATGGCTCAAAATTTTGTTTGTACAATCATACTTGCAGTTATAGCTGAATAGACCCAAAATTCAACATGCATGCACTAGTATGCTATGATCATGTGCATACAGATTTTCAGGACTATAGCTTGCATTCTGATCATACCAGTGCCATCTTTGTAACATGTGGTTGTGTCTGAACCTCAATTTTATGCCACTGATTTTGGCGTTTGTGCTTAGTGTTAGGTATGGTGTAACAGCCCTGGTGGAGATTGGCTTTTGGTAACGGCAGATGAACGTAGTAGTAAGGTACTAGTCAAGTTGTTATCTACTCTACTGCAAGGGTTAGGGTTATAATCCCCTGGGGGATGATACTGTCCTCTCGGACTGCTGTGAAGAGAAAAGGACACACAAATAATAATGAAGCGCCACCTGTGCGTGTTGTCTCTTGTTAACCAACACGCTACAACTGGAGCTGTATAGCTTCATGACAATAGACGTCTGCAATAAATTATGATGTCAAAAATGGCCTGCAATGATACTAGTGTACAGCATGGATTGTGTTTTGTTGACTCTGTTAATATTGTGGCATTTGATTTTTGGATTCAAATTGCTGTCAAGATCCCTGTCAAAATGCTTGTCAGTATGGTTGTCAATATAGTTGTCAAATTTGCTGAAAAATCTTTGTTGTGCAATTTTCAAAACAGCTGCCAAGTAAAGCATCTTTCACACTAATTGTAAAGTGTCTGTGTCAAGTAGCGTCTATCTGACTCAAAGACTCAGTTCACTGCATGGCTTAAAAGTAGAGGTCAGATGCGCCACAAGTGGCTTGCACAAATGTATGACTAGCGCAAGCCACAACAAAGCAATCATTCTGAAAGTTGGTGTACAAGTATTAAAGTCAAGACCAACCCTTGTCATCAAGTTTTATCATCTTAGAACATCTATAGCACCTTGTGTAATGCTTCAAAGAGGAAATCTAGCGTTTTTGAGTTGACAAAATTCAGCCTCTGTTGCACTTTGCTGATCACCTACTGTACTAGCAAAAAATGCAAAATTACGCACTTGCCTGGATTAATCTCCATGCTTGCTGTCATGAAGCTATTCAACCTCAGTCAGAGTGTGTTGGTTAACAGGACACAACACTCAGGGGTGATGCTTCATTATTACTTGCGCATCTCCTATCCTCTCAGCAGTCCAAGAGGGCCATACCATCCTTCAGGGGATTATGGCACTACGCTGGATTCATCTACAGTAGAGTAGATAACAACTTGACTAGTACTTTACCACTATGTTTGCTAGTTGTTACCAAGGCCCATCTATCCTTCAGGGTTATCCCACCATCCCTAACACTTGCTAGTGCTTGAGCTCAGAGCCAAGCACAAGTACAGTACAGTAGGTGCTCAGCAAAGTGCAATGTTCTGAGACATTTTAGACAAATTAATTTTTGGTTTTTGATTTTGGAGATTTGTAGCACAACAGCATCTAGCTCAATAGTGCTGAAATCTTGCATATACAGTAGGTGATCAGCAAAGTGCAACATCCTGAGCCATTTTAGCCAAATTGGTTTTGCATTTTGCATTTTAAACATTTGTAGCACAATGGCTTCAGATTCTATATTGCTGAAATCTTGCATACTCATACTTGAGGTATCTGTCTGTCATCATATAAAGTTTGACAGATATTGATCAACATCTATGTGTTTGATGGCCCAAACAAAAACAAGGGTCAAAACAACATCTTTTGCGCTCTTGGGTTTAAGTGTCTCTGGTGCATGCCATAGATTTTGTGAGAAGGAATGATGGTTATTACAGCATTCTTTGACCATTGCTACACCTGCACCTGTGTTTTCACGACTTTAGCTTGTACACAACATACTGATATTGCACTTCAAAGTTTACGCTATTGCAAAAATAGCTCAGAATTTGTTTGTGCCATTGTACTTGCACTTATGACCATATAGGCCTAAAAGTCAATATGCATACACTACTATGCTATGATCACGTGCACACAAGGTTTCAGGACTATAGCTTGAGTATTGATCATACCAGTGCCATTTCTGTGAAATGTGGCTGTGGCTGAATCTCAATTTTTTGCCACTGATTGTAGCTTTTGTGCTTAGATGTGTTGTGACGCAAGCTGTGTTGTTCAGATCACTATAACACTTCTTGAGTGCAATGTTAGATCAATACAGAGTATCTGTGTCAAGTAGTGTCTTTCTGACCTCAAAACTCAGTTCACCACATGGCTCTAAAGTAGTGGTCAAATGCGCCACAAGTGGCTTGCACAAACACATGACTAGCACAAGTCACACCAGAGCAATGCTTCTGGAAATTGACGTGCTAGCAGCCAAGTCACACCAGATTGTTGTCATCAACTTTCATCTTCTCAGAGCCTCTATAGCATCTTGTGTAATGCCACAAAGAAGAAATCTAGCATTGTCAAATTGGAAAAATTCAGTCTCTGTTGCACTTTGCTGATCACCTACTGTACTCATACAGGAGGTATTTGCCTGTCATCATGTCAAATTTGAAGTATGTTGATCAAGATCTATGTGTTTGATGGCTCAAACAAACACAAGGGTCAAAATGACATACAGTAGGTGATCAGCAAAGTGCAACAGAGGCTCAAATTTGTCAATTTAAGAACGCTACATTTCCTCTTTAGAATATTACACAAGATGCTACACAGTAGGTGCTCACCAAAGTGCAACGTCCTGAGTCATTTTAGACAAATTAATTTTGGGTTTTTGATTTTGGAGATTTGTAGCACAATGACATCAAGTTCAATAGTGCTGAAATCTTGCATACTCATGCTTGGGGTATCTGTCTGTCATCATATAAAATTTGATTGATATTGATCAACATCTATGTGTTTGATGGCTTGAACAAAAAGAAGGGTCAAAATGACATATTTTATGCTTTTGAGTTTGAACGTCTCTGTTGCATGCCATAAATTTTGTGAGAAGGAATGATGGTTATTACAGCATTCTTTGACCACTTCTACACCTGTAGCTGTGTTTTCAAGACTTTAGCTTGTACACAACGTACTGATATTGCACTTCAAAGTCTACGCTATTGCAAAAATAGCTCAAAGTTTGTTTGTGACATGATACTTGCAGCTATGACTGAATAGGCCTGAAATTCAATATACATACACTAGTGTGCTATGATCATGTGCACACAAGTTTTTGGAACCATAGCTTGAGTATTGATCATACTAGTGCCATTCTTGTGAAACGTGGCTATGGCTGGACCTCAATTTTATGCCCCTGATTTTGGCTTTTGTGCTTAGATGTGCTGTGACGCAAGCTGCATTATTCTGTTCTCTTTAAGACTTCTTGAGTGCAATGTCAGATCAATACAGAGTATCTGTGTCAAGTAGCGTCTTTCTGACTACAAAACTCAGTTCACTGCATGGCTCTAAAGTAGTGGTCAAATGCGCCACAAGTGGCTTGCACAAACACATGACTAGCACAAGCCACACCAGAGCAATGCTTCTGGAAATTGATGTGCTAGCAGCCAAGTCACACCAGATTGTTGTCAACAAGTTTCATCTTCTCAAAACATCTACAGCATCTTGTGTAATGCTCAAAAGAGGAAACCCAGTGTTTTTAAAATGACAAAATTCAGCCTCTGTTGCACTTTGCTGATCACCTACTGTACGGTGGCAAAAACAAATTCTGAGCTATTTTTGCAATAGCATAAACTTTGAAGTACAATATGAGTACATTGTGTACAAGCTAAAGTCTTGGAAACACAGGTACAGGTGTAACAATGGTCAAAGAATGCTGTAATAACCATCATTCCTTCTCTCAAAATTTATGGCATGCACCAGAGACACTCAAACCCAAGAGCGCAAAAGATGTCATTTTGACCCTTGTTTTTGTTTGGGCCATGAAACACATAGATGTTCATCAATATCTGTCAAACTTCATATGATGACAGACAGATACCTCAAGTATGAGTATGCAAGATTTCAGCAATATAGAATCTGAAGCCATTGTGCTACAAATGTTTAAAATGCAAAATGCAAAACCAATTTGGCTAAAATGGCTCAGGACGTTGCACTTTGCCGAGCACCTACTGTATATGGAAATTGACCATGTGTGATCTGATCTTGACAGTTCATGAAGTCTTGAATCACGTACTGGATTTAGTCACCACGGCATATACGGAGTCCAGGGCTGCAAGGACGGACACGAGGTCATAATGCACTCCTCATTGTCCTTTGGGTGAAGAAAAGACAATAATCTCACGAAAGTGTACCAGTTCCCAAATCCAGATGATTGTATCGTCAGAAACTGCATTGACCTGAGAACAACGTCTGCTATACAGCACGGAATCAGTGCACATGATAATCATGTAGACAAGCACCGTGCTGCAGAACGTTCGGGAAGCAACAACTTCGACGCTACATAAGGCCTCTTTCGGAATGTTTTCTGAGGGCATAATCGCTGATTTGTTACTACATATGAAGGCCCGTGAGGGGTAAACAACCATTAAACGCCAGAATACGACCTCACATAGAACTTAGTGCTCATCCAGTCGTGCTTAGACTCTTTTTGCGCTTCTTTTTGTCCCTTTTGCGTTAGTAAATCCTCCAGACATAGTGCACGCTAGCTCACTTCTTCTCTTCGGTTGGCTTTTCGACCTTCTTGGGACTTTTAGCTTTCTCATTCGTTCGCGCCCTCTTCTTGCTATCTTTTGGAGTCGCAGTAGCAGATTTCGAAGCCGCAGCCGCCTTTGATGCTATCGACGCTGCTGCTGCATCATCATCATTTGTGACTTGATCTGTTTTCTTCACAAAATCAGGTTTGGGCTCGGTGATAGCATCACTCTTTGCCACTATGTCTTTAGCACTCCGGGGAATGCCGTGATCTTGCTTGTAAGTTGCGAGCTTCGCCTCGTAATCACGAACATCATTTTCATATCTCTCATTGTAAGGTTGTCGAGAATCATCGTCCAAATCTCTCCACTTTTCTGAAATTGCCTTTTGTATGTCAGTGCCTTTTGACTCTTCTGGCATCGCAGACTTGACAGAATTTCGCACAGCGTTCTGAAAGAGAAAGAATGCTGACATTGGTCGCTTTGGCAAATCCGGATCACGAACTTTCTTCTGCTTCTTGATCGGCGCATCTGAGGCGGTAGAATTTTTGGAGACAGTATCTGAGGAGTCTCCAGATTTGCCTTTGAGTTGCGACTGCGAAACTTCGGTGGCAGGCTGTAGTGGTGAAGCGCTGTTGTTTGGTAGAATTGGGTATTGGGCATGGACTTTCGGGTCCAGCCCTTGTGCGATTGATACAAAGTCTGTAATGCTGCGATCTAGGGCCGATTGAGCTTCTGTGAGAAGTCGGCAACTAGAGAGCACCTGCCTGAGTTAGATAAGGGTATCAATTTTTTCAATTTCGCAACCCACAATCTGATATTTTCGGTGAAAATCCGCGAAGCGCTCGGCGTTGGTCTGACTTGAATGTGTTGAGTTACTAGCCATATTTGCTGACTCAAGTCGCTACCGGACTAGAGAAAATGCGAGCAGGCGGTCGTTGAGATCGACTTGGGAAAGACACTAAGATCTGTGCTGGCTGAAGCAACGCCTGAGATTTGGGGATCCCTTGTCAATGTGCGGATTGCCGGCGCGCGCGCGTCCGGCAGCGCGCTGCACGCCCAGATGTTTGTTGTTCGCAAAAATCTATGCAGCGGAAAGATTGGCTGTTCAATTGGACAGAGCTCGGCTATAAGCTCACTGTCGAAATAACAAGATGATACGACAAGTGCGAACGGACTCGGCTTGCGAAAGAAAATCCTTTACCCACAGACAACACAACGATCATCCAGCCAGCCAGCCACGGCCTCAACTGCTCGCGTGGACAAGATTCTTTTTGACCTCGGGAAGGCGACCTCTGACCTCACTCCGGGCCTTGAACAGCCTTGGAACCCTGGGGCCAAGGGCTTCTCCCCTCAATCAGGTTTTATCGCTCCCCTTCTTCCTCCTCTACCCGCCGATCTGATGCTGAAGGCTTGAAAGAGCCATGGCCAATCCCAAACGCCACAAAAGACCTCACTCTTCAACGATCCACGATGGATATGGGGCGGGCTCAAGATTAAGCATCTTCGACCTCCGCACCGACTTGGAATCTCAGCGTGGCCAAATTGTACATAAGCAACGATGCTTGTGAAATAGAGCTCATTGAAATCGTACGGCTCTTATAGGAGGACGGAATCTTTTGCGCTCAACGTACTATACAGCACGACTGATGAAGACTAATCAGCGCCAGCTCATAAACTCATCGTATTGCACTAGACAAGGGTATTGTACCTCGTATTTCTGATTGGCCTTTCTATATTGATTTGTGGTTTCTGATCGATGACTTCTTTTCAGGTTGCAACGATCGCTCTGGATAGTGGCATTACTACGAATTTCACTGTGGTTCCCAGCGCGCTTTCTTTTGCCACAACTATCATACCAGCAGCACAACTGGTACAAACACCGCTCGAGCCTTTACAGTATGCTGGGCTTCTATACACGCCATTTGTCAGCACCCGCTGCATAGACACACAAGCAGCGATACCACGGAATCTTACGCTGCAACAATTACCGACACAAAGAGTAGGCTAGACCTGCTTCTGCATCTTAGCCAATACTAAAACCATTAGTTTCTAATCGCTCTTGCCCCTGCAAGCAATTGTCGAGACTCATATATAAGTCAGGCAACCGAGGACGGCGCAAAGGCTGTTATCCTATATCCTCCGACCAGGGATGCGAACCCTCCTGGATTAAGCTTATTCAGTGCCAATATCCCCATATATTATGCTTCATGGCTCGATGCGTCGCCTATCGCCCTTGCAATGAACCAATATAATACGGATCTCAGCGATGTTCCTTATGGCACAAGTCTATCCTCGGTCTTTGCTCCTGACGATCAGATTCGGCTTCTCCTGTCAGTAACTAGATCCGGAGGCTCTACGCGATCTTTACCCGGCTTGTGGATCGTCCTTCTCATCGTTCTTGGAATTTTATGCCTCATCGTGGCTGCAACGTCTATCGCAATGGTATGATCGAACCCAGATAAGTGTTTGAACAATCGGCTAACGATAGCGAAGCATATACATCAATACATCGCGAGACGAGACTTACGACGGCGGATAGCTGCAGGCGAAGTGGATCTCGAGAGTCTCGGCATCAAAAATCTGACTGTGCCCGCGAATTACATCAATGCTCTTCCACAGCGCAAATGGCATGAGCCACCTGTCGTGCAAGCATTCAGCACTTCAAGCAAGGAACTAGCACCGGATGCTGGTCCTGTCAATTCCATCTACAATCAGACTAATTGCTCGATATGCTTAGAGGACTATGTTGCTCAGACCTCCAACATACGAGAGTTACCATGTCAGCACATATATCATCTGGAGTGTATCGATGCGTTCCTACTGAAACGCTCCTCGCTATGCCCCCTTTGCAAGCAGAGCGTTCTTCCGAAAGGTTACATACCCCCTAAATCGGTCTTAACCATTGCAACGGTCATGCGTGAGAGGCGTCACCGAAGATCGCATTTACATGGAAATGCTCTTTCCCAGCCTACCTCGACTGATCTCGAATTGCAAGCTACACGTGATCTGAATAGTCGTTCAAGCAATCGTGCGCCCGATGATACTGTTGTGGAGGAACCTGTCAGAGATCAACCCAGCGTGGGCCGACGTATCTGGGCTGCCTTGTTTCCTGGAAGAGCATGATCGACCCATCAAATGAAGAACTAAAAACTGGTGATTATCATTACGCACAATTTGGCAACCACTTATCGAATTTTTATTGATACGCATGTTCGAAAGGATTTGTCGTCAGAGTATAACATGCCTCGAGCTCTGCTTATCGTTGACTGTGAAGCTTGAGCTCGAGCTCGACCCCACTCCAAACGCGGCCGCTTGTGATGTGTTCAAGCTTCGTTCTTGGGCTCACTTCTTGCAAAAATAGAAAGAGGAGACAGCGTTCTCGAAGTTTGTCACTGTTCCATTGTTCCACGGTCAGAGATCAGAGGTTGCGCAAGAAGCTTGTCATATAATGTTCCACTTGTACGTACAACTAAATGAATCTATGTGTGTGCATTATAAATGTCCACAAAGATATGTAATCATAATTGGAACGATCTATCAATCATAAATAAATCTGGTCCTTGTTGTCTCTCAGCGCCCATGAAGCGATCGACATGATATCACGTTGGCCCTACCAGCTGGAGCATACAACAGTATACCTGATCCTTGCAGTCCAGACTTGTTCTCTCAAGAATGTTATGAGGGATACATTTTGTGCGTGAAAAGATGCTCTAGACATAAACCTACGGCGCGTCAGGACGCGTCTTAACAGTCCACGATGGAAATTTTACTCCTGCAGCCCCTAGCGTATATACTGCGCTGAAACCAAAACAAAGACTTGCTGGAAGGATGAACAAAATCCTGTTTGGTCCGCTTGTCATCGCAAAGGAGGCAGTACTAGCAAGAGCCACACTCAAGAGTGCTGCAGCCACGTAAAATTGACTTTCGGCATTGAATAAAGGGCTGAAAGGTTGGGCATTCGTATAAGCTGTCTACAAGGACATTAGCTCGAATCTTGAATGATAATCTGGTTCTACTACAGCACTACTTACTTGTATAGAGCTCATTAAATTTGAAAGTCCACAAATTAGGATACAGCAGGGTAAATCTTAGTAGCAAATGTTGAGGAACTGTTTCGATTGATGTATATTCGCTATACTTGTAGTCTTGAGTGTGCGGTCAGACTACCATCTGAAAAGTCCACGACGCAAGACCCTCAAATATGGTAGTCCGTAGGCCGGAAAACTCGAAGATACAACCCCACAACCCTTCGTGCCGCAGTCGTGGCTGAACAAGTCCGCACATACATATTGCAAGATCACCACTCCTTGATGTTGGCAAAGTAACCATCCACGCGGAGGTATATATCATTGTACAATTGCAAGCAGCTCGGTGCAGTCATACCGCGAATCGGTACTTCGTTTGCACAACATATGGAAGCATGGCGCTCTACATGGCTAGTCTTCACGCTTGTTGATTAGGTGCAAAGCACAACAATCGGCACATTGAAGAACGATTGTGAACTAAGATTCGTGAATGCAGAAGATCCGTATCCTCGCTAATGCCAAGTCCTTCATACACAAAATAACTTGCGGTGGCCTGTCAATGCGCACCACAATATAGAGAGTGCGCGCATAGACGAAATTTCAGCAATGTGGATTAACTTTCCACCGGTCACTGATTATTCAGAATTGGATGAGGAACAACAGAAGCTTGTCCTCCAACGACATCTTCCATGTTCTGTGTGCGATTGTAGTCGGTTACAATCGCATAGTTCCGCGGACTCAACATGTGTTTGTGCACATCATCACGGAGTTCCTGCTGATCGTGAAGAATTCGTCCGGAGAGTGAGAGTCGCATGTCGAATTGATGAATTGTTACACGACAAAAGGAAATTCAACGAGCCCGAGTATAAAGATGAAGATCTCGATAGTCTTCGATTGCAGCTCAAGACACCTTCAGAAACGAATGAGGCAGCCGTTTCAACTAACGGTACCAAGCGTAGATTATCGGATTCTTCTCAAACTTCTGGTGAAGCGAAGCGTATGAAATTTGCCCTCGATCTAGAACCTGTGAGTGAACAGTACCAGGGCCACTACAAGGAGCCAAAGATAAAGGCTTCAGTCATTGAAGAACAACAAGGTGTTATTCAGTTTCGTGTTGTGAACAACGATAATTCTCCAATGAACATGATCATTCTTACAGGACTGAAGAATATTTTTCAAAAGCAATTGCCAAAGATGCCTAGGGAGTATATCGCAAGGCTTATATATGATCGTAATCATCTGAGTATGGCTATCGTGAGAGGAGTGGATACTGGTCAGATTGAGGTTATTGGTGGAATAACGTACAGACCATTCAATCACAGAAAATTCGCTGAGATTGTCTTCTGCGCAATAGCAAGCAGCGAACAAGTCAAGGGCTATGGTGCCCATCTCATGAACCATCTCAAAGACTATGTGAAAGCATCATCTCCAATCATCCACTTCTTGACATATGCCGACAATTACGCCATTGGTTATTTCAAAAAACAGGGCTTTACCAAGGATATCAATCTCGAAAGGCAAATCTGGGTAGGCTACATCAAAGATTATGAGGGCGGGACAATAATGCAGTGTACAATGTTACCAAGAATTAGATACTTGCACTCGGCCGAAATCATGGCGAGACAAAAAGCTGCCATACTTTGGAAGATTGAGGATACCTCGCGCGACCATATCGTGTATCCCGGTCTAGATGTTTTCAGAAAGGGAAACTCAATTGCACCGGAGGATATTCCAGGTCTCAAAGAGACTGGTTGGACAAAGGAAATGGATGAATTAGCTCGAAAACCTCGTCGTCCAGGGCATTACCAAATATTGCAAGTGCTCCTGTCCGAGTTGCAAAACCATCCTTCAGCGTGGCCATTCGTGCAACCAGTGAACCGAGAGGAAGTCCCCGATTACTACGAGGTCATCAAGGAACCCATGGGCAAGATTCCTCTCTGATTTATATATTTCAACAAGGACTAATGTTCACAGATTTAACGACCATGGAGTTCAAAGTCGAGAATGATCAGTATGATAGTGTGGCACAATTTGTGTATGATGCAAAGCTCATCTTCAACAACTGCCGGTCTTACAACAATGAGACCACGACTTACTACAAGAATGCCTCGAAATTAGAGAGGGCTTTGGCGGATGTCATTAAGGAGCGGTTCGTTGAATACAGTCAATTGTGTTGACAAAGTACACAAACTCTTGTGGCTTGGAAAGGAGGGACAGTGATAGATCCCATTTTCAGGTGACGAGATTGAAAGCCACATCTAGAACCTATAATACACGAAGATCAGAAAAGGCACTGTAACAATGTAGATAGATTTTACCACGGCTATAAAAAGTTTTAATCTCTTTTAAACCTGTGGAGCTGCATTCTTCACTGCTTCCGAACAACCCTCTGCGTACTTCTCAAAGTTCTTGTTGAACTGTAGAGCGAGGTCCTGGACATCAGACTCGAACTCTGATTTAGTTCCAAGCCATGATTTGACCGGGTTGAGAATTTCACTTGGCACTCCTGATACCGATGTCGGCACTCTGAGATTGAAGACTGGCATAGTCTCGTACTCGGCATCAGCCAACTCTCCAGAGTGTATAGCATCGAGAATAGCACGAGTATACTTCAAAGGACATCGGGATGCTTTCCTGTAGTCTCCTCCAACCCATCCGGTGTTGATGAGGTATGCAGAAGCTCCGAATTTGGTCAATTTCTCTGCAAGCATAGTCGCATATTGCATTGGGTGAAGCACAAGGAAAGGTTGTCCAAAGCATGCTGAGAACGTTGAAATTGGTTCAGTAATGCCCTCCTCAGTTCCCGGGGTCTTCGAGGTGTAACCGGAAATGAAGTGATATTGTAACGTAGCATTGTCCAGCTTGGAGACTGGTGGCAGAATTCCACGAGCATCGCAAGTGAGCAGAATGATGTTCTTTGGAGGAGAATCAGACATGCAAGGAATCTTTGCATTCGGAATGTATTCTATCGGATAGGCACATCTTGTGTTCTCTGTAAGTGTCACATCATCATAGTCAACGACTCGAGTGGTCGGATCAAAGACCACATTCTCCAAGACGGAACCGAATTTGATAGCATTGAAGATCTCGGGCTCCTTTTCAGCAGATAGACCAATACATTTGGCATAACATCCTCCCTCGATGTTGAAGACACCAGTGTCAGACCAACAGTGTTCGTCATCTCCGATCAAAGCTCGGTGTGGATCAGCGGACAGGGTGGTCTTGCCAGTTCCAGAGAGACCGAAGAATAATGTAACATCCCCGCTCTTCCCCTCATTAGCTGAAGAATGAAGCGTAAGCACGTTGTGCTTGACCGGCATCAAGTAGTAGAGAACGGAAAAGACACCTTTCTTCATTTCTCCAGCGTACTCCGTACCTAGAATGACCATTTCCATAGCTTTGAAATTAATCGCGACAGACGTTGTCGAGGTCATTCCGGTGGTGAATCTGTTGGCAGGGAATGCACCGGCGTTGTAAATCGTGAAGTCTGGTTTGCCGTAGTTCTTAGCTTCCTCCTCAGTAGGGCGAATCAACATACTACACGAATAAGTTTTGTAAAGCAAGGGTGTCTTCCGTTCTTACTTCCTCATGAAAAGAGCGTGGTATGCTCGAGCACACACCACTCGGACCTTGATTCTGTATTTTGGATCCCAACCAGCATAGGCATCAATTACATAGAGTCTCTTTCGGGTATTCAGATAGTCCACAGCTCGCTCTCGGTTAATCAACCATACTGCTTCTGGCTCCTTGATATTGACAGGTCCCCACCAGATCTTATCCGTGGAGGTCTCTTCATCGACAATACGCTTGTCCTTTGGCGATCGGCCAGTCTTTTTACCAGATGAGGTTGCTATAGCTCCAGCAGATGTAATTGCAGAACCAGACTCACTGCCAAGCTGTTAGCACGATCCAAGGGATAGTGGTTGAAACGAACTATACAAGGGCGTCTTCATATAGAGATGGGACGGAAGGATTGTAGATAATTGCCACGCTGGATCAACATTAAGAAGAGCCACCAAAACATCGAACTGCTCGACTTACTGGTCGTAATCGATTCTAGCATTGTCGTGAAGCTGTTCCTCGATTTCAGCTAGGCAGAGTTAGTGTCCGCCGTGGGGATTCTGAGAGAGACTTACTGTGGTGAGGGACAATTCCCGAAGGATTGAGACCTGTCTGATTGACGGGTTTGTTGCTCATAATCGCTAGATGAAAAGTAAGACGGTGTTGTAGAGGCTGACAATGAAGCAGATGTAACAAGGGGTCAGAATCTGGAGAAGCTGCTGTGGAGTATTTATGGCCGATGCTCAGATGCTCGGGCTTCCTACTTGTTCCGAAACATTACTCCTCCGCATTTTCCGCTCTCCGACTTGTTCCTTTAGCGGCTCCTCTCAGTTTGACTTTGGCGGCTGTTGCTGCTGCTGCTGCTACTACGGTACTGCAGCACAAACTTCGATTTGTGTCAGATCCGTATTCAGCTACAGTAGTAGCCTGACCGTCCTGATTGGTGCCTATCTACCCTATGCTCTGCGCTGATCATCTGTAAAATTTCGGGTCATGGGTATTCAATTAATTCTGTTGTGCCACACAAAAGAGTTGCACCATGGAGCAGCTGCCGAAAGGAGCTGCCTCAAGCTAACTTTGGCGAGGATTCGGCAGGAGCAACCAGCGCTTGGTACGGGAAAGGCTGGTACTGGCCACTAGGTAAGGGACTCCCCGTATTGCGCAAAATTTGTGAGTTTGAAGTTCGAGACTAGTGGCGGTGCTAGACTAGGCTCGCCCGCTCAGCATTCTCGTTGGACCCGGGCCACCGAGGCCGGGGATGGAGGAAGTGCAGCGAGCGGCCTTGGAGTTGCAGGAATGCGTTTCCGGCCACTAAAAACGAGACTCGAGTCCACGGCTTAAACTTCGTTGCTCCGTGTGTACCTCTCGTCCAATCAATGAAGCAACCTCGTGCGGCCCCACAAGGTTTTCGTACAACGGAGGCTCAAGCCACTTTCCGGTGCTTTTTGGTAGTTAAAGTGTATGTCGCTTATCGGTAACGAGCATTTTTCCTCGGTCGTTCTGGACGATCATTCATCGTCTAGTTACTCAACATCATCCAGCATTTAACTGTGTACCACTAGAGTAATATCATCTGTTGTTCGTTATGGCAAGCACAAAAACCAATGTCTCGATTGCCGATGCGCCGATTCCAACACCGCCGAATGCGACAATGCTACAGGCTTTTGAGTGGTACACGCCAGCGGGTGGGTCGCATCTGAGCAATCTGGTCGAAGTGCTCGAGGATCTGAACAAAATGGGCATAACTGCCATGTGGATCCCACCATGCGCGAAAGCTTCTTCGCCAGAAGGAAACGGGTATGACATTTATGACATTTGGGATCTTGGAGAGTTTGATCAGAAGGGGACAACAAAGACCAAATGGGGTTCTAAAGAAGACTTGTTGAATCTCTCGCGTGAGGCCAAGAAACATGCAGTCTTGCTCTACTGTATGTTCAGCCCATGAATCATGCCTAATCGCTCATGGTTTTAGTTGATGCAGTCCTCAACCACAAGGCAGCCGCCGATGAGCTAGAACATTGCCGTGTACAGGAGGTAGACAATGACGATCGTAACAAGGTGATCTCCGATGCCTACGAGATCAATGGTTGGCTTGGCTTCACTTTTCCAGGTCGCAACAACAAATACTCGGACGTGAAATACCATTGGTATCATTTCACTGGTACTGGTAAGACATAGCTGCGTGTGTGAGCATGCTCAATTTTTGACGGATAAGATTACAACAACGACAACCAGAAGACTGCTATTTGTACGCCAGCAAGTGAACAATGCGTCGACAAGCCTGACCTGAATTAGATCAAATTCTCGGCGACGGTAAAAAGTGGGCGACCGCTGGGGTATGTGTCATCTCGGTAGCGGCTCTGATGTACTAAATATTTTGAGGTCGATAGAGAAAAGGGTAACTTCGATTACCTGATGTTTGCTGACTTAGATCATGCCCATCCTGAAGGTGATCAGTCGCCCATAGACACTGATGACAACTAATGCGAAACCAGTCAAGACGGACATCATAAACTGGGGCAAGTGGATTACTCGTGAAATTGGTCTCTCTGGATTTAGATTCGACGCTGTGAAACGTAGGACATACTGATTAGCCTGTGAGCATTCTGCTGACTCGGCAGACTTCTCTGAAGATTTCTTATCAGAATTTATCGCTGCTGTTCAGAGTGACGATCGAAACGGGGTATCCGAGCTGTTTTGCGTTGGTGGTATGTTTCGAGTACAACTCTTGTAAGTCGTGTACTTGTGCTGATTGATCTGCAGAGTTCTGGAAGGACTCCTTGTGTGACATGATTGCGTATCTCGATCGAATGGGACGAAAGTTCAGTCTCTTTGATGGTCAGACCGATCTACCACAGTAGTTCAAATTCGACTGACATTGTTAGCTCCATTGGTGTACAACTTCTCTCAAATGTCCAGGACGGAGAAGGCAGATTTACGCGCGGTATTTGACGATACGTATGGTCGAATTACTCGTGGCGATAAGTTACTGATGATTGTAGGCTGGTCAAATCAGAGCCTGTCAATGCAGTGACCCTGGTGATGAACCATGACACACAGCCAGGTCAAGCACTAGAAGCTCCGGTCGAAGGATTTTTCAAGCCTCTCGCATACGCGCTCATTCTGCTCCGAGGAGAAGGGTACTTAGCACCGCTCCCACAGTCGCATATCTGACGAGATAGATATCCATGTGTCTTCTGGGGAGATCTGTATGGGACGTCAGGACCTGAGGGTAACACGCAGCCTGCCGCCTGTGGTGGACAACTCGGGGATCTCATCTTTGCCAGAAAGAACTATGCTTATGGTGAACAAGATGTGAGTGACCGTGCCCGCAGTTTCTTTCTGCAACTACCAAAGAGCTCTAGACTAACGGCACAATCAGGACTATTTCGATTACCCGACTTGCATAGGTTGGGTCCGACGCGGAACTTGGGATTATCCGGACGGATGTGCAGTGGTCTTGTCCAATGCCGATGAAGGTTACAAGCGCATGTATGTCGGAGAACTTCATGCTGGTGAAGTTTGGACAGATGTGCTTAAATGGTGGCCTCACTCTGTAACAATTGGAGATGATGGATTTGGGTATGTATTCCCAGTAAGCAAGGGCGCATGTGATGCTGATTATGCTCTAGCGAGTTTCATTGTCCTGCTGTATCTGTCTCTGTATATGTCAATCAGCAAGCAAAAGGACGTGACGAATTTGGAAAGTACACGGCGGAATTTGAAGGTCTGCACAAGAAATTAGAAAAGGTCGACTTGAAGTAGAGTATGAGTAGAATACAATTGGTCCGACTTAGATAGATATTGTCATCAGCAACATAACTAGATTGACGTCCACTAAATATAGAAGTGGCAAGATTGACTATGAGAACCAGCCTTTCTTTGCCTTGGCCTAAGAATTGTTAGTTCGTGATGCAATCTCGAGGCATCGATACATACCTTGGTATCCTCGGAGGTCTTTGCTAATTCAGCCTGCCTCTGTCAATATCTGCAAGAAGATCATTTCGAGACATCTACCTTGGTGTCTTTGAATTTCTTCTTCAATTCTCTCTCAGCATCCTCAGTGAAATTGCCTGCTTTTGACTTGATGTCCTCGAAGCTCTTCTTCAAGTCCTGCTCAGCATCCTTGCCGTAGGTCTTGGCTTGTGCCATAGCATCATCGACGGCCTTGTCAAACTTGTTACCATAGCTAGAGAGGATGAGTGAAGAAGCAGATTGATAATTTGAGGCTATTACGTCTGAGAAGTCTGCTTGATCTTCTCGGAATCCTTTTGAGCGGCAGATGGGTTCATCAGATAGTATCCGGCTCCCAGAGCCAGACCAAGCCCAAGGATGACAGGCAGAGTCCTGCTGCCAGACTTTGGCATTGGCGGTGGAGCAGCACGTCCGGTGCCGGGTCCGGTTGGCTAAGAACGTCAATTGACTAGAGTCGGCCTTGTCATTGCAGACTCACTGGCATTTGAGATCCTGGTTGAGCCATGCTTGTGTGTGTCGAGATCAAAGGCTTAGAATGCTTCAACTATCTTCAGCCAAATGCGACAACAATCGATATAAGATGGATGGCAGGAATTGCGAAAGTGGAATGGTCCAGGAATGAAGCTCGAGCATGGAACCGCACGACTCGGCCAGCAAGCCTCGAAGCTCTTGAAATTAAAACCTGCGTCATCGCTGTCTCACGGGTCAGGGACCCACGGGAACATGTAGTTATCAGCCCCTCGGCATGAAGGTGACCTTCCTCACAGTGCATACTCACGAACGAATGATTTGATGTTCCTGTAAGCTCCAGATCTTGCAGTCAATTTTTCACAGCACCTTGATTTGTTATCTGACCACGAGAATAAGATAGTGGAGCTGGGCGAGCAGATCTTCCAGATTTCGGATCGAGGCTCATACTACGACATGATCTTGAAGCTCTTTTGTAGTCACAAGACAGCACAGAATCCTTCTGACAAACTGGCCCTAAAATAGTGATCTATGGACATTAGAGTTACCTGTGCAGACATCATCAAGGATAGGACCGAGTAAATGGCAAGTCGAGTGGTGTGCATCAAGTGGAACAGTAACATCGTGCATGAGAAGCTGAGAACCATATTCTTGAACTATTTAGAGTACTTCAACTGGCTGAGTATCAACTATGATTTTTAGATAAGTATATACAAATAAGAGTCTAACAATGAAATTCATTTGGTCATTAGAGTTGAAGTTGTGAGCATGATGACAAGCAAGTCAGTTGAGTAGCTTGCTAATGGCCTCCAGCCAGGCTTGTTTTGTGAGTGACAGGACTAGAATAGTCCTTCAACAACGCCAGTCTCTGCATTGACATCGATGTTGTAGTAAGCGGGCCTGTGATGTTAGTGATATGACGTTGAGAAGTAGGACAACTTACAAAGTTGGCAGACCTGGAATGGTTTGAATCTCTGCCGCTAGCGGATAAACAAAGCCAGCACCTGCGGAAAGTCGAATGTCACGAATAGGCACAGTGAAACCAGACGGAGCACCCTTCTTTGCTGGATCTGCACTGAAGGAATATTGAGTTTTGGCGATACAGACGGGCAGGTTTCCGAATCCCTGTTTTGTCATAGTCTCGATTCGTTCCTTAGCAAGATCTGATAGTTCGATGCCGTCAGCACGATACATTTCTTTGCAGATGATTTCAATCTTCTCTGGAATAGACAGATTCTCATCGTACAAGAACTTGAAGCTCGAGTCTTCCTCACATGCTTTGATTACAGCCTTACCAAGATCGATCGCGCCGGCACCACCGTGAGCCCAATGGTAGGAAGGCACAGCATCGAGGGCGCCTGCCTCCAAAGCAAGCTTTCGAATAGTCTCCAATTCTGCTGGTGTATCGCTTGCAAATTGGTTGATGGCTACCACCACTGGGACGCCATACTTCTTGGCATTCACTATGTGTTGCTGCAAGTTGACGCAACCTTTCTCCACGAGATCAATGTTCTCGCTCTTGTACTCCGGTGCGAGAGGTTTGCCTGGAGTGACATCTGGACCACCTCCGTGCATCTTCAGAGCTTGGACTGTCGCGACTAGAACGACACAATCTGGCTTTAGACCAGATGCTCGGCACTTGATGTTGAAGAATTTCTCCATTCCAATATCCGCACCAAATCCAGCTTCGGTGACTACGTAGCCCGCTTCTTCTTCGGCATTTGAAGTTCCAGCCAATTTTAGAGCTATTCGGTCAGCAATGATAGATGACTGACCGATAGAAATGTTCGCAAATGGCCCCGCGTGCACAAAGACAGGAGTACCCTCCAAAGTCTGCATCATATTTGGCTTGATGGTGTCTTTCATGAGTACTGTGAGCGCCCCGCCGATACCGATGTCATCGGCGGTGATAGGATCTCCGGATCTCGACGAAGCAACCACCATTCTACCGAGTCGTTCACGCATATCCGCAAGATCAGTCGACAAGGTCAAGACTGACATACACTCAGATGCGACAGAGATATCGAAACCAGCTTCTCTGGTCATACCCTTTTCTGTGGAGTTTTGTCCAATTGTAATTTTCCTCAAAAACCTGTCGTTCACATCGAGGACTCTTTGCCAAGTTATGGTGGATGGGTCGATATCAAGTCTTGCAAACTTGGAAATCTCTTCCTCGGTGAGATCTTCAGGGTTCGTTTTATCGATTCCGAGCTTCTTCAATCGGCGCAACATGACTGGAGCGAATTTCCGAACTCCCTTCTTAGCTGGAGTCATTCGTGTGAACAGTGCCTTGTCTTTTTGTGTATTCTCGTGGAAGATTCGGGTGTCGATGGCGGCAGCCAAAAGATTGTTCGCAGCTGTGATAGCATGGATATCTCCGGTAAGATGTAGGTTGAATTCATCCATAGGAATGACCTGTGAATACCCTCCTCCGGCCGCTCCACCTTTGATTCCAAACGTTGGTCCTTGCGACGGTTGTCTGCAGCAAGCGAATGCAGTCTTGTTGAGGTGTGCTCCAAGTGTTTGTACGAGACCCATGACAGTTGTAGACTTTCCCTCGCCCAGTGGTGTGGGAGTTATTCCAGTCACTACTACGTATCTTCCATCCTTCTTATGTTGCAATCGGCTAAGAATTTCAAGGCCGACCTTAGCTTTGTATGGACCATACATTTCTAGCTCCGTTTCCTTGATACCAATCTCAGCGGCCAACTTGGCAATATTTTTTGGTGTCTGTGCTCTCGCAATCTCAATATCAGATGGGACATTTTTCAGTGGAGCCAAAGGCAGCGGTTTGAAGGATTTGCCTCCGGTTGTGAATGATAAATTAGCAGCCTCGAAGACATTCTCCATGAGCATACCGACAGTCATCGGACCCACACCACCAGGGACCGGTGTGATGTAGGAAGCCACTTCAGAGGCCGAAGCATAATCGACGTCGCCGACTAATCTTTGTCCAGACTTCTTCGTCGAGTCCGGGATAAAGTTAACTCCAACATCAATTACCACAGCACCTTCTTTCAGCCACGAGCCCTTGACATATTCGGCCTTTCCGATGGCAGCGACGACGATATCTGCGGTTCGGACCAAGGACTCGAGATCTGCGGTTTTCGAGTGACATACAGTGACCGTAGCATCAGCATTTCTCAAGAGGTAAGAGACCGGAGCACCAACGATATCAGATCTTCCGAGTACTACCACGTTCTTGCCTTTAACCGAAATGCCAGACTTCTCCAGCAAAACCATAACACCTTTTGGAGTACATGGGATGAAAGCAGGTTTACCACCTTTTTTTGCGAGTTCACCAATGTTGCTCGTGCCAAATCCATCTACATCTTTTGCAGACGCGACAGCTGCCGTGACAGTGTGCTCTGACAAGTGTCCAGGAATAGGGAGCTGCACTAAGATCCCATGAACGGAGACATCGTTGTTGAGCTCATTGATTTTGGCTAGCAGCTAAAGCATATGAGTAAGCTTTGCGCAGATCAAGGAATCCACTTACGGCCGCTTCGCTCGTGTCTTCCGCCAGCTTGATGTGCTGGAAGTCAATCTTAGCATCTGCAGCAGCCTTTTGTTTCATTGAGACATAACTCGTCGAATCTGGACGTTCTCCGACCTGAATGATTGCCAAAGACGGCTTGAAATTAGGATTCTTGGCCTGCATATCGGCGATGCGAGAGCCAATTTCCTCGCGAATGGATTTAGCAATGGCATTACCATCAATCTTTTGAGCCGGCATCGTTAGTCTTCTCGATGTTCGGATCGATCTAGAAAGAAGCTGATTCCTTTTAGAAGAAAGAGCACGAAGCATTCCCTGTGGAGGGCAGATGGTCACTTGCATTTTTTTCCTGGCAGCTACAGCCGCAGATTTCTGCTCCATTCGCGAGGCTGAGGCTTGGGTGCTCAACACGGGAAGGACTCCAGCCATTCGATTTGTGTGGTTATTGTGGATCCCCAAGGTGGAATTGGTGGAATTAGTGCAATACGTGCATGGAGACAGTACACAGATCCCTGACCACAGTTCAATCCTGGCTCTCTTGTTCCTCACGGACGAGAGTCATGCAAACATCGCTAGGATGTAATGACTGCGGATAAACATGTCGCGCAGTGTTCCATATCCAGAGAGTGACACGTAAAATGTGCATCGACAAGGGTAGAGTTCTTGCACTGATTGCTCGTGTTATACTTGTTCGTGGGCCTTTCTTACTGAGCTACCTATGCCGCATGACACATCGACGAGTTGTTTGAATTGTGGCACTTGTGTACAATGACAAAGTTCGTATAGGTAATTCATCACACACAATTTCGCGTTGGGTCGAGGCAAAACTGCTCCAGACGGTGCAACAAATTGCAAGCACGTTCTGTAGTCTCGAGAGCACTAAAGCTATTTCTTCTACAGGGAAGCGCAATGGAGTTGCCAAGCACATGACTTGCCGCTTGAGACTGCCGACTATGGATCAGAATCGTGAGCCTGTAGCTGATGTATCAAACCCTTGCTAAACTCCAAGCATTGCTGATATGCCTTATCGAATCCTAGATTGCCGGCATCGTAGTAGGGATCCTTGACTACAGCGTCCATGGATCGATCCCCAAAATCGCCAAAGAGATGTATGCTAGCTCGAATCTGCCCTCGAGGTTGCATGCTCTTAATGTTTGATAGATTGCTCCGGTCCATGGCCAAAATGAAATCAAACCTCTCAAAATCGTGTGCAGACAGTTGGCGTGCCTATATCGATCAGGACTTGGCTTCTACAGCCTGATACATCATTACCTTGTGCTCGAAGATTATACCATGTTGTCTGAGTGTTGCCAGCGTTCTAGGATCAGGTTGAGAGCCTTCCAGTCAGTGGCAGATTGTGTAACATCTTTTTTACTGTTTACCTTCGTGGTACGCACCAGCTAAACCTGTCAACATAATGCGACACGATGTGCACTGCGAGCACTGCGAGCTACATACTGCCACAGGAATCAACATTCGAGATCAGATCTTGCAAATCTTCTTGCTCGACCAAATGTTGCAAGACGCCGTGCGCCATGGTGCTCCTACAGATGTTTCCAAGGCAAACGAATAGTATACTGCTCATCTGTTCTGACAGATTGCGGTAATCAACAGAATTTCAATACTGCGTGAGCCATTGCTCTGTAGATACACCGTTTATTCTACAGACAGAAATTGAGCCGTTCACTTGGGATTGTACGCCACTATGTAGTATACCGTGGCAATTCTGATGTATCTTCAGAGATAAACCTCGCACACAAGATAAAAGACTACATCTAGAAATATTGCAGCTATGTCATGACAAACGCGAGCAGCTCTAGCTACGGCTAATGCCATATCCTGCACAAATAAGCTCCCTCATGTGGACAATCGAAGAACCAGAATCAAATGTTTGATGAATCTGTGGACTGATCAATTGCAAAAAGTGTTGTTTGTCCAGACCACAGGACTACACCTCGACCAATAGCTATAGGACACTACCTGAAGGTACTATGCCGTTCTGCGAATTTCACTTCACAAGAGTCAATTTTCCAATTTGATACTCTCTCGAGCCAGGGTACAAGCTCGGGCGATAGGATGACTGCATGACCCAAATCGGATGCTTAAAGCGAATATGACTATTTCGTCTTGCGTCAAAGTGCGCAGTGCCAAGTGCTACGGTAACAACGTGGCACCACAGTCCTTTGGACCCAATCGGGAGCCAAAAACTTGCTTACTCTAGAAATGTTGTGAATTCCTTGCGGGTCCTCAATGCTACAAGACAAGGACATCACAGGTGATAAAAGTCTACTAACGGTTCCCGAGCAGGATAGATAGAATGGAGAATTGAAGATCCTCGAGCTCAGTGACCACGTTGAGGCAAATCTGCTAGACGAAAGTTCTCGACTTCTTCATGCGAGGCCCTCTGGTGCCAAAGATTGTGCTACACGATCGAAAGCCCTTGTGAACTACGGGCGAGCATCATTGTTGGAATTCGTAGTGAGAAACAATCCATTCCCAGGACGTTGCCACTAGTAAGCAGAAATACTGGAAACCAAGTAGAATAGAACAAGCATTGGAGCGGCATTTCGACACAGGCTTTCAGCCTTGCACTGGCCACATACCGTCTCGGAAGAAGTTCACGTCCTCACCGATGATTTTGCTCAGCGAATCCTCAGGAAATGGATAAGACTCGTCAGCTATATTCAGGTGGCGTGAATAAGCCAAGGCAAATGCAAAACTCGACGGCGAACTGCCCATAAAAAAGGTTGAATTTTTGAGCACAAGATAGTCAACAAGACCCTGCTGATCCCATGTCATGGACGTGAGTTTTCGCAAGTTTGCACGGCTAAGGAGATCGCGCTTTGTAAGAACTTTGATGTTACGCTTAGCAGCCTCGGTTTTCAAGCGTGCACTATCAATCAGATCGCCCGATGCTAGATAGATCGTCTTGAACGTCATGGACAGTGCTTTCGCGAAATATGCGTCTCGCTGATCATTGTAATCGATCCATAGGCCTTTGATGTCTGCCTCTGTACGTAAGTGAGCACCCAGAAATCTGCCGTTATCCGACGACTGACGCTGGATTGTACGCAGTATGTCGTTTGCCAATTGATGCACATCTTCTCTGAAACGAAGTAATTTGCCGAATGTGGCATAGAATTCTACAGACTCTTCACTGATGGGCCATTCAAACAGCCCTAAAGACAGTCTGATGATCGCGGGGTGGTGTAAGCTAGGCTCGAAATTTAGCCATCCGGATAGCGCGTGCTGAAATTCGCTTGTGTGCATATCTAAGCGTCCATTGTCCGCGTGCAGTTCAGAGGGACGCAATGAATCAGTGACATGTGCATTTCCGAATTCTCGAATCTGGGAGATGTCTTCAAGGACTGTCATCTGAGGACAATTCAAGGCCATGACGCCCCTGAAGAAAGCATCATCGAAGAAATAGCTCATCGGTTCTTGAACTCCGTTCTTCAGTGCTGTGAGATCTTGTCCACGTTTTTCTATTAGTGGCAGTGTTATAGAGGCACCAGCGGCGATGGCATATCGAACACAATTTAGCACAAGACTCATGATATTGCCAATTCCACCAGGACTACTCGTGTTCAATATATGAACCTGACTCCAATTCGAAGACTTACTTGTCGTCACAAACGAAGTATAATCCCTCGTTCCACGTCGAGGCAACACATACCGCTTGCAGGGCTGGTATGTCGTATACTTCGACATTTGTGCTGTTCGAGGATTGCATGAAAGGCACCTCTCTGATGAAACTTGATCTGCTCAAGCCTGTCAGGTAACCACCGAACGCAGCAAGCGCCAAGATTGCGATGCATCCAAGCGATATGCAGACTTTCTGAAGCT
Source organism: Taphrina deformans (assembly GCA_005281575.1). NCBI lineage: Eukaryota > Fungi > Ascomycota > Taphrinomycetes > Taphrinales > Taphrinaceae > Taphrina > Taphrina deformans. Next base: position 399,465 of record RHGG01000009.1, on the reverse strand, counting down.
TGTGCTGGCTCCAACATCGCAGCGAGAACGTTGACCAACTCGTTTCGTCAATTTTCTGGGACGTCCTTGAGTCTGCAGATGAATCCTCCTCGACATCCCCACGAAGCGGCACCAGACGATAATCCTGACCCATCAATTTTTCGATTTAGCCCATGGAAGGCTCCTTGAGCGAACCAGAAAAGGACGTGTGTATATGATTCCGGTAGGAGTTCACATGTAGAGAGATAGATCGATCATTACACGACAGAGGAGTTGTGCCAGCCGGGAGTGCCAAGAAATGCGGCTCATCCTATCGGTAAATACAGACTTATTCGTTCGCGGTATGCCGCCTTGGCAAACCAAAAGTTCGAGGCCTGGGCAGAGAAAAGAGCACGTGAATGGATGGCGGGTACACTTACCTCTTGCAGCAGCGAGCTGATCATGATGGAACTGATCATGATCATTTGTCGTTGTATGGACCGGAAATGCGGTGTTTGATTGGTGGATTGGTTGCCTGCTTGCTTGGTTCGTTGCTTGGTTCAATTGAGTGATCGAGCGAGCGCGCCGCTCTTCGCTGGACCTTCGATGGCTCCGCCCGGAGAAAGAGTTTTCCCTCTTCTCCACTTCGACCAGTCTTTGGAGTCAGCGTGACTTGACAACGCACACAAGTCGTATCTGTAGCGGATTCGCCACTTCAGAAGTCCTGACTCTGCCAATGGAACCTCCAGGTAGCGGCGAACCCAAGCCGTACCACTGTTCAGTCTGTGGCGATGACTTCAAACGTCATGAACATCTTATCGTAAGCACTCACCCATCTGAGATGGGAAGAATGCGGGGACGAATTTCATGCTAACATTTCCCTAGCGACACTCTCGACGACATACTCAGGAGAAGCCATTCAAGTGTGATGTATGCCAGAAGGAGTTCGCTCGTAGAGATATTCTCAGTCGTCATGCCATCGTCCATGTCCCTGCGGCAGAGCGAGCTGCAATGCCACAAAAGACTCAAAAGAGAGGCACAAAACGTGTTCAGCAAGCTTGTAACAACTGCGCAAAAGGCAAGTGCCGTTGTGACGGCGAAACGCCTTGCTCTACATGCCAGAGTAAAGGCTTAGAAAACTGCGAATACACCCTTTCATCCACGCCAGCGAAAAGGAAACGAGCAGACTCAAGCGCGTCCACTGCTGCCGCAAATGTTTTATTGCAGGTTGCCAGTTCTGCACATGCAAGTCCGAAAGGCGACTGGACCATGGACTACAACAATCATCACGGGGACGTCTCGATGCAGCCTCCGCAACCAATCGTTTTTGGCTACCAGCCGACTCTCAACGGAGCATTAAATCATGACTCATTCATGTACGGCTCCAGGCCTGGAAGTCGATATGCAAGTCGAGCTCCATCGCCATCGCACGATTTTGATGCACAATTCGAAAACACTCTGCCGGCTGCCTCAGTTTTTGGCTTCCTCTTCAAGGACTCCGCCCGGGATCTGCCAAGCATAAATGCAATTTTACCCCGCCTCCTTCCGGTTCCAGGCTTCGCTACCGACTTTCCACAGTCAACTTACGGTCACAATGGAGCAGATCAACCGGGGACGTACTCGAACTATCGTAATGACACGATGTCGACCTCCAACTCGGCGTACAATCTCACCAGACCGTCCTCTCCGGTATTATCTTTCCAAGAGATCGACATTCCAGATGTTCTGCAGGACCTTGAGGACGGACCGCTAGTCGATCAATTCACTGAGACTGATCGCACACATCTTCAGGAATATACACAGACTCAGCTGCCCTCAGCAAGGCTCATCAATATCATCATACAGCTGTATTTCGACAAATTTCATGAATGTATGCCTATTGTTCATCGGCCCAATTATTCTCCAGGACAGACAGATCACATCCTGACCTTGGCAATCATGGCTGTCGGCTCTCAGTACATTCCCAAGATATCTCTGAACGAACTACATCGTCCACTCGTGACCCTGGCAAATCGGGTCTTGAAATTGGAGCAGGAGACCTTTGCAGCACTGCAGGCACAATTCTTGCTTGACATTGCGGATTTATACAATCTTCAATCGCAAGGCGTACTCGAAGCTGTTGAGGATCGACGGAACTCATTGCAGCGCAAGGCTCTGGCTCGAAAGCTCTTTGACGAGAACTATGATGATTCCCCACCTGAAGATGCGTCCACAGAAGCCCGCTGGCAGATACTCAGACGCGCCGAAGAGAGACGTAGACTCTCTTGGGGCATATGGTTGCACGACCACCTTTTCTCTGTCCTATTCGGAGTTCGTCCTCTGATGGAAATCAGTCAAGTTCGTACCAGTCTTCCGTGTCATGAGAGCTTGTGGGAACCAAATACTGCACGGGAGTGGGCGGAACAATTCGCACCAGACAGATTGCCTCTTCGTACGAGAACGCTCTGGAGCACTGGACGCCTGGAAGATCGCGGCGCAACAGAGTGCTTACAATATGGCTTATTCTGTCGCACAATCTTGGCGCATGTCGAAGCTCGTCGAGTACTAGACCTTGCCAGTGCAATGCCAGTAAGCGATCCTGCAGTTGCAGGGGACGAACCAAACAATCTTCGGAAGGATCAGGAAACCGTACTTGCGAATGCTCGAGAATTGTGCGTCAAAGCACTTGATGTTCTTGAGCATGCTTTGAGAGCTACTGACACGGGTTCCGATTCGGAAATTTCCGATGCACAATTGCATTTACATTTTGCTAGACTGGCTACACAAATAGATTTGCAAGGTGTTCGCAAATTGCTTTCTGGGGACGATCGCGGCGCCCGCAGCTGGGCTGAACAGACCCAGTCAAGAGCGAGAGCAGCAGTGCTGTCAGCTGCTCACATTACCGAGCTCGTCTCAGAGCGCCAGCCTTCGCCGTTTGCAGGCATGTTTGCTTTCTACAGTACTATGACGCTATTTTGTTTCGTTAAATTCTCCGAGAGCAACGAGTCCCTACAACAACTTCAACTTGACAAGCAAGAATTTGGCTCTACAGCAGCGCAACAGTGGATCGATCGTGGTTCCTTCATACCGATGTTACAAGACATCGGTCTGCTTGATCGCACCAACGTTTCCCGCATAGTGAAGAGTTGGCAACTAAGCGAGGATCGTATTGCATGGTGGGGTCTCGAAACATTGAAAGATCGTGTTGAATCCCTTTCGCAGTTCATCTAGTGTTGAACAGAAAAGCTATCTCCTCGACAATAGTAAATCCGCAACTGGTATGATTAAGCATAGTCATTCACAATCAATTGTTCTGCCAAAAACGAGTTCGTCTGCCTCTGATAAAGTGATTGTACTAGAGCTGAGATGATTTCGTCTCGAGATTGACTGATCGTCGAACCCTGTAATTGTGACACCTCTAGGTCGCACTAGTAGTAGTAGTAGATAGTAGTAGTGGTAGATAGTAGTAGTAGTAGATAGTAGTAGTAGAAAAGAAGTAATAGAAGACAGCCGAGATATGTAAACCTTGGAAGAGACCGTACGGCAGGCTTGAGCATGGCCCCACTCGTCGGCGCATGCACATGCAAGTACAATAATGACGGCAACAAGAGGTGAGGTGCACAAAAATCAGCTCATACTCGGATTTCATTACTTGACGCATCTGAGGCACTGGCCGTCTCTGTTGTTGTCAACCAGTGACGACTACAAGATGCCGAGGGAGTTCGATGTCGTGCTTGTAGGCGCTACCGGTTTTACTGGGCAGCTAGTGGCCCAATGGTTCGTGGAGCAGGCACCGAAGGATATCAAATGGGCTATAGCCGGCCGGTCATCTTCGAAGTTGGAACATTGCCGGTCTGGATTACAGTCAAAGGGTGTCTCTCGACCAAAGCCCGAACTATTGGTTGTGGACACTATGGAAGAACAGGAATGTGACGCCTTGGTCACCAGGACTAAAGTGGTGGTATATACCCTTACCGCGTAACTTCGCAAGGATATTCATGACGACTAGGTGACCACGGTGGGTCCGTATTCCAAGCTAGGAGAGCCTCTTCTGAAAGCTTGTGCGCACTCCGGCACTCATTATTGTGATTTGACTGGCGAGGTTCGATTTCCCACACTTTTTCCCATTGCCAGCTGACCACAATAGATTCCTTTCGTAAGGTTGATGATGGCAAGATACAATGAAGCAGCAAAGTCTTCTGGGAGTATTATTCTTTGCTGTTCCGGTTTCGACTCCATCCCTGTGGACCTTCTCAATTATGCAGTGGCCAAGTGCATAAGGCAAAAGTACAATGCAGATACTCGAAATGCTCGAACTTTCATCACAAACTTCAGCGGTTCTGTCAGTGGTGGCACCTTGGCATCCATTTTCGCCCTGTTAGAAGTCTTTTCGTTGCGTGACATCTCAGAGGCACATGCACCCTGGTCGCTGAGCACCCGGAAAGGTTCCAGCTTACAAAGAAACGTGCCTCATGTGACATGGGACTCTGACCTTGCAATGTATGGAGGATCGTGGATTGGTGACAGTGTGGACCGAAGTGTGGCCGGTCGCTCTTGGTCAATACTAAATTACGGACCAAATTGGACTACATATGGTTATCTCGGATTTGGTGCCTGGTACAAAGCTTACGCGTATCTCTCTGCGCTTTATTTCGGGACTTTCATCATTGGAATTCCACCGATTCGCTATCTCTTGAAGAAGTATGTTATCCAACCAGGAAGTGGTCCTTCACAGAAACAGAGGGACAGCGGCTTTTTGGAGATGCAGGGTATCGGCGAGAGTGATGACGCTGATCGACACAAGGTCAAGGCGACCTTCAGGATTGTCGATGCCGATCCGGGATACAAGGGTACTGCAGCTATGCTAGCATGTGTCGCGCTCACCCTCGCGCTGGATGTTGGCAAGACTGAGGCAGGGTCAGGAGGCGGTGGATTCTGGACGCCAGCGTCCCTTGGAGAATCCCTGGTCGGTCGTCTTGACACAGCTGGCATCACCTTGCAAGTCAACGATATCTAGCGACTAGTTTTCATGAAGCACATGTGTATTTCTACATTGTTGAGTTAAGGGGCTATGAGTGCTATGTGCGTGTCTGAAGACTGGATGCATCTGCAATCTTGATGGTTTTTGTGAATTCGTTCCCCAAGTTGGAGTGCAAAACGGATTCTTGCGCCTCCTCCATCCCGTAAAAATTGGCTTCGGAATATTCTACCACTTCTGGACAAAGTTTGGAGGCAGAATCTGAAACTCTGGTCGAATCTTCCCAATACCTGGGGAGTTATTGTTGCGACAACTTGTTGCTGCTAAACAGGACCTATACTTAAGCAAGGTCGACTTGTAAGGACTGCCATGTTCAATGTGTTTCAGCAGTCCCTCGATTGAGCGCTTCGTTGCTTTGCACCATCGCCAGTGGCAGACTTGCAAACATAGGGAAAGTTATCTTGCTGTGGCTCAACAGCTCACCTAGCAATGGAGCGCCATGACCCTGGAGACCCAGAAAGCATCAGTGCCTACGCGAAACTGGAATTCGAGCAGTTCTCTTTCTTCATACAAACTCTGACTCTGGTTGTGGGACGCAAAGCAAGGCGCGAAGACAATGTTGATGTGCACTTGGGTGTGTCAAAGTCAATCAGTAGGGTCCACGCCAAGATATTCTACCAATTTGATGCAATGTCTTGGGAAATCGAAGTGCTGGGCAAAAACGGAGCTTTCATCAATGAAATTTATGTTCAAGCCGGAAGCAAGAGTGTGTTGAAGAGCACCGACAAACTACTGATTGGGGATGCCAACTTCGTATTCCTTTTGCCAGACGGGGCAGCACCTCCTCATAATCCATCTCACTCCGCTACATACCAGGCCGGTACTCGACCGGTGTCTACATCGACTTCTGTCCTTTCCATAGGCCCGGCTAAACCGCTAAATGACAACCGTAATATGACAGACCACGCCTCTACAACTCCTGTTGCGCCGCATCATCTCATGGCAAAACCTCCAGCGATCAAGCTTGACACACCGCCTGGACCGACCAATCCATCATCCACCAGTGGCATGACTCTGAATGCGCTAAACAACAAAATAGCACCTTCAGTCGCTACCCCAAGGGCTTATCTTACGACACCACAAAATCAGGCAGATTACAGTTCGGCTTCTCCCACCTCGACACAGAAACCAGTGGTTCCAAGCCATGTTGTCACCCCACAGACAACTCACGACGGCATTGCGAGGAATGCTCTCTTGATCAAAGCCGAGAGTTCACAGCTGAGCACGGACAGTCCTCTTTGGGCCTTGAAGGCCGCTACTGCATCCACAGAGCCCTTGAGCGCTGTTTTGACAAATCTAGCCACACCGGAGTCCTTGGAAATGCAAGCCAAGACGGAAGAAGAGCGCAGGCTCCAAGACGAGGAGGCAGCTGCTCAACATGCTGCACAGCTGCTTCATCAGGAACGATTGGCACGACAAGCGAGGGAAGAAGAGGAGGGCCTGATCCTACCTCCGGCAGAAACTGATCCCGCAGTCATTGCTGCGCTCCAGAAACCTTCTGCCTCCTATGCGACCATGATTTACAATGCTATAGCATCTCATGAGAAGAAGAAAATGACTTTAGCACAAATTTACAGCTGGATTTGTATAAATCATCCATATTATCGGTACATACAGAATGGCTGGCAAAACTCCATCAGGCACAATTTGTCTCTGAATAAAGCCTTCATGAAAGTGCCTCGCACAGACGATGAACCTGGAAAAGGCTCGTTTTGGGCGGTCGACCCGGAATCGGAAATGCTGTTCGAGGGAGGAGTGTACAAGAAGAAACCTCCTCGACCGGTACCCACTGCGCCGGTCAACCGAGGCGCTCCTGTCGTGATGAAAGACGGTAAATTGGCTCTAAATCCAAACTTCTTTGTCGGGGGCATACAGGGAAAGGCTGAAGAAGTCTTACAAACGCTACAAGCTGCTGTTCAGAAGCAATTAGGCTATGGCAATGAGCCTGAACAGGCATCGCAGTTAGCCAGGATCCTTGCTCTGGCATTAGCAACACAACTCCGACAAGCTGCTGTCGCTGCCACAACGCCGCGCCAACATCAGGTACAAATGATGCACCGTTCTTTACCTACCCAAGCGGCTCTGCCTCGCTATCCTGCGACTCCTTCGCCCTCAGCATATCGCGCGCCATTGTCCAACCAAATGCTCAGACCTCCGCAGTCTGTCGCTCCCCTGAACGCTCCGGCAACTAGCGTCCCAGCCGGCACTGCTCAGGTCGTGACCAACTCGAATACCGGTGCAGCTATTGTGCCGAAACATCCATACATGACCTCACCTTATGCGATCAATGCCAACTCCTTGCAAAAGAGCCCGTACTCTGGCAATCTCAAGGTTTCTGCTCTACCGACATCTTCCCTGCCTTCCACTCCATCGACCTCATCGGCAACAACCAACACTGTGTATTATAAGCCCTACCAAGCAACGAATGGCACGAATGGTGCCTCCCCGGGGACCTCGGCCACTCCCGTCAGATCCGCAACAATTGCGCCTGTTGGCCAAGCTAACAAGAGCGTAACGACTCCGCTCATTTCGGACAATCCTGGCGGGACGAGGGCTGCTATGCCTAGAGCCGGCGAACCTACCTCGATGCCGAAGTTGACGACGCACTCGCTTCCCAGCAAAGAGGGCGCTAACCTGAAAACGACTCCAAATTCTGCAGTTACTTTGACGACGAAATCGGACTCGAGTTCCACTCAACAAGCGTCCTTACAAACGAAGTCTTTGACTCCACAGGTTATGCAGACACCAACGAAAGGTTTTGCGCCTTCGGCCTCACAATTGGTCACACCGCGACCTCCAGCGCAACTCAGCAGGCCTGCGACCACAACCTTGGCAGCGGCATGTCCACCGAATTTGTCTGACTCAAGCAATACAAAGTCGGCATCGAGCGCAGCGACAAATGGCAATGACGCTCAGGGCAATGGAACTCCCCAGACCACCGTCAACAGCGCAGAACCATCGAAAACAACAAGACTACCACCACAAAACTTGCCCGTTCAGGCGGCAGCGAACAGTGACAGCGGAATCGCACCAGTGAGCAGCCCCAAAGCGACTGTTCTTCCGTTGAAACAACCTTCAGATAATTCAAATCGTCCGAAAGTCGGACCCGAGGGTGAAACGACGAGCACTTCTGCACCTGTACCGCCCGCACAAGATTTGAGCCGTAGTACAGGTGATGCCCACAAAAACAATCATCCGGTGTCACCACCACCAACGAAACCTCAATCGACTGGACCAGCTCTGGCAGTCACGTCAACACCGTCCACCTCAGTCCAGTCAGCTCCAGTCACAGGCGTGACGGCACCATCACAATCGGGTCCCGTGGTGACGACGACCAACAAGAGGCCTATTGAGGGCGACGCAGAAATGAGTGTCAACAAGCTGCAAAAGTCGTCGAGTCCGGCAAAAGTGGATGCGTCGACAGGATGAAGGGCTGTGTGGCATCAATGGTCCCGAAACGCATGGAGTCTATCTGTCTGGGATTGAGTCGGGCCAGAGTCTATGCTAGAGGTGCCCGACCAGGCCTTTATGGCGAGCACCAAAGAGATTTGAAAAAAAAAGTGTATATGCAAACCAATAAACAAAGAGGTGAGAAAGAGAGAAGAGAGAGCAAAAACAAGGCAAGCGACAGGTTTTCCCCCAACGTGACTAGGGTTGTTGTGCATAGGCAGGCAGAGTAGTAGCATTTCTTTCGTCGTTTCTCTGGGTAGCGGGTAGCGTAAGGCGACAAACGAAATCTCGCAGTAGCAACCAATTATTCGCAAACCAATCATTCCATGACAAGTTTACAGAGGTTCCATTCGCCGCGAGGTGATGTTGAGTAAGAGTCGTGCATCCATGTCATTTTCATTAAAAAAGCTATGTACAGTGTCATGGTCATTCCAGGCTCGCCCCTTGTCTATCCCCTCATGCCTCCTTCAGGCCCACGGGTTCTCACTCTCGAGGGCCTGCGTCGGTCCGAGGATCGTGTCGGCCATGGTGGTCCTCGTCAGCTCCAAGTCTGCCGTCTGGCCCATCGTGACGACACTCTTCTGCCGTCGGGCCGGACCCTCACTGGGTGTCGAGGTCGGTCTCGAAGGGCCCGGCGAGATGCCCGGGATCCCGGTCGCCGGACTCTGTGGTCGAGGGCTGCCGCTCTTGTGGGAATGCGACGACACTGCCTCCGCCTCTGCCTGCTCCACTCCGAGCAGGTCGGTGTAGGACACAAACGACAGTCGCTTTGCGGTGCCCTGGGTGTCTGCCGCAATCTGGGCCGTGCTGATGTTTTCCTCCTCCGACCATGGATTATGTAGGCTTGGCACGGACATATTTTCCGAGATGGACGGCTGGGCAGTGACGATCTCGACCTTGTCGAGGTCTTCGTTGCTGGTGATGGCCTCGACGCTCGCATCGAGTACTGAAGGGATTTGATTGTCAATCACGAGTTGAGAGTGACTCGGGTCTACGAGGGGCCCGTGAGAGCTTTCCGTCGGTATTGTGTCTACAGACCGCTCAAAGATCGAGGTGGCAGAGCTGGTCGATATTCGGGGCGAGGCAATCGTGTTGTCCAGGGGTGAAGCGTGACCCGATCTTGGGCCTTGAGCTCTGCTGGGATCAGGGTTGAGACCGAGCTCAGGTTTCCTGCTGCCCGGCCACTTGAGGAAATTGGCCTTGTTAGCTGTGGCCGTACCCGCCGCACTAGACGACTCTGATGGAATTTGTGATGACGTCGTGTATTGCTTGCCAGTGTTGGATGCTACAGTTGTCTGTATGTTGTCGTCAATGTCCATGAGATTGGGCTCGGTCTGTTGCTGCTTGCGCTTGAACAAGGATGACATTCTCTGTGATTTATGATGAAGCCTGTAGGGGCGGCAAGGTTCTACAAAGATGTGTGTTGTTCTTGAGATATATTTTGGGAGAGATTGACCGTATCCTGCACAACTGATGCAAATGCTTCGAGAGTATCGACAGTTGGTGAGACGGCAGCGAGGACAAGCGACGAGGATGTGATGGATGGACGGCGATACCAACAACCCCCGACTCGACAACAATGACTGTTGTAGTTGAGGTTGATTGGTTTGTTGGTTGTTGCATCAGGAAACGTGAAAAGGTGGAGCGGAGCAATTTGAAGGGACGGATCCACGGGAATCGAGCCGCGCCCGTCAATCAATCAGCAGATCAAATTTATCACTCGTTCAGTCCTGCTTGCTTCAAAGGGACTTGTTCTAACTACCACCAGTCCTGCCGTCCAGTCCATCAGAGAGCCAAATGATGCTCGTCACGGTACTCGGCCACGCTGTTGAGCACTGCCGCCAGTCGCGTGGCTGCCTTCATGACAAGGATCTCAAAAATCATGTCGTCCTCGATGCGCCTCCAGTACTCCTCGCCGAGGGTGCCGTTTTCAACGACATCCAACCATGTATACTCACAGTTCAGCCGTGCAATCTCCTTTGCCCAATCTTCGGGACACCCGAATCGAGGCTCGACCGAGCTGTGTGGGCACATGGTCCACTTGCGGGACAGTGATCCAAAGTACTCTCCCTGCATGAGACCATTGATGTACCAATGGTAGCCCGACATTAGTTCGTGCACCGAGTCCTCCTCCGAGATCCCATATTCACCCTCGCCATCCTGCCCGTCAATCACCAAGAGGCTCTCTTCCCGTGCTAGACCATGCTGATTTCGGTCCTTGCTGACGGCCTTCATGCGTTTCATGAGTCCGAGCCCGTCCCAAACCTTGTGCAGGTTTGTCTTGTATCCATCAAAGTGGACGTAGACATCATTTCCACCGCGCGCTTTGCCTGATACTAGTGATTTGTCAGACAGACTGATTCTCCAACCCGATCGTGTAACTCACAGTGAAGTGGCTGGTGCATGTCCTCGAGATAATGTACCAGGAAGCGCAGCGCCTCGGACTGCTGCCAGGTGCCTTCCTCCGCATGCCGGAGAATGGTCGTGTAGTTGTGAATCGCGGCAATTACCTCCTGCTCGCCCGGCGCCCGCCACTGAAAGCGACAGGCCTGGGGCGGTTCGTCATGCTCAAAGTTGATGTAGTGGAGCTGCGAGGTGAACCGGTACCTCTGCTGCCACTTGATCGTGTCTGCCCAAGCCGCAATCGAGGACAACGGTCTGCCGTCCAGGATGACGCTGATCTGAGACGCGGCCGAGGGAGAGAGCAGGTCCTCCGCGACCCTGGCAATCACTTCATGTCCCGTGAAACTCCACGCCGAGCACGTCACAAGGCACGCAAGGATTGATAGAGTCGGTTTCATTTACACTCGCTCCCAGAACCTGAGTCGCCGAAACTCGATCGCAAGCCTACAAGAATGACTGGGAAAGGCGAATCGTTTCCGTCTATGCTTTGGAACTGGGCAGCTGACGACTACGCTATTATCTGGTTGTGACACGAAGTCAATCTCAAGAAACTGGCTCCACAGATAAGATGGATGCGGAGCCGTGGGCATACGGTAATGTGATTCTTTCAGAGGCACACACGCAAGGACGAATCAATCTAGTGATGAGTCTCTCGAGCTAGGTGCCAACTACAACTAGAAACCATTTGCTAATATACTGGCTGCATTTCGGGCATTGACTCGATCACTTCCATCTTCTGGTACCGACTTGGTCACTGCCACCGACAGATTGCTTCCGCTTCGTGCCCGAGTTCCCAGATTCGAATTGATCAAGGCCGAGGTAGGAGGGGTGACACGTTTCAGACCTGACCAGGCATCGCCTGCGGTAGTCTGCGAAGGCCCCGAATGGCTGCCAGTGCGTTGTAAATTTGTGCGCCTAGACTCAATGTCAGATATTTGGAACACGGGGATTTCGCGGTAATATCTTACCCGAGTCTACTAAGTCCTCCGGATGCATCGATGGCTCGGACATCTGGTCTGACACTCTCCAATGTGGCGAGAATGCGTCTCTCTGATTCGACTTGTTTACGCACAAAGTCTGCAATGGCAGACTTCAGTTCTTTCGCTGTCCTGAGCTTCCACGCACGATTCTCCAGTAGCAGATTCGAGGTGACTCGAGTCAATTTTGAGCTCAACTGTTGTTCAGTCGCCTTTGCTTCCTCGAGCAGACTCAAAGCCTCGTCTACTTTGGTAGATTGAATACTCGATGAGGACTTCAGTCGAGAGGCATTCGCTTGTTTCGTGCGTGACGAATTTTGTGCCTGATTCAGTTCCCTGATCAGGAATTGTCGGGTAGTCAAGGTCTCTTTGGCAACAAATGCATCCCTGGAGTGATACGCCAGGGCATCCCCCAATGTTGCGGCTTCGTGCGTGGCATGTGCCGAGTGTGCGTCACTCACGGCCTGCAAGATTCGCCCCAATTTACCAAGTGCATTGGCCAAACCCGTATGTGTTTCACCTTCGGACAGTGCGCCAAGCTTTTTACCAAAGTCTTGCTCGGCCAGAGCCAGACCCGTGCGAGACTTGACGACTCGATGCAATCTGGATTCCGATTCTGCTGTCAGTAAGTGAAATTGCTTGACCACCGGGCGAGCCTCGGCCAGCTCCACACTGTCATCAGGCGGTGGTTGCAATTGCTTGATGGCACGACGCTTGATGCCAGTGGCTGGCTTGCCAGACGAGTTGACTGGCGACCAACCAAAGTCGGACTCGATGAAGTGAACAATTTCTGGATCGCGAATCAGCACGATATTGTTGCATACCAGATTGAGCCAATGTTGCATATTGTTCTTGACCTTTCGTTCATCTTCGTCCGTGCCTGAGCCATATGAAGTCGAACTTGGAAACAAAGCCGGAACCATACACTCCGGATTGTTGTTTACAAGATGATCTGCCAGCTTTTCAAATTCGTGATGCGTGCGCCGTGTATCTCTGAACTGAGTCGTGCGAAAACCGGGCAAATTTGTCTGAGCATCGAATCGGACGATGGGATCTTTCTTCGCCCTTTCCAACGCCGTTATGTTCGTCTTGAGAAAATATTGCTCAGTCATGTTTTCGGCGCGAGATACTCGCTATGGATTTATAGACTGATTGGAGCCAGCGTATGGAGTTGACTTTATTACTCGACCTGGCTGAAGAAGTGACCGCAGTTTCAATCGTGGTCGCTTGTGGCCCGACCGACACAGCGTTGTTGCTGTAAACTCAATTTATTCAAAATGTAGGGTATCTACCAATGGAAGTACCACTGTCAGGCTGTACTCAGCTTCTTGGCAAGGGCACGAATTCAGGTCGTTGCCAGCATACGGTACAGTACAGTACCGTAACCTGCGACTGCACTTGCGGAGCCGTAAGCAACGCACGGGACCGTTTGCCGACAGCATAGAAGGAACTATCAGGCAACAGTTGCAAGTACGGTAAGGTAGTGGATGGACTTGTCTGTAAAAGTACACGAAAGGAGAGGGACAGAGATGCTATCAGCAGATATCTCTGATTGTGCTGACAAGGAATCGAAGAGGCAGACACTGAGATATAAGTTGTCATTGAGACAGTCCTCGCTGTCATGTTTACATGCAAATCGCCTCACTGCTATCGCTACTCATTCCTGTTGCACCCGCGGAATAAAAGCTGAGAATCCCAGAGACGGTATCACTGACTTGTTATTGGCTCCTTTTTTGATTTGGCTTTCGACTTGTATTGGGCACCGGCGGCCAAGTCACGAGCTCGCTCGAGCACAGCAGCTTGCGCTTGCACTTGCAGCAACGCCTCTTGTATCTGGAAGGATGTCATGTCAGAAGCTTCTGGCAATTGCATGGAAGAACCTGTGCTCTTTGTTCCAGACGTCTCCATCGTGCGAGCAGAGAGCCAGGCCCACAAATCTGTCTCTTCTCTCTGCCACTGAGCCTGCACAAGTGGACCTCCACTAGCGGCTTTGTTTGCATTTTCAGCCAAGACACGTATAGACTGCTGCATTCTAAGCATGGCCAGGAGCATGCCGAAAAGGAAAATAACTACCAGCACGCTCACGTTGATGTTCTCAGCGACCCCATGTAGAGCTCCTAAAACTCCGCCAGCAGAGTCTTGTCCTGGTCGTTGTGATACCGGAACGGCTGCCACACGATTCGCCGTCTCAGACCTCAACTTTTTGGCTTTGCTCTTCTTTTTCTTGTCGCTACTGCCACCTGATCCTGCATGCAGATGATTCTTCAAGGCTTCGGACAAATCAGCCATGAATTGTACTTGGCCACTATTTGAGGCTTTCTCGATTGGTCCTTTTATCCACGAATTCTTCGACCATTCAATTGTGCAGTTGGTCACAAGTCTTGTGGTATTGCGTGGTCCCCACATGAAAGAGAATCGAGTTTTGATGACGAAGGCATCACCACTGGGGACATCTGGGCTTGTGGTTGACTGCACAATTTGTACGCATTTCTCGAAATCTTTGATCTCGATGGTATCCTCGAGCAGACACCGAGTTTGCTTGGGCCCGATAGGTCCGCTAAGAGGTTTGACGTAAGACAAGGCACGGACACTCTTTCCAGCTCTGTCGCTGAATTGTCCTACCACAACATCGAGAAGCTTCTGGTTAGACACCAGAAAGTCTTGCATGAAAGCAGTATCACTGCCGAAGATGAGCTCGAAGAGCTTACCTAAAGGCGCCTCAAAGCATTCATCCATCAGACTCTTGGCGAAAGCTGTTCCATCAGTAAGAGATGGTGCCTCCGTCGGGGTGTGCTCCGATGGGCCGGGATAGTCTGTCGGACCGGCAGGGCTCTCAGACAGGACAGGCCTCGACGGGCAGATGTTTGGAGAGTCTTTGAGATTGACTGAGGCTCGACGCGGCGCTTGTTGGACTGGTTCGGTCTCACTTTCGGAATCAGATTCGTTCTCTAGATCTTCTGGCTCACTGCCAATGGAGCTATTCGTGTCGCTTTCATATAGATCATCACCCTCCGTGTTTGCAACCTCAACTCCGTTGGCAGTGGTCTGAATCAGGGGATGAGTCAGACGCCAGATGTTGACGATGAGGTCAAAGGTAGTATCTCTAGAGATGAAGGATGCAAAGACATGCTGCGGGAAATCAGCATGAGGACAGACCACGATTTCAGATCGACCTCACCTTTGCTTGTTGTGTCGATATCTGAATAGCATTAGGGAAAATCCCCGCGGTCGATTTCTTCTCGACCGCGATGATATCAACGAACGCAATCACCAGCTAATTCGTCAGGCATCACTCTAATGAATGGAGTGCATCGTACGTTTGTGACCCATCCGAAAATATTCGAATTGAAGCATATATGACTTTCGGATACATACATCCGACCATGGACGAGAATCTCCTTTTGTAGAGCACAACCGTAATCTGGATCATTTAGCAGGAGTGCCTTTGCCTCAAATTCTTCGACCACTGACCGTCAAGTAAGTAATCCGCGTCAGGCACGCTCCTGAAAGTTGCGTGAAACTCTCGATTTCTTTTATTGGACGCTACTGCAAAGCCTGTGATCTTTTGCCCTGTGCCTTCCGAACCGCTAAACACGGAGAGAGAGGTTGATCCGCGACGTCTTCTAGATTGTGTAGTTGCAACACTGCCTGATCGGAAAGGTCTCGTTCCCTGAGAGATTGATGCATCTCCATCAGTGGCTGAATTGATCGTTTGGGGTTGTGAAGAGGCTCGAGTGCGCTTGAAGCTGTCACTCGGAGACTCAGAACGATCCTCACGGTCTGTGAGACCCATATCCTTGAGAGACAGATTGCCGACATCAGCTGGAGTATGTGAGGACCCCTGAATTGAAGGGTCGTCGTGTGTGGCACTTCCGGCGCTGAGTTCCAAAGCACTGGATCGGGATCCTGTGACATTAGATTGCTTGGTACGGACAACCCCTCTTTGGTTAGCGCCGCCCAGGACGGTGCCGAGATTAGAGGCGGCATTATACATTGAACTGAGGAAACCTCCTGTCGCGACCGCTGGCACGGCATTCAGACTAGCGCCATCCTGGGCAGCGCCGTGGTTTGTGATTATGGCTGCGAATGGGGTGTTGACATTGGCGGTGTCGTCCGGTGCGCCATCGTTGGTTCCGATCGCTGGCGTGCTGAGTATCGGTTTGGCGAGCTGAGGTTGAGACAGTCCTTGATGCGGCGATAAAGCAGAGTCTATGCGCTGCTCTTTGTCTTCTAGTGAAACTCGACTCTGACTTCTACCTCTGGCTCTGTCCGGACTGTCCTGTTTCTCGAGCACAGCTGTGGGCATGGCCGCGATTTCGGGTACCTGCGAATCCGTTTGCGGTTGCAGTGATGGGCTCAAGTCCGACTCGTCCTTCTCTTCTTCGAAATGTGCTGCCTTGTGGTGTCGATTTAGGCTAATGTGTCTCAACTTGGATTTGATGCTGGACTTTCGATGGACGGAACCTTCCGTCAGACTCATACACTGGTCGGGACCAAAGTCAGATTCCTTGCCGGGGTCGAGAGGGAGAAGTGAGGGGAGTCCACGACGTTTTCACGCAACAGTCCTTGATGGCAATGGTTCCAGAGGATCTGCTATTCGCGAATCTGCGTGGTGTTTGGCACGAATATGGACATGTATGGCCAAGAGGAACTGCAATGTATAGCTATATGTATATCGGAATCTATCTTGTACACACGCACACGTACACGTCCTGCCGGGTGTTGCATGAAAGGATGGATTGCAGGATGGTGACTGACTAACTGACTCACTGTTTGCGGAGAGGATGAGGGAAGTTTGTGTTTGCGTCAGCGTCGCGGAAATTCCTGAATCTCGCTTCGCACGCACGCACGCCGCCTCACCGTCTGTGGGCGCAGAAATTCCCTTTCCTCTGGACAAAAAACACGATGAAGTTGATGCGCTGTCTACCTCCTTCCATCCATCCCATCTCTAATCAGTCTGTAACGTACTTTATATTATATACAGGTCGTAGGACAACAGACAAGGACAAGTATCGTCCGCGAGTGACTGGCCCCGGCCGGGTACAACCGGGAGTGACTTTTATTTTGCCAACCATTGTCGCCAGGAGATTGGTGGACTGCTCAAGACAAATGCATCTCGTCTCCGTTGCCTGACCTGTGCCTTCCGGGCCAGACGCAACTCCTTCGAGGCCAGACCAGACTCACAAGCCACGTTGTAAATCATGTCCCCATAATCCTTTGTACGAATGAACCCTGACAGCCGGAACAAGAAGAGGAAAGTGTCCATGTTCGGTGCAGAGCCGCGGTCAACCAGTGACTGGCATATTGTCCGAGCTAGCTTCTGGTGGTTGACCTTCAGAGCCGGTATCTTGCGCAGATGTGAGATCACCTGGTTGTAACCCTCAATCGTGACTGGAAACTTGGTGTTTTTGAGCAGATCTATACATGTCTGTGAGTCGCGCAAACTCAGGAGATGTCCTATGAGAGTGTCTCCGAGTCGTGGGTCCCACTTGCCATAGTCTAGGTTCTCGAGGAAGGAGTGGGTCGATCCGTATTGAGCGCGCGCAAGAGGTATCAAGCTGCCGAGAGTGACGTTGTCCCTGGGTACAGCAAGGGCCTGCATTCGATCAAAGACAATCAACTTCTGGCATGGGTCTGACAATGCCAACAACTGGTTCCAGGTCGATGTATCTGCTTGCAAGCGCAACATGGCGAATACTTGAAGTGCAGCCGACCAGCCTGCAAGCGAAGGTATATTCACAAAAATGCCAAGCATCGTGTTGGCAAGGATCGTGTCTGGCACAACTTGACTTTTCTGTGCATGTTCCATAAAATGACGCAGCAAGGAAAAGTCATTGGTTCGCACACAGAAGCTAACGACGATAGTATAGGCTTCCACATTCAGATCACGAGCACTGTATGGGTCATCGAACAAATCCTTGAGACGTGCCGATGTATCTGCAATGCTTTTCGCACGGGACCGTGTTAAATCCCATAGCTTTTCCCAAAAGTGGTCATTGAATCTTGGCAGAGAAAGTCTCGACCTCGAGAGGTTCCGTTCCGAGCCAGTCCCACAAAAGTCATCGTTATTATTTTCTACCCAGTCCCGTATTGTTGCTGTCCGGCCTGTTGATAAAGGTCTCGGAGTCATCACTTGTAAAGTACGAAGAGCGGCAGAAAAATTGTCCCGCTGCTTCTCGTGACACAGGTATCGATCCTCTGTATTCTCAGCACTTGCCTCGAGGACATCGTTTAGTGCTGCAAATTGGTTGTTATCCAAGGTTGGTTTGCGAAGCGTCGAAGAATGGCGCAACAGAGGCCGTCGTACCGGCCGTAGAACTGATTGCCATGCCGCTCCTGATGGTTTTATCAATCCTACAATTCGATAAGGACTACCGGGGAGGAGTGAAGTGGTGTGCAGTACATGAGAACATCTTCTCATGAATTTGCATCCGGTCTCCGATCAGAACAGGTTCCGCACAGAAGTCAGGCGAGTGAACACAGATCCTGGATTTCACAACAAGACTAGGACGGTTCTATTCACGACACGGTGCAGCAGGCTTGTGCAAGAGTCTCCTAAAATGTTGGTTGCAGGCCGGAACACTTTTCCTTGAGTAGCCACACCACCACTGGCGGAGCTCTGTGAGATATCAAGTGAAATGCATCACTTTAAAGCCTGGATCGCGTTCCTCCCCGGATGGAGTGTCCTCTACTCTTTACGCTACCCTGGAGTCTGCTCACCTTGCGCACTAGCAGCTTGCATCCTCTCGACAGTGTCCAGCGCATTGTTCACTTGCTGACTACTCGCTTGAGATGTCAACAACATCGAAATAACGGATCAACATCAAAACAAATAACTTGTAGACGATCTGTCCCTTCAACCACCATTGTTTGAAATCATCTGATCCATCGAATGGCATCACCTAGTCCATCATTGGCGACGACGTTCTCCGAATATCCTTTGGCCAACAAGCCGGACAAGAAGGGCTCTCAGCTCGTGACGAGCCAAAGGACTCCGACCTCGCTCGTGCTAAAACTGCACCTTCCGGCACAGAGACTACGGGACCTCATGGCGACGAATGTCGTCTCTTCCGCAGGCTCAATACAGAGCTCACCGCCACCATCAAGTCCTGTCATGGGCCCAAGCATAGTTGACTCAAGTAAGCTGTCCAAGAAGAAGTCGGGACCGAAGCCTAAGAAGACAAAATTTGTGATGGGTGATGATGGAAAACCTGTCGAGGTTTTGGCTGTCTCCTTATCTGGACCTCGTCTAGGTCCGAAGTCTAATGCGGGTGCCATCAACGAGAACTTGAGAAATCTTGATCGCAGCGGCAAGCCATGTCGTCGCTGGCACAAAAAGTCACTCACGCTGCGCACTTTGTATGGAGGTAAATGGCGCACACCATCTTGGATCGGAGCAGAAGCAACAATTAGCTGAGTCCGAGCCTCCATGAAGCTCTTCTGATCGGGCAATCTCAAATCTGAACTATGTCACGACAAGGCTGCACCATCGTGCTTGTCCTTGCGTGGTTCCGGGCAAGCATGATGATCTAGCATCTAATGGACTCATGGCTTAAATGTCCTGAGGATCTGATCTCCTCGCATCCAGCCATGCACATATCCAAGTGAAGTATTGCAATTGTGGCAGGCCACAAGAAGTTACTGTCAACAGAAGTTTGAACGCACCACTGATGACCACTTCGCCTTCAGATAGATCAAGGGTACAGTGGTATGAAACCTCGATGCACTCTCGTGGATGGTCATGCCGAAACAACAGGAACAAGATTTTTGGCAAGAGTACGAGCACTGACACAGTTCCGTGCCTGTTTGTGAGATGAGATTCATGTACTGCAATATTTTGGCAAGTTAGAGGCGCTTGTATCAATGGACGATTAGCTGTATGGAGCAAGGTCATTATTGTATGCCTCGTTCGGACCGACCATCCGAAGGATAGAGGTGGTGGTCGTGGTAGCAGAGGTCGCAGTGCTTGTAGGTAGTGCGTAGCAGTAGCATCTATCTATCCATCCATCCATACATTCACTGCTTCCAAGTGTCTCTGCAGCCAAACCGAACCGCAAAACTTGTCCCCCGCCGGCCGCGAAATCCTTTCCTGCATTGGCGACGCCCCGCAAATTGAAAAGTAGGAATCGATGTACCGGTGAATGGATCGATATCCACCACTTGCAGGACTACTCGATCCACTACTTTGCCCACAAACGTCCATCCTTAGGCTACCAGTGATCCGTTCAGTTGCGCCTCCTTGCCGCTATCAGGTCATCGCTCGTTCACAGAGTTTCTCCCACGCGAGAGAGCTACGATGGAGGACGAATCGGAAACTGGAAAGCGAAAGCGAAGGGACAAGTACGTGCGAAAGGCTTGCGCAGAGTGCAAGAGACGAAAGATCAAATGCGATGGCGATCTCCCTTGTATGCACTGTCAGACCGTCGGGGTCCATTGCGAATATTTTCAGGGAAAGGCAAGAGGAGGTGCCCGGCGGGCTGGTCATTCATCCGAGTCTGTCGATGAGTACGGCGACGATGTCCTTGCCCGATTGCAGGCGGTCGAGGAGCGACTCGACCAGTTCGCTGGCCGTCGCCTCGTGCCCGAGAATGAAGTCGGCACGAATGCATATATGATGTCGCCTGCCACCAGTACGATGTTCCAAGGCTCCCTGACGCCGCGGCTAGCAACGAATGGACAAAGCAAACTCAACGGAAGCGTGCATAACAATACTGATGACTCGTATCGCCCGTCCAAGAGACTGTCGCTAGGATCGGCACCGGGTCAAGTGCCTCTGGATGCTCCATCTGTCTTCTACGGCCAGTCCTCTTCGGTCGGCAATTTCAGCAACATGCGGAATCAATTGGATTCTCTCGTGCCCTCCTCAGGCATGAAGCCCATGGACAAATCCTCCTCGTCGACTCCTTTACGTACACGGGTGGTGACGTTGCCGCTCCCGTCGGTCGAATCTGCCGTGAAAGAGTCTGTCCTGCCCAACAAATCAGAGACGTTCTCGATCCTGCACATCATGTTTGATAACCTCATCAGTATGTATCCCCTCCTGCATCCCCCGACATTCTATAATCGCTACGAACCCCTTTGGGACAAGAATGGCATATACCGCCCAGAAGTGGCAAGCAGCGATGCGTTCACCAGAAGTGAGATGGGTCTCCTCTTTGCCTGTATGGCTGCATGTGCCAAGACGGCCGATCAAAATCAACAGGGCTATACCCAGGACTCTCTCAACGAGACACAACGATGGTATGTGGCGGCAAAGGCACTCGTCTTTGATCAGAGATTGGAGATAATGACGGATCTGCAATCCATACAGGCGATGGTGATGCTGAGTCTGTACTATCTACAGGAGGAGAACGAGGATGCGGCGTACAAGCTGATCGGCTTCGCGATCCGGGCGGCATACGAGATGGGACTGCACCTGGCCTCACGCGAGCGCGGTCTGCCGCCGGACCAGATCGAGTTTCGGCGACGGACGTGGTGGTGTCTGTACGTCGTGGACCGGCGGACGTCGATCCAGTTGGGACGACCGTTCGGGATCCAGGACTGTGATTCCGACGTCCAGTACCCGACGCCGCTCGACGACCTGCACGATTTCCCACAACAGCTCGACGTCCCGATCCGGCTCGAGCAGTCCAAGATTCCGTACCTCATGCAGTTTGTGGGCTTCAGCTCGATCTGCGGGGAGATGTACGCCAAGATCTACGGGGTCAAGTGTCCCTGGCCGCCGGACGAGCGACTCGTGATGGACCTGGACGGAAAGCTGGAGCAGTGGCGATTCGCACTGCCGGCTTTCCTGCGCTTCGACCAGGCCAACATCGACAGCATCCCGCCCTGGCTGGCGAAGCAGCAGCTCTTCCTGCACCTCCGGGGCGCGCACGTCCGGCTGCTGCTGCTCCGGCCCTTCGTCTCGGAACCGGAGGCGATCGCCCGGTCTCACCCAGTCATGGCCGAGTCCGCACTGAGGCTCTCGTCCGACATCATCCACACAATCTCAAACGTGAAGCGGACGAGCGACCTGGTGGAGCGGCTCTGGTACCCGAGCAAGCAGATCATCCTGACGTGCCTCGGCATCATCTTCTGGGTCGTGCTCAACTTTCCGACGAAATTCTCGGCGAGCTCGAGCAAGGTCGACCTGCGTGTCGCCCTCCAGCTCCTGAAGGAGTTTAGCGAGCAGTCGGCCAGTCCGCAGGGCCGGTCGAGTCTGCGCGACATTCAGTTCCTGCGGCACCTCTGCAACCAGGCCCTCCGGTCCCGCAACCAGACCCTGATTGAGAGTGCCGCCCAGAGCCCCCTCCACGAACCCTCCTACCCCGTCCTCGCCAACACCGAGCCCTACTACGACAACCAGGGCGACCTCTCCTTCCTCGCCATGCAGGACCTCACACAGGACAACCTGCTCCTCAACCTGCTCGACTCTGGGGACGCGGCACTCTTGCCCACGAGCGAGCAGTTTCTCATGATGGGCGAGGACTACTCCAGACAGACCATGCTCTCCCTCTGATTGCAACGGACGACGAAGAAGAAAAAAGGCCGGTGGGCGCGGAAACATGAACAAAATGTCCAGGGGTTTTCGACTATGTACATATCTGATCCTTCTCCATGTTGAATATATATTCACCCGATGTGATTGTCACCTCCCACCAAGCTTTTTCGGTGTCGGTGTCTTGCGTTTCCTGTTGATGGCGTTGATGCCTCCCGCCCCATAATTCAGTTCCGCTGAGGTGTTTGTGCTGCTCGAACCTGGCCTGACTCTATCCTGTTCGTCTGGCACGGCGTCCGCCATCACGTCGTCTCCCTGTTGCTCACAGCCAGCACTGCGCTTCCCGCGCCCACCCGTCAATGAAGGTTGCTCCGACCGCTGTAAGCGTTTCCTGACCTCTTCGATCGCGCGTTGATGGGTCTCTGCGTCCTTGTTCTTCGTGTCAATCTTGGTCTTGACCTCCTGCACCGACTTCTGTATCTCACCAAGAACAGAGTCACAGGTCTGGCTCCAGTGCCTCAAGGACGCTAAAATGCTGTCTACAGATGACTCGGGATTGATGTCTCTGCCAATGGTCGACTCGATATATACTGTCTGTGCGGACGAATTCAGCTTCGCCTTGATCAAAGATGCATAGAAAGCCTCGATGATCAAGTCTTCCAATTCTCTAGTTGTGGTGATGTCGAGGTCCTGCATAAGTTGACCATATGAAATGTGCTTTACTTGGTTAGCTTTCGTTCTGCCGAGTTGTTTGAGATGAGGCTTACATGAGTCTCTCCAGCGATAGACACCAATGTCAACATTTTCAGCTTGTCCCTCGCAGGCTTGTCGAGTGTTGGTAATGATCCCTGGCCATCCAGATATTGGCGATAAGTGCCAAAGGAGAAGATCTGTAACAATTTCAAGAATCTAGCAGATTCTGTGCCTGCAAGTGCATGAATATTCGGCATCTGCAGGAGTTCGGTGAATGTAAAGACGGATGGCGAGGCAACAGCCTGCGCAATTAGACTTTCTAATGCCTTGCCAGTCGCTTGCTTGGCCAGTAAAACATATGTCTCGAGATTTTCTGGCATTTGCGCTGAAGTTCAACAGATCGAGACGGTTCTGGCAATGAGTACGACGTTACATAGACTGCTTTCAGCAAGTGATGCAGACCTGAGGTGGGTAAGACTGGTCGTCATGGCATGTCAGCGGTGATGAATTGTGGAGAGCGCGACACTCGGCAAAGTTGACTTTGGAAGAATTTGATCAGGAGTCTCTCGTGATCAGTCGCACATTCATGGCTCTGGAGCAGCAAACACAGTCTTCAGCTTGTACAAACAATAAAACCAACTTCACAGTCACTCGCCAAGCCAGCCATCGAGTGGTTCGTAAATGTCCTGATTTCCCCTAAAAGCTGTATTCGCCATCGCTGCATGAACTTGACCAAGACCTTGAGAGTCGTGCCAACCAGACCTATGCCGTGCTCCGGCCAATCTTTTGCTAAACTTCTTGTTCGTCTAGTGTGTATGAGACTTGGAGACCCACTTTGTGCGCACCAGTCGTGAAGGACCGTAATTGGACCGCTTCGGCATTTCGCACGTCCCTCGCATCAGAGTCTACCCAGTCTTTCGGTACTTCGCCAGAATTGTCAGTGTAGACTAGTACATTGAAAGTCGCACGCCCAGTCAGTTCAGGCAAGAATGTCACTGATGCAGTGATCTGGCGAACGAGTGACTGTATCTCTTTCGTGATTTCTTTTTCATCCTTCTCAACGACGCTCTCCGGCACATTCGTGTCAGTGGACTGCTGTGTTTGGGCTTGTCTATGCATGATTTCTACATCAAACTGCCAACGCTCCATAGTATCGCCAGTCTCCTTCGAGACGATACAGACAATGAGTTTGTTGATCTTGCCAGCACCCATCCAAGAGTGGAGCTGTTTCATGATACGTTTGATATAGCGTTTGACGTCATCGTCAGTGGATACGAGCATGTTGAGTCCATACTTCTTCACAACCTTGAAATCCTCGGGTTGATAGATACCACGTTGGTAGAGGATTGTGTTGATACTGTACTCGAAGAACTCGGACACAATTTTTGTTGAGCCCTTGAGAGCTAAGGTTGACCTCGTCGGTGCATCTGTCGAGGTCATCCTCGAGTGAGACAAAGGGCTACAGAGGTGTGACTAATTTGGCTTATGGTGCTCCCAGCTATATTGAACCTTGGAAGCTCATGAATTGTTGTGCTCTGGCTGCACCACAAAGTACGATGAAGACAAACCAAGACATCAAATGCAAGGTCAAGCAAGCAGACCCGACCAGACCAGACCAGAGGGTATGAGAGACAACAAGGATCAAAGCACCAAGAGAACTCTTATCCCTCGGAAAAACCAGAACTTTGCCGGCTGATACGATGGACCATGTCACGTGCCACACATGCTGAGCACGGGCCAAAGATCGGATGCGGGAAGTGGGCGATCGCCTCGGCAGCTCGGTCGACACGTGGCCACGAGTTCCCGCGGTGAGATTTTTACTTTTGTTGTTTCCTCCGCAATTCGGCGAATCTGGGAAGCGGGCTGTCGGCTGAGAGCCACTTCCAATTGGGCCGAGAGTTTCACACGCGGGCCCCGGACAACCTGGAAGGCTCCACGAACGCCGTGAGGAGCCTTGGAAGCCTTGGAAAAGTGTCTCGTCTCGTCTCGTCTCTCACCATCCCCGCGCCCCCAGCCCTGCTACACCCGCTGATCGCCTGCCTGCTCGTCTCTCTTCCCTCTTGTCTCTTGCTCTCTCTCCCGTCACCCTTCGTTCCGTCCCTTCCTCCCTCACTCACTCACTCGAGATTGTGACTCATCACTCGCCAGGTACTTGTTCTGGCCTTAGGATCCCTCAATTGGATCTACTCTTCCTTCAATCATGCCATACAGTACCTGCGATATCGCTGCTGAAAAGGCTGACTTTGCTCAGCAAGTCGCCGACCTGAAAGCTTGGTGGGCTTCTCCCAGATATGAAGGCATCACACGACCATACTCTGCCGAAGAGGTTGCTGCCAAGCGTGGATCACCGCTCGGTCGATCGGTTCCTTTGGCCAACAAGCTCTCGGAGAAGTTGTACAAGGTCTTGGTTGAACATGACAAGGTAGGTCAATTCTTGTGTGACTCCAGCTGCCACCACGATATGGTGGCTGGAAAGACATCTCTGACACCAGCGTCAGGAATCCTGGACTGACGAGTGATAGAACAACACTACTAGCAGGACATTTGGAGCACTGGACCCAGTTCACGTAGCTCAAATGGCCAAGTACGTCGACTCTGTTTATGTTTCTGGATGGCAGTGTTCTTCCACTGCCTCGTCCTCGAACGAACCTGGTCCGGACATTGCAGACTATCCTATGGACACCGTTCCAAACAAGGTCGAGCACCTCTTCATGGCTCAATTGTTCCACGACAGGAAACAGAGAGAAGACAGACTCACAAAGAGCGAGTCCGAGAGAAGCAAACTCAAGTACATTGACTATCTACGACCTATCATTGCCGATGGTGACACTGGTCACGGAGGTCTGACTGCCGTCATGAAACTTACCAAGATGATGATTGAGCGTGGTGCGGCCGGTGTCCACTTCGAGGACCAGGCTCCGGGTACCAAGAAATGTGGTCATCTTGCTGGAAAGGTTCTCGTTCCAACCCAGGAGCACATCAATCGATTGGTGGCTGCTCGAGGAATGGCCGACATGATGGGCGCTTCCACACTTTTCGTTGCCAGGACGGATGCTGAGGCCGCGACCTTCATCTCTTCCAACATTGATCACAGGGATCACAAGAACATCATTGGTGTGACCACACCAGGACTCAAGCCAATTGCTACACTGATGTACGAGGCAGAGCTGGCTGGAAAGCGAGCTTCCGAGCTCGAGGCGATTGAGACCAAGTGGATGCAGGAAGCACAATTGATGCTCTTTGACGAGGCCGTCCTTGCAACGATCAAAAAGTCTGTTGTGACTGGGGCTGATGCCGCAGCCCAGAAGTATCTGGCTGCTAGCAAGGGCAAGTCGAATACCGAGGCACGTGCTATCGCCTCTGCCATCACCGGCACCGAGATCTATTTCGATTGGGATGCCTGCCGATCAAGAGAAGGATACTACCGATACCAGGGTGGTACCCAAGCCTGTGTCGAGCGAGCGATTGCATATGCGCCATATGCCGAGATGCTCTGGATGGAGACCAAGAATGCAGGATTTGAACAAGCTAAGGAGTTTGCAGACGGTGTCAAAGCTGTCTACCCGAAGCAATGGTTGTCCTACAACTTGTCGCCTTCTTTCAACTGGTCGACAAACATGCCAGCCGACAAGATCGCCACCTTCATTGAGGACATTGCCAAGTTGGGATTCCGATGGGTATTCATAACCTTGGCGGGTCTCCACAGCAGCGCCCTGGGCATCGACACCTTTGCTGCAGGGTTCGAGAAACAGGGTATGAAGGCCTATGTAGAGATGATTCAGGAGCCCGAAAGGCGGGCTGGAGTGGAGGTACTCACCCACCAGAAATGGAGTGGCGCAGAATACATGGACAACCTCCTCAAGATGGTCACTGGAGGTATCTCTAGCACAGCTGCAATGGGTGCTGGTGTGACCGAGTCGCAATTCGCCGAAGACCCGAAAGCAAAGATTTAAGTGGTTTCAAGTCTGTTCCGGCAGACGATGCACATTCGAAATACAAAACTGTTATAATGTCACGAACATAGTCCGCAGTGTTTTCAAGAAGTCTCGCTTTGTGGCACTCGAAATTTCAGATATGCATGTGGTTGTTTGCATACGCTAGTATTCGTGATGTGTAGTCTTTCATTGCCTCCAATGTAAAGGAGCGTCAGCCTGATCAGTGCACAGAAATGATCATGCACGAGTCAACAACCACCAAATATGGATTAGGGGCTCCTCCCTATGTGGTGGCTATTGTTTGTGTAGCAACAACCGTGACGCACCACACAAGTCATTAGGCCCAAGTAACACAACATGGCCAGGGATACTGTCACACTCCTCCAGGACTCAAGTCTTCTGGTGCTAGTGGGCAGCACTGCGACGAGGACGACTCGTATTGTATCCTTTTCGCCAAGCCATAAACTCTTCCTGAAAGAACGCCAATCTCTCCTGGACCCCTGAACGAGTGCAATGTCGACCAGTCAGAACCATAACCCAGCGATGACTTCGAGGAAGTTGCAGACAAATACGACGCCTGTTGATTCACATAGTGTGACCAAAAGACTACAAAGCGAGTTGATGACCCTAATGATGTCCTCCACCCCGGGTATCTCAGCATTCCCAGAGAGCGATAGCAACCTCTTCCATTGGTTGGGCACAATCATTGGTCCTGAGGGCACACACTATGCAGGACTCAAGTTCAAGCTAAAGATTGACTTTGTAAGTTCCTTGACATGCTACCATAGGTATGACCACCACTGACATTTCTAGCCTGCCAATTATCCCTTTTCTGCACCAACCATCATCTTTACCTCACCAATGTGGCATCCGAGTAAGTATCTTGATACTTGACAATCACAGTTGTTGACTCTGTCTTAGATGTCGACATGAGCGGCAATATCTGTCTCGACATCCTGAAGGAGAAGTGGTCAGCTGTCTACAACGTGCAGACCATTTTGCTTTCCTTACAATCCCTTCTTGGAGAACCAAACAATGCATCCCCTCTGAATGCACAAGCGGCAGACCTGTGGACAAAGGACCCAGTGGAGTACAAACGACTTTTGATGCTGCGCTATCGAGCTTGTGATGAGTGAGAAGGAATTGCCCTTAAAGGTGGACTTCCTACAATAGTATGCGTTTGAAGCGAGCATTCTAGCGAACGCGTGAGGTTGGCTACTCTGGAACTTGTGCTCACTGAGTGCTCCCTGGGCAAAGATTTGGAGGTTGCAGGACTTTTTAGTAATTTTAATACTGTACAATAGGTTCTTTGTAAGGTTTCGGTAGGAATTGAGAGTCTAGAATCCACCTGATTGCTGTAGTTGCTGCAAACCGCGCTGATTCATCTTCTCAAAGGTGTCTACACTCATGGTGAAGTTGCCACGACCTCCGGTGAGTGTCCTGAGGGCTCGAGAATACCCGACCATTTCCTTGAGCGGCACCCGAGCATGCACTGCTCGCGTGCTCGCACTTACACTTGCCTTTCGGGCATCGAGGGTGGCATCTGGCGGGGCATAGACCTCGAACGTCGGCTGGTCCACGACTTCCGACTCGTCGAGTGCCATGATTTGCCCGCCCCGCGTGCCAGTCAGGTCGTTCATGACCGTCCCGAGTGTGGCCTCGGGTGTGCTGACGGTGACGTTCATGATGGGCTCGAGGACGGCCATGGACGCGGCCCCAAGCTGGTTGATTGCCCGTTGCGTCAGGCTCTGGGCGGCGCCGGAGAGGGAGCCGAGCGAGGTGTCTGGTTCGTACTGCCCGACGGAGACGGTGACGTGCACCGAGTGGAGTGGGTACCCGAGGACGAGACCACGGGACAGGGCGGCGGCGGCCCCGTTGCGCAGGGCAAAGGTTGCATCGCCGGCGGCAAAGTCGGGGGACGGTGTCCCTGGCAGGAGGATGTCGAAGCGGTTGCCGTCGATGAGTTGCCTCGGATCCTGCCCGTCGCGGTCGAGCGGCGCGAGTGTGATGCGGACACGGGCGGAGCTTTTCGTGCTCCCGACGACACGCTCGACCAGATCCTCACAGAGGATGGCCTGCTCGATCGTCTCGCGGTACCCGATCCGCAGCCTGCCAATCTCGACCTTGGCCTTGAAGTCGTTGATGAGTCTGTTGCCCGCAATCTCGAGATGTAGTTCGCCCATGCCGCTGAGTAGTGTCTGGCCAGTCTCCTCCTCGTACGATACCCGGAGACTTGGATCTTCCCGCAGGAGATTATCCAGTGCCAGTTCGAGTGCCTTGCTTTCGGATGCTGAACTTGTCTCCAGTGTCGCGATGAACACTGGTGGGGGGACATCGATCGGTTGTAGCGCAATCTTGGCTTTCTTGTTGCTCTTGGCGAGGGTGAGAGTGTCACCCGTCTTTGTGTGTCTCAGTCCCAGGATGACTGCAATATTGCCGGCGCCAATGGAGTCAATCTCCCTGGCTTCATCCGCGTACATCTGTAGTACCTTCATGGCTCGCTCCTTCACTTCTGCGGTATTGTTGTACAAGACCGATCCTTTCGTGATTGTGCCAGAGTAGACTCGGACAAAGACCATGGGTCCGCGTTGCTGATCCACGATGACCTTGAATGCCAGTGCACACATTCCAAAGTCCTGTTTGAGCGTGCTGGGGGATCCATCCTCGACTATTTGGGCCGCCGGACGGTCTGATGGACCCGGCAGGTAGTCCATGATGCCATCGAGTAGCGGCTGCACTCCGATATTCCGGAATGCAGCGCCCACAAAGACAGGTACCAAAGTGCCATTGAGACACAATCTCCGTATAGAGTCCTTCAAGATCTGGACAGGAATTGCACCAGAATGCTCGTGCTCGAGGTAGGCGTCCACAACGCTTTCGTCCAGCTCAGACAAAGTCTCTATCATGGCTGCTCGAGCACGCCCTGCTTCACCGACCAGAGCGGGGTTGTCGTAGTGCTCGAGATCAGTGACTTCGACAGACTTTCCGTCAGTTCCAGCTGGCCAGACGAGGCACTTTTGTTCCAGCAGATCTACCAGGCCGATGAAGTCTCCGCCATCGAGTCCCGACTGAAACATTGGCAGTTGCAGTACAATGGGCCGACAATTCAGCTTATTGACCACCTCTCTCACAGTCCTGCCGAACCCTGCTCCGACACGGTCCATCTTGTTGACGAATATCATTCTTGGAATCTGTCTTGAATTTGCCTGTCTCCAGACTTTCTCCGTCTGTGCCTCGACACCGGCAACAGCATCCAGAATGGTGACTGCACCGTCCAGAACTCTGAGTGCCCGCTCGACTTCAAAGGTAAAGTCTGCATGACCGGGCGTGTCTATCAAGTTCAGGTTGTGATCACGCCATGGGAATGTGATGGCGGCAGATTGTATAGTGATGCCTCTCTCCCTTTCCGCGGGCAAGTAGTCCATGACCGTGTTTCCATCATCAACATCTGTAGCGTCAGCACGGGACTCAAGTTCGGTGGATTTTGGTATACCGCCTATACGAGGTATGAACCCACTGTAAAACAGCATTCTTTCCGTTGTCGTGGTTTTGCCCTGATCTGATCAGTCATTACCACATCCGAAGACATGGGAGCACCTTACAGCATCGATGTGAGCAATGATACCCAAATTTCTGGTCTTTGCTGAATCGGTGGTGGCCACATTCTGTTTACTAGCATACTGTCTGCATTTACACAGCATATTGTGGCCTCTCACCTGAGCAAAAGTACGTTTCAAGGAAAACATTTCAATTGATCAGATCAGATCGAATCCAATATCCCCAAACAGAAAGTGCTCAACAGAAGAGGAAGTACATGCCCGGCACTAGAAAGGCGATTATGTACCAAGTTGAGTCTGTCTCAGATTATTGTATTTGAAAGTTCAATCTGTGGCAATGCATCTCAGTTTCAAACCGGGATGCAAATTCATATGATCAAATGAGCATCCTGGCTCTTGTGCGTGCTTCCCAATTCTCAAGCTTGGCTCTAGATTAGTGAACTCGTAGACATCGCTAAACACGTGCATCTCCACGAGAAAAATGTGGAAACCGACAGCGGCGAAGGTGATCATCGTTGACTCCAAAGTAGGAAAGGTCTGAGAACATGAGGAGACATCATAGCTCATCCTTCATGACTCTCGACCATTAAACATCACGACTCATAAAAGCTCACTCGAGTCTCGTTCCATCTTTCTTGCACCATGTCAGTCTCAATCGACACCAACTCTCTTGCACAACAAATCAAGGATGTCACGTTAAGTGCCGTGTCCACAGTCAAGGATGCTGTCGTGGGCGAGTCTGCCAGCGAGCCTGCTACGACTGACGACAAACACCGCGTCTTCATCGGCAACCTCAACTCTGAGACTACTGAAGGTATGCTTTTCAACTATTGCAGATTTCTTGCTTACTCTGCTAGATCAATTGAAGTCATTGTTCTCACAGGCAGGCGAAGTGTACACAAATTTCATGCTCGTTGAGCGCTACTAACACACGTCAGACTGAACGTCACCTTGTCGTCAAAGAGGAAGAACCGATCTAATGGCGCTCAAGCTTCAGGCATAGCTTTCATTGAATACTCCACCGATGGAGAAGCACAGAAAGCAATCGAGACACTCAACGGCAAATCTTTGAACGAACGTGAGCTCAATGTAGCCATTGCTCGTCCACAGTCTCAAAAGCCACCTCGAAGGCAGACTGCTGCCAAATCTGGCTCGGTAAGCTTGTTTGTCAGAAAACCTGACATGGCAACACTAATATGACAGGCTCAGGAGACGTCCCAAAACTCTATTGCAGTGCCAGGAGACATCGATGGCACTGCATCCGCCAGCACCGAAAAGAAGAAACGTACCAGAAAGCCAAAGAGCTCTGCTCCATCTAGTGATGACAAGCCGACCGAATCGTCTACCGAGACCAATGGTGCTCAACCATCAAAGACTCGTTCTCCACGAGCATCACGAGAAAAGGGTCCACCAGCTGATGGTGTACCCTCGACGACCACACTCTTTGTTGCCGGTCTGAAGAACAAGACTACTGATGCGGAGCTCAAAGAGCTGTTCTCCAAGTACAACCCAACCTCAGCTCATGTTGCACTCAGACCAATCCCAAGATTCATGATCAAGAAGTTGGCTGAGAAAGGCGAACAGAGACTTAGCCGAGGATTTGGGTTCGTTACCTTTGCTGATCAAGAAGCACAGACTGCTGCTCTGAACGCCATGGATGGTTACAAGGCTGGTGAGCGAGAGCTTGCAGTCAAGGTGGCTGTAGACTCCCCAGAAAAGAATGACTCAACTCCTGCTGCTGTTGAGGCAGCTACATAAAATGGTTTGTGTTGCTAGCGCGTAACTCACCAATATCATGACTTACCATATCTCTTTCCATGATGAGTGGAGCGAGATGGGACGCATTTATGACTGCATTTTTCATAGCATTAACATGAGACTGTTCACTGTGGCACGATCAATCCTTGCGTGTGCATGCCAATACATGCCGGTGTGTGAAGTACTGGCAATTAAATTTACAAAGTATCAGTTTACAATTGTGGGAACACAAAGTCCCGTCTGAACAGATGCCATTCTCAGATTAGCTATACAGTGCTGACGGATGAAAAACACTTTTGTTTTGGTCTACGATTCGACCACGCTCTGCCATACTCCCTCTACAGCCTTTTTGTAGTATGGTTGTCCACTGGTGACGGGAATAGTAGTCACTTCTTCACCTAGCACCGCTTGACGGGCCTGTACGACAGACATGTCAAATCCAGTCCAGAGTGAGAACTGACGGAGTCCCTGCTCGACCAGCGGTTCTAGTCCCTCGATTGTCTTCCATCTCGCTTCCATGGCCAATTGCATCATCGGCGTCACTTTTGGCTTATATGCCATTTCCAACAGTGTCGGTGCACTGACACCTCTCGCAAACACTGCGGCTGCGATACTGGCGATGGTCGGATCGAGTGGTCCGTCGCCCGGCACGGTCGAAACAGCGACACATGGACGATCGATGGCCGATGCTTCTTCGGCACTGGCTATCGGAACAACGAATGGGAACGCCTTGATGAGTGCGTCCAGGTTCTTCCTTGACCTGTTGGCGAGGTAAATCTTGCCCACATTCAGTCTTTTGAGCGCGTAAATGGCGGCTCGGGCAGTACCGCCTGCACCGAGCACGACTCCCGAGGCACCATCTGCCGCAATGTTGGAGTAATTCATCAACGATCTCATGATGCCAATCCAGTCCGAGTTGTCACCTCTCAGCCCTCCACCCGGCAACGGAATGACTGTATTCACAGCACCAATTTCGGTGGCCTCTTCCGAAATTTCGCTCAAGAATGGCATAATTGCTTGTTTATGGGGGATCGTGACAGATGCTCCACCAAAGTCATCTGATTGCAAGATAGTAGCATAGTCCTGGATATTGATCGACTCCATTCGGGAGTAGACGTGCGGGAGACCGAACGATGCGAAGCCAGTATTGTGCAATGCAGGAGATCTGGAATGCGATATAGGTGTACCAAAGATAAAATACTGCTTAGGCTTCAACTCTCCGATGAGTGACAATCCAGTGTTGACCTCGTGAAGTGACAGTTGTCCCGGAGCCGCTTTCACAGGGAAAAGCTCATGTGTGATTGGTGTCAAGAAGGTGTTGAGGATCCTGGACAGCTTTCCCTCTGCACCCATGTTTATCATAATGATGGGCGGATGATCTTCTCTCGAAAGTTCGGTTCGGAAGTGCTCCAGCGCAAAGTTGTCCTCCAAATGATTGGCACGCCCAATGAGCTCTACTACATCACCAATTTGGCGAGCACGATCATATCGAGTTCGCCACGTTGCAGAGTTGAAGCTCAAGTTTCCCGACACATCGTGATACGAAGCGATGATTTTCGAGCACACGGCATATCTCCTGACTTCTCTCAACATCAAGTCAGACCAAGTAATTTCGAAATCGATGTATTCGACTCCCCACTTACTGGCAATGAGCATCAACTCCAGAGCCTTGTCCTCCCGCTTGTTTGGAAATCGTCCGCCTTGATCTCGTGAGCGAATTGTGAATATGATTGGCAAATCAGAATGATCGCGCAAAATTGCAATTTGTTCTGACACGTAGGCAATTGAAGGGTAGTCCTCATTGTTCTCCCGAAGCAAGTCTACCCGAAGTTCGACGGCATCGCACCCTGCTGCCACAGTGTCCAGATACTGCAGGGCATCTCGTACATCTGGGTGAGTCAAACTCAAAAAATAAGTACGAGGCTTCTTGGTCAGTCTGGTGTGATTGTCTTCGCGTCCTTGGATGTGTCTTAGGAATCGAGCATAAGCATTTGCTTGGCGCGGCATCATGACTTGTGATGTAGTATCTGTGGAGTAATACTGGAAATTAGAGACTCTCTCGAATGCAGGCTGTCGTCGCTTCCAAACGCCCAGAATTTCACTTCGGCTGCTTCCTTGAGCTTTATTCCAGGCAGGTCTTGTCTTGTCCTCGCCTAAAAACTCGACAATCTTGTCAACGTCTCGATGGACCTGTAATACGATCCCGCCAGCTGCTGAATATTCCTCAAGAATTTTCACGGCTGCTGGAGTTTCGACTACGCCTCCACCGCATGCTGCGACCCATCCCAAGCTTTTTGTCTGGATGAATTTCTTGAGTGTGGCAAGCTCCATCTCTCTGAATGCTGGCCATCCGTCCGTCTCAGTGATCAGTGGAATTCTTCGACCATAGTCTTGCTCCAACATGTCGTCGAGATCGATAAAAGGTCGACCGAGAATTTTCGCCGCAAGTCGTCCCATGGTAGTCTTTCCAGCTCCTCTCATTCCTACAACGAGGACCGATGACTCTCCGTTGATGGACGCTCTTGGCTTTTCTGGTAATTCGTCTTGACCTGTGAGGGTTATGCCAAAGTCGTGCGACAGTACATCCCACCAATCTGGCCATGTCTTACTGGTGCAAGCTTTATCAAGGATAAGAGATTTGCCCGGGGTCACGGCACCAAGTAGAGAAAAAGACATTGCAACACGATGATCGTCGTAGGTGTCCACACCGTCGTGGACGTAATTAGCGACAGGAGCTTTGAGGCCATCATAGCCAACTCCGTGAATGATAAGACCATCTGGAAGTTCCGAAGTATTCGTGACTCCGAACCTTCGTAACCCTGTCATCATAGCCACAATCCGATTGCATTCCTTCACCCTCTGATTGGCTATGCCAGTGATAGACATGTCCGAATTCGTCACAGCTGCGAGAACAGTCGCGGTCAAAAAAGCGTCAGTCATAGGCTCCATGTCGACTGTCTTGATAGCCCGCAGTTCGCCTCTTGGGGGTCCTTGTACAGTCGTAGAAGATGAAGTTTGCTTAACAGTGCATCCCATTGGCTCGAGGACATCTTTAGCGAATCGAGCATCGCCTTGTAGGCTGTCCGAACCTATATTCGGTACGTGAACCTCGATTCCAAGAAGAGCTGCAAGAGCTAAAGGATAAGTCGAGGAACTGGCATCACTCTCAATCTCGTATTGCTCCGGAGCGTGATATTTACCCAGGGGAATTTTGTATTCACTGGAAGAGACCTTCTCGACCGTGATTCCAAAAGTTGCCATCATTGCAGTAGTCATATCTATGTACAATTCGCTAATGACCTTGTCTCCCGTGAGGAAGAGGTGAACAGGTTCCTGTGCAAGTGGCGCGATCATGAGAAGGGAGGAGACGTATTGTGAGGAAACTTTCGCGGACAATTCGATTCTTCCACCTCTAAATCCGGGTTGCACAGACAGTGGCAAGCAACCGTCATTGGCCAAGTACTTGATGGTAGACCCATTGGCACGCAATGCGTCCACAAGAGGCCCGATTGGACGCACCTTCATTCGTTCATTGCCAGTGACAGTGATAGGGTCACTGCCACCAACCAAAGTCACTACGCTGGTCAAAAATCTGGCAGCAGTGCCAGCGTTGCCAAGAAAGATTTCTTTTCCTTTTCCAGGATTACTAAATTGACCTGTACCACGTACCTCCAGTGAGCCATCGTCTTTCCACGAGAAGGATGCAGCACCAAGCATTTCTAGAGCAGTCTGCATGTAACGAGTGTCATCGGAGCTCAATAGATTGGTCAATCTAGTAGTGCCTCCACTGAGTGCTGCTAAGATCATGGCTCTATTTGAAATCGATTTCGATCCCGGAGGTCTGCAGACTACTCTTCTGTCTGTGCCCTTCGTCTGTGATCCAGTAGTATTGCCATTCATCGACGACGAATTAGATGTGTTTGAATTGTGTACAAATACATGTGGTGCAAGTACTAGTCGAATGTGCTCATCCGGTACATTCGTGGCTTTCATCTCTACGCACTGTCCGATCTTCTTCAGAAGAACAATTTTCTTCATCCTGCCAGCATTTTTCTTGTCCACGGCCATGATATCTAACAGGTTTTCGAGCTCTGTTGGTCGACCACCAGTCTTCGATGTGATAAATTTGTCATGGACAGAGGTCGGAAGTCCCCAAGCAGATAGGCATTTGGAAAGACGTCCGACGGCCTCTGGTGCCAGGTGCCCCAAGTATCGCGATAACTCAGCTTCTTTGATCATTCCAATGGATACAGCTTCGCCATGTAGGATTTCTGGTGTAAGGATCGCCTCGTAAGCATGACCAATGGAGTGTCCGAAATTCAGCAGGTTTCGCAAGCCACCTTCCTTCTCATCTGCAGAGACCACTTCGGCTTTTACAAGTATTGAGGAGATGACAACGTCTTGTAGAAGCTCACGGATACCGTCAAATCTGTGTGCCGAGACTGGCTGGGAAAGAATTTCAAGTATGAGTGTGGCAGACCGTTCCAGTAGCGCAAACTTATCCTCCCTCCAGATAGCTGCTGTTTTGATGACCTCTGCCATGCCATTGATGAACTCCCGGTTAGGCAAAGTATTGAGAAAAGACAAATCTTCAAAGATGAATTCTGGCTGGTGAAAGGCTCCTATCAAATTCTTGCCAAGAAAGGTGTCTACTGCAGTCTTGCCCCCAATCGCAGAGTCTACCATGGCAAGCAAAGTTGTGGGAACTTGTACAAACTTGACTCCCCGCATGAATGTTGCAGCCACGAATCCGATCATGTCTCCAATGACACCACCACCTTTCTTATTAGCATATATCTGATGAGAAACATGAAATCACGAACCCAGAGCAATGACTACGGTGTCCCGGGTGCAACGATGACTGAGCATCCAATCTTCGAGGTCGGCCTTGGTCTCCCTACTCTTGCTTGTCTCTCCGGGACTGATCACTTTCGCAAGGAATCTTGATTGATTCGGCAGGCTCGGAAATCTTTGCCGATCTTGTATGCTTTGCTTCATATGGTCTGAGAACTGATCAAGGTATAAAGGAGCAATATTCGTGTCCGTGATGACTACATATGTGGACGATGGCAGTTCCGAAAGACAGGTATCGACGATGTGAGGTATAAGGTTGTATCCGACATGTATAGACTCTTTCCCGAGAATCTTCACTTTGGTGATACTCATAATTGATGTGCGGCACTCTTTGGAAGGAACGTGAATTTCAGTTTACAGATGTGTTGGATCGGGTACAGACACTGGTACCGATTTCAGATGTCTTTCTATCTCCTTTGAGCACTGTCTCTCTGTACCACGGGAAAGATTCGGTTGCCGGTGTGGAAGGCTAGAAAACAATAACGGAGAAGGAGCCACTTGGAAGAGTCACTGTCTGCTGCAGAAGCACTTACTTGCGCGAGTGTACTGTGAACGATTCTGTGCCCCATGGAAATCTTGGATACAGATTTTCATGGCAGGCGGGGACCGAAATTTACGCGATGCGGCATTTCTGGTGTGGAGAAAAGTGCTATTGATTTAGGCTTCGTGCATGCGCTGCACTAGCGACTACAGGCTCTTTAGACAACAGCGCCGATACCCATGTAGGCGCGCAGTGATGGGAATAATTACGAGAGTCCTGGTAATCTATCCAGAGAAACTACTAAAGAATTATTACGTACAAAGTCCAGGTTGTACTTATTAGAACAATTTATAAACACCATCCAATCATCTGACCGAAGAGCCATGGAATCATTTCTGCTTGCTGCCAAACATAGACTTCATCCTCTTGAGCAACCCTTTCTTCTTTCGGGCGCCGTCCTCGGAGGGAGCAGTGGTGCTCTCAGAGTTGAACGCACTTCTGGCGTTCTGACGCATGACACTGCTCTTGCTTGCTGCCTGAGCAGCAGCTTTTGATGGCGTGGCAGGTGCCGAGCTGATATCTGTCGTTTTGGTACTTGCAGTGGTCGCAGCGCTGACCTTACTGGTCTTCGTGGCAGAAGTGACGGGCCTCGAGGAGGCAGCCTCGTCAATCGTGGTATGTGCCACAGATGACTTTCCAGCTTGAACTGGTGTTGTCCCTGCTGCTTTGCTCGTTGTCGCAGCAGTGGGCACGCTTAAGGCCTGTACACTGCTACCGACATCATTGCTCGTCGATCTGCCAGGGACGGCAGCAACAGCAGATGGAGCAGCCTCTGAAGACTTGGTGACAGCATTATCGACGGGCTCAGATGTCGATGTAGTAATAGTCTGGGGAACACTTGCACCAACAGCTTCTTGAACATCCGTTTTCGAGACCACCTCGACTGGGGCATCATCGCGGCTCAGCGCAGGAGCCAGACCAGAATCTTCGATAGGGTCAACAGGCATTTGAGCAGCAGGCGCAGTCGAATCTCCGGCAGCGAGCTGCAAGTGTTCTGCAGCTTGAGCTGGTATCGACAATTCACGAGTGCTAGTGACAGTCTCGTCCGTCACGACAGCAGTGCCGATGGCTGCACCTCCGATTCCAACCTCTGCCAGGACAGTGTGCTCTCCGATTCGCTCAACCTTGGCACCATTCTCATGATGTTCCAGGAGCGTGCTAGCTGTAGCACTGTCAAGGTGTGCGGTATGTGTATCCGAGACTGGTATGTCATCGTGAATGCCCTGCACAATCTTCGAAGAACCAACAACGCCTGTTTCTGCATTGACCGCAGTTCCGATGCCTGTAAAACCCAACTTGCCGTCCTTAGATATATCAGAAGTAGGTACTCCTGCCCCGGACAGTCCTGAAAGTCCTGAGGCATTGTACGCGCTCGTTGCTGCTGAAGTTGCTGCAGCGACTGCAGCCTGTTCGAGCGAGCCAGTCTGCGATACGGATGACTTGTCTGAAACGCTTTTATCTTCATTTGTGATCACTTTTTCAGCAGTAGCCTCCACACTTCCAACTTGAGCTTGATGCGAAGCAGATGCCGATGTTGCAGGGATAGGAGAAGTTGTGGTCTTCGATGACTCAATCTCATGAGTGGTGGAATTCGAAGTGGTTTGTCTTCCAGTGATTGGATGTAATTCTGTGTGACTTTGGTAAGTCGAGAGGCCTAAAGCGGCCGCACCTGCAGCAAGCCCTGCAGCTAAGAAGCCTCCAGCAACTTCGGCAACGTGCTGCACTTCGTGACTGAGTTCGTCCCGGGTCGGGAGTCGATCAATCGCATGCGAGTACGCTTCAGATAAAGGATTGTCCCGAGCATTCCTGACAGCTTGTGGATCACTCGGTGAAGGTCCTGAGTCATCGTAGGTGGAAGTCTTGCCGACTGTCGCTGCAGTCGTGTTGGATGGTTCCAGTCGGTCGACATTCGTTTGTACGGAGCTGGTAAAGTCGTCCTGTGCCGTGGCTGTAATCCCGTTCGCCTCGTGGGAAGGCTGCTCTGGCACGGGCTCATTAACATAGCTCGCACCATGCCCTAGGACGGGCAACTGATCATCGGTCTGATCCAGAGATTTTGTCGTTTGGCCGTCCTCGTGAGCACCGGTAAGGATGTAGTTATTTTCGTGGGCGCCTTCGCCCTCTTTGAGTGCCTGTCCATCAACACACCAGTGTCCATCGACAACGAACTTGTAATAGACCTTGGAAAAGGCCGGTAAATCTATGGTCCGTATAAAATGCCCATCTGAAGTTCTCTCCATGTTCGTAGTAGCACTCCAGTTGTCGAACTCTCCAGTGACCTTGATATCAGTGCCCTGGTAGTTCCATCTGAACGTGTGCGACACCATACTTGTAGAAAATTATCACGCGCGATTACAATGACAGATCGATTGAAGCAGATGGCCTTGAAGTGGAAGCGACAGCAAAACGATGGGTGTGCGATGGTTGTGCAAGAATTGCAGCGCTGGGCGAGAAGTTTGGAATGGCGCCTTGTAAATCAACACCTTCCCCCTTTGGGAATCCCTCGAAGCGCAAGTTTTCTGTCGAAGCACGGGTCCATCCTTCCCGCAGCCACCCGCAGCCACCCGCTTTCTCCCTTGGTCCCAATCTGCAGCTGGAGAGACTCTTTGGCCAGCAGAACTGGGATACCACCAACCCACCACAAAAGTTGATGTCCTTGAGCACTTATAGATCTGTCCGTACGCCATGGTAGGCTCCTGGACCGTGGCACTTGTTGTTCTCTCGGTGGGCACAGTCTTCTATCTGTCAGGTCGAAAGAAGAAGAGACCTACTCAGCACGATCTAGATCCGACGCTCAAGAAGAATCAGATACGTATCACTACACAGAAGAAAGCTTTTAGACGCGAGGATCTACCCCCAGAGTACCTTGCTACTCTGCAGAGACGAGATATTGTGGAATTACCCATGGGAGCGCCACGACCAGAGACACCAAAAGTGGATCAATCGCCAGCTGCAACCACGACAATGCCAGCAGCGCAAGGCTGGTTGCCTGACCACCTAAAGAGCGACAAGAAGAGCAAGAAAAGGTGAGACGACCTTGGATTTGAGTCATCATATTCGACCTTTTTTCAAGAACCTTTCTCTCAGGGGCTGTTGTATGCGTGCTGCACAGCCAGGACAACGTCCCAATGCAGTATTAAAGGTGTGCGAATCATTTCTCAGAAACAGGCTCTCAGTGCAGCGGTTCTCCTCTAAAATGGATGAATGAGCACTCTATGTTGACAAATTGTACAACTCATCCTGTTGCGTTGAACACGGACCGCCTCGGCTAGGACTGACCAGCATTGCAGCATAGCTCACGCCTCGTCTGTTGGAGACGATCAGTTGAATGGTGCGCATGGTATAAGAGTGGGCATAGACTGCCCTTCTCTAAGTTGTGCGATGAATGCATATTATACACGTACATTAATTCTCGTCAGACAGGATGACAGCTGATTTGCTCCTTTGCCCGACCTGGTTTAAGGAGCACAAAAGCCAAAAGATGATGGATTAGAGAGCGTGCTGTTCAAGTTCATATTTTCATTGCAGGTGTTTCAGGACATAGCGTACATGCATTGTACAGATGCCAACAATTCACTCGCTGGGCAAGGCTCTTCTCAAGATTCCTCCACCTGCTCATTGTTTTGTTCCCATCTAGTGTCATCGACGACTGCTTACAAGAATGTATCAAT
Source organism: Taphrina deformans (assembly GCA_005281575.1). Taxonomy (NCBI): domain Eukaryota; kingdom Fungi; phylum Ascomycota; class Taphrinomycetes; order Taphrinales; family Taphrinaceae; genus Taphrina; species Taphrina deformans. The sequence continues at coordinate 358,174 of RHGG01000009.1, read as the reverse complement.
TTTTCTCAGTTCCGTGCCGTGAACTCAAGGCGGAAAGAAAAGCCAGTTATCAGATCATTAGAGTCTGGTAACCAATTAGTGCAACCCCACAATACCAAAACAGGTATCCTACCGTAGCATTTGCCATTGCCCCGATCATCGAAAGCTTGATTGGCGCCTGGAGGGCAGACCGTGCCAGCAGACAGGACCGAGACCGTCGCGGACGTATGCTAAGCTATGAATACACCTTGCCCACCACGGGAGCATTCTTCTTTCCCTCATGTGTCCGGGAACTTCATTCACAGGAGGACATACTCCAGGCGGCCAGTAGTCATCGAGCTCAACTCAGAGACGTGCTCAAGCGGCTGAAACGCAGTGATCACAAGGATGTACTGAGTGTCGTTAGGACCGTCGAAGACTACTTGCCTTTTCTATTCGCCATATTCCGCGGCCTCGGCGAACTTGCCTCACAAGATCACATCTCAGATGACTCACCTGCGAGTCCGAGATTCACATTGGCGAAGCCAATCATCACTAGCTGGAGAGCGACATTTTGTGACAACAAAGTTCCTGGTAAAGCGTTTGCGAGGCTTGAATTTAGAGGCATCGCCATGGAGGTCAATTTTGTGCTGCTCACATATGCCTATGGACTATCTAACCAGGCCTTACTACCCTCCATCGAGCCCGCAAAGGCCACGGATCTGCTTAGTCGCGCGGCAGGCATATTTCAGTACATCAACCATTCTATCTCGCCCCTGCTGGAGAATACAGCCATCAATCGATCTTGTCCAGAAGCATTTCCTGAATTCAGTGCTTTTCTGGCTAGCATGAGCATAGGAGATGCCCAGATGAGTGCCATCAACCACTTGAAGGATAAGGCTTCTTTCTCAGTCATATGCAGAGTGGCAGTCGGGGCTGCTGACCACTATTCCAGAGCTGTAGGGGTCATGAGCTCGCACCCGTTGATCAAAACTATCCCATCAGATTTTCGCAACAAGATATCGACCAAGCAACGTACCGCCCTAGCTCTGGCCTACCAATATCTCGGTCGGGAACAAGCCAAACTGGGTCATGTAGGGTTCGCCCTTGGATGTGCTGAACAAGCCGATAGGTTGCAGAAGATTAATGGTACGTCTGACCTGATTCGTGAACTGAACAAGGAAAATCGACAAGTGACCTTCCAAGTCGTGGCCACTGCGGATGAAGTACAGTCGAGACTGCCATCAGGTCGTGATTTTGCCAAGGTCGTTCAGTTTGTCGAGCCACAGAGCGGCACTTCGAGCAGTACAAGCAAAGCAAATTATGCCGGTGACAAAGCTTATTACTGATTGACCAGGGCCATTCCAATCCTCTCATGATGAATGGTGCATAATGAATCAAACATAGAGAGGATTGTCTAGCAAGAGAATAATCTTCATGCTGCAGACAACAAAAAGAGGTTCAATCACTGAAGAAGGAAGGCAGAGTTGATGATGGCCTCTCGCAAATGTTCCGGCAACCCACTACAATCATTTTCTGGTCGAAACAAATGCTCTGCGCTCCTAGCACGGAAAAGTTGACGAACAATCGCTGTCAAGCATATATCCATTAGTGTTCGACACCCGGTATTCAATCGGCTGTGGTCGAACTTGGCCGCATAGTTGTCCTGTAGTGTCCTTGCTGTCAGACGTTTGATCTTTCCGGTCGACATGTTGCGGAGTACAATATGTCTTTCTGACGCACCGTACAGATCCATAAGAGCTTGAACAGCTATGGCATGAGCAATGAGTACAAATGTAGGTTGTCAGACTGACTTACAGATACAGACTAGACTGTCAGGAAGCTCGAATTTTGCATACGTCTTGCTTACCCTGGAGGTTGTCAGAGGATTGTGCTTTCAGATAGGACGACAACTTACAAGATTGAACGTGTTCAGGAGCTCGATTGGAATTGGCGACAACGGATTCGTCATCAGGTGTCGTTCTAGGCCATCCAACGTCGGTCTGGCAGACTCGTGAAAAAGCTCATTAGGCACATCCTGTTTGACATTGTCCCGTACAACCTGCAAGTAGTCTGGGTACTTCTTGAGCAACGCAATACTAGCCTTGGCTTGTGAAGCATTCAGAATTCGTCGGCGCTCCTGACGGTCCTGCGGGAAGACATCACTTTGTACGAGTAGTTCAACACACTGGCACAGTCTTAGACTAGCGATGCAAATATCCTCTCGAGCTGTGGCCGATGTCTTGCTAATCTTCTGGGCGAGCATTGATAGGGAATTCAGTAACTTGACCCAATCGACATTCTTGCCGCTGATGGCAGCTCGACATTGTAACAAGTAAAATGATGTCGTCTTCTTGACCTCTGACTTTGACAACGGCAACACCTCGTCGTTGTCGGATCCTCCTGAGGATGAGCTAGATTCATAGAACCGTGAATTTCGAGGTCGATTCATCAGCGTGGACAATGCATGCTCATCTTAGCGCAACACCAACGTGAAGGAGTTTGACTTCGAGTGTCGCAATAATCCCGTAGTCTGTATCCAGGCCCAAATTCTGAACAGACCAGCGGGTTGCTTGATGTTTTGAGCTTGTGTTCCGATTCCAAATATTCATGTACAGGCGCCTACGGTATGTCATTGCACGAGCGAATCTCCACATCCGAGCTGAGCGATGGCGCTGCACTTCCAAGCTTAGATTCACTTCTACATTCAGTCTGTAGACTCGCGAGCTGTCTCTCTTCACCGATTTGTGTACGCACCTGCTTGTGACCGCAACAGACATCATGTTGGCGCCAATCTTATGTCTTTGCTCCCGCATGGGTATATAGGGCATATCTTGCGTGTTGCCCGGATCGAGGATATAGGCGATCAACATGTTTAAGATTAAGATCAAACCTCCCAGTTCAGTCAATGGAGGAGCATCTCCGGCGAACGAGATTGGTGGTCATTCGGGACCTGCGACTCCTACTGTCCCAAAGTTCAAAATCAAGCAGCCGCGACAACCAAAGCTAAAGGTCAAACAACCAGGATCGGGCAAAATCGTTCTTAGAAAATCATTCGTAGGGGGGTATGGCTATGACTCAGAGGCCTCCGACAAAGAAGAAGACCCATTGATCGAGAATCATATCATCCTCAGGTTCAAATCTGAGAATGAAGCCGAATTCGTTCGTGGCTTGATCGATGCCAAGGGCTCCATGGAAGGCCTTTCTATCAAGTTCAAGGACGCTCGCAACGCCGTTGTAACAATACAGAAGAAGCTCTATGCTGCTAAGCTTGTTGATCTGCCTACAATCACAGAAGTGCACAAGTCGTTTGACAAGAAGAATGTTTACAAGGTGGCAGACGTTTGTCAGATGCTTCTTGTTGGCGATAGGATATCTCACGAGGACACTGTCCTCGCGATTCCGACACAACCAAAGGATTTTGTCTTTCCCCATGGACTAACACCTCCGCTGCGTAATGTTAGAACCCGACGCTTTCGCAAGCGCGCTTCGGCGAAGACGATCGAATCTGTGGAGAAGGAAGTAGATCGGCTCTTTTCACTGGACGCCAATTCGGAGCAGACTACCTACACAATCATGGACAAGGATGAGCTGGTCAGAGAACAAAGTGGGACGCCGGATCCGAGAACGGCGATGGATTCGGGTGAAGATGAGGACGAGGAAATGGAGGAAGGCTCCGACTATGAAGATCTTGCAGCTGATCTGGAGGCACAACTTAATTCCCCGTTGCCTTCACCACTCACTCCGTCAGTAGCGCCGGCCATCTCCTCTGCACTACTCATTGATACCCAGACGCCCTCAGCGGCACCGAGTCCCCTGGCGTCGCCTGATGTCTCGGACGACGGCAGTGATGTCGGATCTGATGAGGACGAAGATGCCACGAAAGATCAGGCGGCGAGGAAAACGGGTCAAAAAGCTTTGCGAGAAAGCATCACGAATCTGCAACACGTCATTGCGAACAAGAAGTCCGATATTGATCGGGCCATTAATCCAATCATGAAACAGAGATTGATCACCACGTTGAGGAAGTTTGAGTCAGAGCTGGAGATGAAAATGGCAGAATTCGAAGAAGCAGAAGGTCGTGCAGAGCCAACCTGAGCACTATTCGCTCTTTTTTGGCCATCAACTTCACTCTACGCAAATACCATCTTGGAGGGCTCTTTCTTGGTTTTAAGAATGGCTAGCAGCAAATTTGAGTTTGTCTGACATGCGGTCTACAGAGGCCGTCAAGCTCGTGTCAGGTGCTCGGCAGATATTCCTACGGTCATTCCGGAATGACAATCAGGAGACTTGTTGCGTTTGTAGATAGTATAACAAAAGAAATGTACAAACCATGAGCTGTAGTAGTGGATAATATGAGAATCCAGTGCTGAACAACCGTCGCAACTCATGGATTTGTTCGATCTGATTCCGTGGCTTTGCGCTGGAGGAGCTCTGACAAGCACCTTGAATCTGCGATTTCATCATTGAATAGCGATTTGTGGCCAGACGACATCTTTGGCATTACAACTATAATTAGTTTCGACTGTCTAGCACTCAGGACGAACAGGATTACATCTGAGAACAAATGGCCTTCCAACCTTCAAACACTGGCTGGGACGATGTCGTCAAGATTGGTAAATCGCAGTCCGGCAGGACAGGAGGTCAGTCGTTTCCACAGCGTCCAAAGGATGACACTGATCTCTCTTAGTTGCTCGAACCCAAGCAGAGATCAATGCTGCATCGCGCAGTGGTGGTATTGTAGGAACAGAGAAGAAGTTTGCTGCTGGTAGCAATGCTGCACACAAGGACACAGAGGGTCAACGTCTAGCGAAGATTGATCGTGAAAACGATGTTGCTGCACCCAAGAAGCTCGATGCCGATGTCGGCAAAGTCATGGCGAAGGCACGTACGGATAAAGGCATGAAGCAATCCGAACTTGCTCAGAAGATGTGAGGGCACTGATTGCTGCTTGCAGACCAAGACTGATGGATCGATAGCAATGAAAAACCAAGTGTCATCAACGACTACGAACAAGCCCGAGCCATCCCTTCCCAACAGGTATTGGGGAAGATTGAACGAGCTCTGGGTGTGAAACTCAGAGGTAAAGACATTGGACAGCCACTGGGAGGACCAAAGAAGTGAAGCGCTTGTCGTGAAGATAACGATGGATCATCGAGGGTCAGAAAAATGGACCGCGGAGAGACTATGCATCAATGAGCACGGGTAGGAAAATATAATGACCATGTAACGCATATATGTACTGTACCATCTTGCCGTTGTTACAATTCGTCTCGTGAATCGTGACCATGTAACGCATATATGTAATGTATCAGGTGCTGGAATCGCAATGTGGGCGGAGCAGTAGTCGCACGACGTCGTTGTGCCCATTTGAGCGCGCGAGGTCGACAGCCAACCTGCCCTCCCGGTCCCTGCGGGTCAAGAGGGCGGGACTGCGCTGACCGAGGTCGAGGAGACAGCGGACGAGCGCGACGTTGCCCTGGCCGGCAACCTTGTGCAATAGGGTCCGGTGGCCTTCCGGTGTGGTGGAGGAGGAGAGGTCGGCACCGTGTCGATGGAGCAGGCGGATGGCGGCCGGGGACCTCGCGTACAGGACGGGCACGTATCCTGCGCCGTCCACCTCCCCGACCCGCCCGGGCCGGTCGCGAAGGAGTCTCTCGGCCCTGGCCAGGTCGTCCCCCGTGATGGCGTGGTGGATGGACTTGGCGGAGGTGAAGAGCGTCTCGTCGAGTGATTGCGTCGCAGGGGTGCCGGCGTCGGCACAGCCCGGACCGCACGAATGGGACATGTGTGTGTGTGTGTGTCACGTCATGATGCAAGGACGGCGGTAGTGCACCAGTCTCGGTATAAACAGGAAAACAGAGAGTGCAAAATCATATATGAACGACAGTGACACTCAAGCGGCGGTGATGGCGAGTGTCAGGGCGGCGAGGTACCCGATTCCCCCAAACAGTAACCTCACGTTGTGCGCTTTCCTCCATTTCTCCACCAATGGGCCAACGTACGCCTCTTTCGTCCGGTCGCCCCTCGAGACGGCCGTCAGTTGGTCGTTGACGGGCAACATCTGGGAGACTGTCCACGGCACGATCGCGCCGCTCGCGACCGCTGCCACGAGGGCGATGGCCCGGTCGGTCTCGTCACGCACGAGGTACGCAATCGTCGCAAACGAGACGGTCGAGGTCGCTGCCGCAGCGACAAAGACCAGCTTTGCGCGCTCGTAAAAGTAGAGCCACAGGTCGGCCTTTTGCTTATTGTCCAGTGCCGGCGTAATCTCGCCCGACGACTGGATGATTGGGACCGCGCCAAAGAACGAGTGGGTCAGGTTGCCGATGAAGAAGACCGATGTCGAGATGCCGGACGCAAAGGTCGCCGCGCGCAAGGGCGTGAGTGAGGAGATGTAGTTCGACATTGTGCGGAAAAGGACTGAAAGTGCAGCTGCGATACAAACGCAATACTCTCTGTATGTGTAGACAGACAACAGAAGGTGAGTGCCCGTGGGTTGATGGAAAAAGATTCCATCTGGTGGGAGGAAAGTGCGGGACCGAAAGCGCTTCGGCTCATCGATTTCACACGGGAAGTGATTTGTCGGTGGCCGCTTCCTCCTTCCCGCGCCAACCCCCGACTTCTCGACCCGTCCACAACACACTGACTTGTTGTCCCATTGCTTCAACCACCGCGGCCGGCCTCTCTTCTGTTGTCGCGACTTTGCTTCTCGTAGATCCACAGTGCGACTGTCTCCGCCATCCCCCCAGGCAGAAATTTGTCCCTCTCGAGAGCTGCCTTCCCCCTTCGCTTGTGTGGGCTCCAGTCGGCACTGGTCTGTACGACAGGGGAGGCACTCCGACTTGCCGTTGCCATGCTTCCGAACTTGAGAGACGACAGGACCTCCGAGGTCGGCCTGCGGTTCTGTGTCCCTCCTCCACTCATGGGTCTCCCTGATCCGGGAATCGCAGTCATGATGCGTTTCGACACGTGAGTCCGTTGCGTCGGCGCCGGGACGATCGGTTCATCCACCTCGTCCGAGACATTGAAGGGATTATGCACCGATTCCACAAGAGAATCTCCTTCCCCATCTTCTTCTTGAGCAATGTCGACTTCCTGTGCCCTCTTTTGTGGCAAGACGAAAGCCGGGCGTCGAGATGTGTGATGTTCTACGTCGGGCGTACCACTGGACGCGGTCATAAATTTAGGCTTTCGTAGAAATGGCTCTCTGGGAGCATTGGGAGAACCGCTACCGATACTTGCATCGTGATTCAACCCTGCCGGCGACTTTCGAACGATGAACTTTGGTCGCTTCTGTTCACGAAAGACGACGGGCGGCGAATTGGTTGACTTTGCCTGTGCAGCGACACTTTGCCTGAGTCTGTCGCTCAGGGAATTACGTTCGCTCATACCATAGCATTACCTTGCCACCACCGACACCGCTAGGCCATTGCAGACGGTTCACTCAAGGATGACAAACTGCGACAAGAAGAAGGAAGAAGAAGAAGAAGAAGTCGGCTCCATGGTCACAGCCACGGGGATGCGCCACTTTAAACAAGCGACGGTCTACAAAATTTGCTCTTGGAAAAATTGGCCTGCGACCAGCTGTGCTCTACGGCAGTATGTGTAGAGTCACCGTCGATCGCATCGACATGAACGTTTGATATGTGCCATGCGCGAACTTGTGGGCGGATATCTGTCCTTTGAAGATATCTTTCCCGATGACAAAATCATGAGCAACGATGAGAAAGCTCACCGGGCCACGCAGCGGAACAGAATGACAAGCGATATCAATTATAGCTACTTTCGATGCTGCGAGACCGACACGAGTGTAGCAAACAAGGTTGAATGGGCCATCGGCGATTTAGTCTCCGTCGGTGCGCCGACATCGCCGACTTCTCCACAATCTGTTGCGCGCGGATGTGGGGAGTACTCTAAGATACAATGATACAGGCTATTCCTGCCGATACTTCGGAAAACAGTGATAGAGGCACTGTTGCCAGGTATATAAAAGGGCCATGATTCCATCAGTACCTCGATTCCTCGATAGTAACAATGCCACAGCTCAGGGTACTCGTTGTAGGAGCGTCCGTCGCCGGACCGATGACGGCCTACTGGTTCGCGAAGGCAGGCGCCAGAGTCACGGTCATCGAGCGCTTCCCGACACTCCGAACGGCTGGGCAGGCAATCGACATTCGAACGACGGGGGTGACGGTGATGCGAAAGATACCTGGCATGGAAGCCGCCGTGCGAGCCAAGACGACCACGGTATCGAGCATCAGCTTCGTGTACACGGACGGATCCAAGGTCGGGACCGTCAAGTCGACCGGCGACCCGAACCAACAATCGCTCGTGTCGGAGTATGAGATCTTCCGGGGCGACCTGAGCAAGATTCTGTACGACTTGACAATGGACGATGAAGATGTCCGGTTCATCTTCAACGAACAAATCTCCTCGATCCAGCAAGGGGACCATGTCGAGGACGGACCGGTCACGGTCGAGTTCAAGAATGGGCACCCGACGGAAGATTACGACCTCGTCGTGGCCTGCGATGGCGCGACGTCAAGGACGAGGGCGATGGGTCTGGGCGTCGGTGTGAGGGACCACATGCACCCGACAAACTGTTGGGCAGCATACTACTCCGTCCCGGACGATCTCCTGCACGGCACAAAGGAAGGCATCGCGCACAGTGCCGTCGGCGGCAAGTTTATGGCGATCGGACCTGACCCGGCGGGCGTCACTCGTGTCACGCTCATGTCGCTCGCCCCGATAGGGGACAAGCAGGTCCCGGTCGCATTCCAGGAAGCGTCCGGGAAGGGCGACGGGACACTCAAGTCCCTTGTCGCGCGCCGATTTAGGGGGTCCGGATGGATTTCAGACACCTTGGTGAGCGGACTCGAGGGATGCACTGACTTCTACGCGAGCGAGGTCTGTCAGGTCAAGGTGCCCCGTCTCTCCCGGGGCCGGTTCGTCCTCGTCGGGGACGCGGGTTACGCGCCCGGATTCACCGGCACCGGCACCACCCTCGCCATGACGGGCGCCTATCTCCTCGCCGGAGAAGTCGCCTGCCTCTCCCCCGACGACATCAGGGCCGGACTCGAGGGCTACGAGGCTCGCATGAGACCCCTCGTCGATGAAATGTCAAAGGTGCCTCCCTTCGTGCCGTCCGTCATGGCTCCCCAGACTGCTTGGGGAATATGGCTCAGGAACCTGATCTTCGCCCTCGTCACGAGGTCAGGCATCTTGGAGTTTGGGCAAAAGTACCTCGCCGGAGCCTTTGCCAAGACTGAAGATTCTGCTCTCCCCGAGTACCCCTGGAGCCGCTGACGGATCAATGGTTTACAAGCGCATCCAGACATGTACTTCTTCTCTCGTATATATAATTTACAAAAAATCTGCAAGGCCTTTTCGCAGGGAATGTACCCATTGATTAGACTCCCGCAAGCGCCGGCCGCTACAAGTATCTTAATGGCATCTACAAAACTGTACTCACTCGTTGCCTCGTAATCTCGGACTTCTGGTGCTCGTTTCGAGAGATGCGGTAATAGTAGTCGCAGTAATCAGAGCATCCCATCATGCGAAGGAACTCTTCGTCATGCGTAATCACAATCAACTGAAAGTTCTTCTGCGATCGACGTGCGGAGATGATGTTGGCCAGTGACTTGGCCAGGGACTCGATATTCTCTCGATCCAAGTTGGTCGTTGGCTCGTCCAATGCCAAGATGCCACAATTTACACCGAAACATTCCGCCAGTGCGAGCCGAATGATGATTGCGGCAAGTACCTTCTGGCCGGCACTGCACCGTCCTCTCATGTCGAGCTCGGCATCGCCCTTGACCATGCACACCCGGTAGTTGTAAGTTCTGTTAGCTGCCGCATGTTCACCCTCCGATTTGATCAAAATCGTGTCCACATCTGTCCCGCAGTAAGTGGCTTTCCAGAGCTCGTCGACGATTTTGTTGATTTCTTCCATCTTGAGAGAGTGGTATTTCATGATGGCACTGTCGAGTGCCTTTCCATACTTGTCCAAATCTTCATTTGCCTTCTCCATCGTTCGAACCTTTATGAGCATCTTCCGATGGATTTCGTCGGCGTCTTTGAATTCCGTGTCCAGCTTCTTCTGGCATGTTCTCAATTGTTCATCTACTTGTGTCGTCTGGCCTACCAGTCCAGCTCTCTCAATGATGAGCTTTGAATAGTGGTCTTTCAGACGCTTCGAGTCGATGACGTACTGATCCCGGTCCCTCTCTGCATTCCGCTGCTCTAACTGCAAGATCTCTTGGCCAATACGGCCTATATCATCACCAATCTTGCGCAAACGCAAGTTGTCATTGATATTCCTTTCCGTGTTTTGAAGATCGGTATTTTTCGTCTGCATGGCATCGATTTCTGCGGCAATCGAGGCAAGTTGTGTCTCTGCGGCTAGAATGTTGGCCTGTGTAGTGTCCAGCGTGGTCCGAGCAGTTTTCAGAGCATTTGGTCCGTCACCACGTATGTAAGACTCGATATCAGCATCTGTGCCTGAGAAGCTGTTTTGAGATGCCACTAGTCTAGACAACTCTTTCTGAGCCTGTGTCTCAGCCAAATTGTTGGTCGACTTGAGCTTGTCGAATTCCTCTCGAAGACGGTCAATGGTCGGTCGGTCCTTGTCATCTTTGTCTTCTGCCGATCGAATGTCTTCTGTACATTTGCGAATGAGTTCTCGACACTCTTCTATACGTGAATTGATATTATCTCTTTCTCTTAAGCGTCCTTGCATGTCAGACTGTTGCAACTGTATATCTCGTCGTTTGCCATCCAATGATTGGAGTGCTGCACGTCGTTTGTCTCTCTCATCTATAATCATCGAAGCCTCCTTCCTCAGACGTTTGTTCTCGTCTTGCAGGGATTGTAGTTCCGCCTGCATTTCGTCTATCGAACGTTTCGAACCTGAAGATTGCAAATCTGCTTCGAGATTCGTGATCTGTTTTGTCGCGTCTGCGAGCTCTCGTCGCATTCTTGTCAAGTCAATAGACACTCGATCGAGATTATTAATAATCTTGGTCCGTGAATCGAGCTCCTGTACACGGTGTAGAGCATAATCGCACGCATCTATGGCCCTGTTCAACGACTCCTGTGAGACCTTGAGATTCCGTTCAATCTCTGCCACTTCGGCCTGAATAGTGATCAAGTTGCTGCGTACTGGAAGAACCATTCGGGCTTGTTTTAGATCTTCATTGCATATCTCGATTACTTCTTGTGCCTTGGCGATATGCTTCGGCACTGCTGCTTTCTTCTGGGTAACTAGATTTGTGAAATCTTCGAGAGAGAAGTCTTCGTAAAAGTTTTGATTGCAGAGCTGGCAGCAACCGTTGGCTTGTGCAAAGGATGCTGCCCGTTCGTAAAACTTGATAGCGTATTGGGCTTGATAGAAGTTCGCTTGAGCTTGTTCAAGCTCCTTTTCAATATTTCCAACTTCAGCTTCGGCAGAATCTGGATCAGTGAAGACAGCGGCGAGTTTTTCTTTGAGAGCAGACTCCTCTTTCCGTTTTCCCTTGAGCTGATTCCTGTAAATACTGATCTGTGCCTCAAGCTGAGACACCTCCTTGTTCGCATTCTCGCTTGACTTGTGCGCGTCTTCCAGCTCAACTTCATTCATACTCATAAAATGACGAATGTCCTGATCGAAGCTACCGATCTCTGGATCCTTCTTAGTGATGGCCAGGAAATTGTTCTTGCTGGTGGACAACAAGGAATCTATATTGTCGTTTCGTCGCTTCTGCTCGATTTTGAGAAGCCCTAGCTTTGCTCGACTGTTTGCTTGTCTATTTCCCAGGCTCAACTCACGACTCACGTCCTCTATTTGGTCCTCATTAGTACGCACAGCTTTGGCATTGTCTCGTAGCCTTCCCTCCCAATCATCCTTCTGCAGGTCCGTGCGAAGCTGCGTGATTGTCGTCTCAACATCACTTAGTTCCTGGTCCAAGGTACTGACTTCAGTATCGCCGATAATGTTACGATCTAGTTCACCTTGCAGCTCGATTTGTTTGAGTTCATTTGTTTTGATTGTGGATCGCGCGGCATTTCTCTGGCCATCATATTCCGCATGCTTGGTCAAGAGAGACTGTAATTCCTTGCTCAATTCACTTTCTCGCGTAATTCCTTCCGACTTGAGGCCCTCCAGTCGCAGTGTTGCAGCTTTGACTATTTGTTCAAGCTTACTTCTGAACTCTTGAACCTGGTCCTCGTCTAGACTCATGTCATAACCACGGATGTTATTCGTCCGTGAAATTGTCTTTACAAGCTCGTCTCTCCTTACAAGAAGCCTCTCGTACTGCTCAGCCTCGCTCTGAAGTTGACCAACTCGTGCCATACCATTGTTAAGTTGGCTCCTGAGCTCTGTGAGCTTGTCTTTTGTTTGAGCATCTTTTCGCTTCAAGTCCTTAATCACCTCAGCTTGCTTGACCATGGTATCCGCAAAATTCGACTGCATCTCTGAGAGTACTTCACTCGACTCTTCATATTGGACGATGTTTCTAGACAGATCTTTGTGAGTCTCCTTGAGGATTCGTCGCTCGTGCCGATACTTGTCGAGCTCTGCAATGATGCGCTCAAATTCCTGACCAGATCTGAACAAGTCATTCTGCTCTTCAAGAGCTTCGGCCATCTGGCTGTCAAGGGATCTGATCCGTGATCTAAATGCTGTTATACTCTCCAGAAGCCTCTCTCTTTCAAATTGTGCCTCGTTTGCACGCTCCTTGTTGCGCTTCAGGCCTTCCAATTCTGCATTGTCCACTCTGACAACAATCATCTGTTCCTTTCGTACCGACTTGATCTGTTCGAGTGCTTTTGTGTATTTGACTGCCTCGAAGATGTCATCAAACCTCTTTTTCAGAACTGTCGGTTCGGAAAGTGGCCAAGTACTTTCTTCCTGGTGGCAGAAGATGACTGATTCAAGTATGGCTCTGGACACACCCAAGCTGATTGGCATTTGCAAGTCCAGATCAGCGCAGCGTGTTGAGATTGTAGAACGTTCACCATTGCGCATGATTGTTAGTGTACCATCGAGTGTTTTTTGAGACCTGCTACTGGCCTTCACAGTCAATTGTAGGGAGCGAGTACAAATCATTCTCTCTCCATTTGTGTTGTTGAAGGAAAGCTTGACTTGTGCGAGCACCTCCTTCTCGCCACAGATCTAAGCAATTAGCACAAGCACTAAACATGATGGTTGACATGCATCTGGATCATGTATAAATGCTCCACCTCTTGTATTAGGTGGCATCATCCCCGTAGTAGCATATCTCAGGCATTCGATGACGGTGGTCTTCCCGCTACCATTGTGACCGACAATCAGAGTTAGAGGGGAGAAGAATTGTATAGTCTCGTTCTGATGATCTGCTAGCATCAGAAAAGTTCGAGTATACTCAATCTGCGATCATACTGTCAAAAGAGCGAATGCCTTTGATGGCCATCTTATCTATTGAGGACATTGCCGCTTAATGTACAAACAGTCCCTACTAGTGAAGAGCGATGACGACGGTCAATGCAGCAGAATGATGTGTTCAAATGGCGTGCTCAGAGAAAGGACTTCTTGGGCAACCTCATGCGTATGCCTCAAGAATAGCTGACAGGCTTGATTCTGACCATGTTGCAACGCATCCTACTTTACCTCGGTGAGTGACGACACAAGATTTGACAAGGGATAATATACCAGTACTGAGATTTGTCTGCAAGCTTCAACTTTACCTCAACCACTGATACCGCATACAAACTACACAGATGACACACTAAACATTGGTGTCGAAACCAGCTACCGTACGAGTGGGATAGTGATCGCGAATGACTGATCTGATTGTGCTGATCATGAACACTGTCGCCACAAGTGGGAAGCTATGCCGTGAAGCACATTGTCAAAAGGGGATCTTGGACTTCCAACCGCTCACAATCGGACCGCACATATTCGTTTTGACCAGCAATCAAGCTTTGACACCGACACAGCATGCTTCATCTATGTTCGAGCTCGATTGCAGCTCGGACGTATGCTACATACCTGTTTGTCCACATATGTTTTGTACTATATATGTGCCTAAAATCATAAAATGTGCTCAAGCTAGGCAGGTCGCTGTGAGCCTGCTCCATCTATGTGAAAGGGGAAGATCTATGCTTTGGGAACAAGGACAGGCTCCGTTGCTGAAATCTGCTTGTTGTTCATATGAATGGGAGTCTCTGGGTAGCACTGCGCTTTTCCGTGACAGCATGCTATATTGAACTCTCGCTTCTGCCATAACAGGAGGTGGAACTCCGACATTCCCTCACAATCACGTGAAGCTGTCACCACAAGCGAACGTTTCCAAGATTCTAGATATTTCGTCATGGCTAGAGCGAGACAGAGGGTGGATAGAGTCTTCCACAAGATCTCAACTTGGCAGCCTCGTTCTCAATCCCTCCTCACTCGGTAAACGTCCCTGTAACCAATCATTTCCACTACATGGGACCACCGTGAGATCTGCACCGCCATGGACCCAGAGGCCGCGTAACCTTGAAACACTTCATCGATTGCCATGCGGCAAATGGCCGTACTGTAACACAATGACTTGTCCGCTTAAGCTTTGCCCCATGTTTGCGCCCAGAACTTGTTCACACTATTGCAACAAGAAGAAGTGTGCAACCATGGTATTGTCGGGTGTACGATGAACCTTCACGTGTGGTATCTGACCATACAGGCTTTGTCGCGCAGATCTGTGAAGGAAGAGATCGGATCTGTATGTACGTATGCAGGATGTACTTGAGCAGAGATTAGTACGAATCTCGTATTGTTCTCATCGGAATGCCTGACGCGGCCACATGGAGTGGTTGTAGCGTCCGCATGCAACACCAAAATGACCGCCCGGCCCGTGGGCCGTCCAAGGTGATGCTGTGCAAGAGGTGCATCTCGAAGGGCAATACCTGACGCCCAATTCACCGCTCAGGCTGTCCCCTGCTTGTTCTGTGTTTATCAAGGCTGACATTTGCTGCGGAAGTACGGGTACTAATATGAACCAGAGATCGCTACCTCGAGTGCAGAGCATAGCTCGAAATATCGCCTGTAAACCGGAGTATTCAGGTTCACGGAAAGCCCACCTTGAGCTCTAAATAAAGATCAAGGTTCTACTCCTTATGAAGTGCTCCAAGGACACAATTGGTTCAGGCTCGCTAAAACGGCAACTTTGCTGCCATCTCGTGATTCGGTGGACTGGGCGGCTCATCTCTTGAGGCAGAACGATTTGACGCCGAATCTGGGCTTGTGCCATCTTGGCGGAGCCATCTTCCACGCCCGAAATGTCGGACGTACGCTTGCTTCAGAGTGATATAGTTTGCAAATACAGAGGTCAACGCAAGCGTCGCTGTGGATAAGGGGCAGGCCATGGGCGACTGCGTTGCCAATCAGGTCGCGAATCCGAAACGTTTTAGCTATAACCTTGTAGCGGCTTATGGCCATCACGTAGGTTCTCGTAGCAATACAGCAAAAACATCCCATCTTTTTGTGAATTGCGAGCATCCGAGTAGCCGGGATTCCATCACAGTCCTGCTCTGCTACTTCTGGACGAGGAATGACAGTTGGCGAGGGCTTCCTGAACCTCTTGCACTTGCATCTAAACGAGGCTTCACTTGAGCCGGCAGGCGGCTTCTGTGGAGGGTGCAGCCACCAGCTGTTCAGGTGCAGATGAGTTTCTTTGCCGGTTGGCCGCGGCGGAGGGAGTCCACTTCCACCATGTCAGACTTTCCGGCCATCTGTTCAGGATAGCCTTGGCTATTGTGCTTCGCATCTGTTGTAATCCCATCCCATCCCAGATCCCCCAGGCCGACGACTCACGCAAGTTGGCCGTGGCCCCAATAACGCAACTGCGGGCATCATCGTGCTTATTGCACTCTGATCGGTGTCCTTCGAAGCGTCGTCCTCAGGAAGATATTCTGCTCAGACACAGGCACAGAAGTCAGTCATATCATACTTGCGAATTCGTCTCCCCGTATAGAGTGCTCACGGTCGTGAATCACCGTGCAACCAGTACTTCAAACGGTCTGGCTGTTGTCAACTTCGTGCTGTTTTCCATTTGTCAGCGACTGCCCTTTTGCGAATTGAGCAACACATCAATGTCGCTCGCACAATAGTCATACATTCATGGATTTTCACTTCGACCACCCGGACGGAACATCCATATCGCGGCCATTGATCGGTCAAATCTCTTCGGAAGGCTACCAGCCACAGGCGCTCCCGCAGCAATCACTGCAACGACACGACAAGAGCATTGTCAATGTAGGTCATGCCCCTCTCAAGAATACTCCGGGACTGGTCGACACGTCACTCAGCTCGTCCCGGTCCCCAAGCTCGTCGGGAGACTCGCCTGCCACGAAGCTGAATGATTTCGACCCGATCGACGAATTGACCGATCTGACATATGTTCTGGACCCTGTGGGACAGATCCTGTATGCCTCATCTGCGGTACATGCTCTCTTCGAGTATACGCTGGAGGATGTCGTCGGGCACAATATCATGGAATTTATCCACAATGACGACGTCAGAGCGTTCGTGACTGCATTCAACGACGCCATCATGACCAATACCACGTTGTTTCACTACCATCGATTCAGGCGCAGGGCGGGCGAGTTTGTGATTCTCGAGACGAACGGGCGGGCCGTCTATAGCGATACGGATCTCACAATGGACGAAAATGGCCGGGCTGTTCCAGCGTGCCGGTGCTGTATACTCAGTGCTCGGGTGTACCCGACACCATCCATGACTGCACTAGACAGTTTTCTGGAACTCAAACTCGACAACGAGCGACTCAAGGCTGAACTGAGGGAATTCGGAGAGACGGACCCGATCGTGATCCAGCCGGCAGTGCCTAAGTCTACCAACGCAAAGTTAATGGCAAAGATGGCCACGCAGCAACGAGGTGGTGATACGCCAGGCTCGAAAGCAGATGGGTCGGCAAAGGTGAAGCCGAAATCAGCTATGCAGACACTAATGTCCGCAGCCCATCAAGGAGTGGTTCAGACCGATTACGGCTTTCCTAGGACGAACACTGGCGGTTTGGTACCTGCTCCGTATGATTCACCACAAGTCATGGAACTACACACGCCGACCGGCATGAAGCCTCGCGAAAGCATTGGCTCTGTGCGGGACTCGAATCGTGGCTTCAAGGATCTGTCGAAGCCGAGCACCGGTCAATTGTCCCACAAGACCGTCCTCCCGAAACCATCGGGCGTCAGGTCGGATCAGACCCTGAGTGAGGAAGCACAGTTGCGGAAGAAGAACAAAAAGACAAAGGTCGAACTGGAGCGACACATTTGTTCAGACTGTCAGACCACGGACTCGCCCGAGTGGAGAAAGGGTCCCCAGGGTCCAAAGACACTGTGTAATGCCTGTGGACTGCGGTACTCCAAGAAGCAGAAGAAGACGGAACAGTTTCTGCAACTACACAACAACGGTGTCCGGAGCGAGGCCTCCACCCATTCCAGTGAGTCCGGGCGGGAACGGTCCATCAAGTCCCGATCCGTGTCGGAGAGTCAGACGCCGACCGACGTGATGGCCCGACACGCGCAGTCGTACGCGTGGGGCCCGGAGACACAGGGACTCCAGGCCGTGCTCAAGGGCGCGCCGGACGAGACCTTTGCAATCGGTCTGCCTTATTGGCCATGAGTGCGACTTTCGTCTTTCCCTCTGCCGCCCTTACTCTTTCACCGCCACTTCCATACCCTTCTACTCAGCGTCTGCAGGTCTATTCAGCGAAGGCACCATGCAGCAATCGACTCGTCGCGTCTGGCGTCTTTGCGATTCTTTTTCTATATATATATCTACCGCTTTGCGTACTTGACACTAGTCCTCCACTGTACATACCAATCACCTCTTATTCAAGGTTTTTCAACCAGTATATATCGTTTCACGAACCTGATATGCAATCGACTTGAATAGTCGTCGCCATTGTTGAGGATCTCCTTTTCGTTTTATAAATTCCACCACTGTCATGCCGTTGTGCATGCAACATAAGTTGATGTACCCTATCAATTGACAGCCTGTCGTGTCTGTCGATCTGATGCGGAGTAAGTCGTCCGTCGTGCCAATCTCACCAACAAGTATTCCTTCCAGAGCTGGCAGCAGGTGGGTCAACATCTCAGACTTTGGCAACACAGAGTAGAACCGAGTCAGTCTTTCGGATCCGGTGACGTCGGCAAATCTGCGTGCACGTTGAGTGAGCGACTCTAGTATCTGCGTGGATCCTGTAAATTGTGATAGTGCAGGGTCGTCTTCGAGGAAATTCATGGATCCACGAGGAGCACTAGCATCCAGGTCGTGTGCTGCAGCTTCCACGGTCTGGGACTCCATGCGTTGAGACAGTGACTCATGGGTACTGTTCAATTGCGAGGGATCTTGCTGCGAGCTCTTGGGTGCTTGAGATAAATCCACCTGCATTTTGGACATCAGTGTGTTTGCCAACGTGATGGGATCTGGCTCGGGTGTTGACTTTACGACCCACGGATGCGACGCCACCTGTGCAAGAGATAGACGCCTGGATGGATCAATTGCCAACATACCTTGCATTAGGCTATACACTCCAGAAGGCAGCCTGTTCCACGGTTCATACTGAGGCGAGCCACGGGATCGTGCAAACATTCGAAACAATGAGCATTGCCCTGTGGGTTCGTTCCAAGGAGTAGACCCAAGGCACAGCGCAAATAGCTGAACTTCATTAGACATTGAAGCAGTACGTTCTGACAGAGACTCACGACGACTCCCGCACTCCACACGTCCACATTCTCACCATCGTAGCTCGAGATGATTTCCGGTGCTGCATACGGAGGGCTGCCGCAGCACGTATTGAGAAGTCTCCTCTTACCCTGGTATTGATACAGAGCCGCCAGTCCAAAGTCAGCAATCTTCAGACGGCCATCTGCGTCGAGCAGGATGTTTTCCGGTTTGATGTCTCTATGGGAGACACCTTTGCTGTGTATGAACTGCAAGCCGGACAGCAACTGTTTGAAGTATAGTCGCGCAATGTCTTCCTCGATGCCAACATCCGGCTCAATCTTATCGAACAAGTCTCCTCCTTCAGCAAACTCCATGCAGATCCAGAGAGCCCCGAGACTGGTCTCATCAGAAGCAATATAGTCAATAATGTTTGGCTTCTTCTCCGATCCACAGAGTTTGTGTAGTCGTACTTCTCCATCGATTTGTTTTTGTGTTTGCCGACCAGACTTTATTATGCCTGATTTGTCTATGACCTTGATAGCATATAACTCGGCGCTTCTAGAGTCCCGTTCTCTGCATAGATATATGCTGGCGAATGCACCTTCCGAGAGCTTTTGCCCGAGCTGGAATGGCAACTCATTGTACATGTCCCAATTGACCTTCGTCTCTCATTACTCGAGCAGTAAAGAAGGTTTTTTGCTTTCAAACCCGAGACTCTGCGAAGAGTTGTACTTACAGTTCTTTCGGCTGAGGCAGACTCAGGCTTGAAGCATAGATTCCTCGACATTTTGTGTCTGTTTTGACTTGTGGCAGCAACTAACGGCACAGAATGAATTTGGGCACGGTACGCCACGAGCTCCACATATCCAGTTGTCGTCATAGGTTGTACTAACCATTCGTAGACACGAGTAGCCAAAGAACATTTGTGCCTTGAGCTGTCATTTTAAGACTTATCCATCGTATATTACAAGCAAGAATGCATTTACTGGTAGGGACTGGCGCCTCGCATTTTCACGAGTTGAATCTGAACGTCGAGAATGCAACGATTGAGAAACTGTCTGCGACGGAATCTCCAGCACCAGGCTGGCTGGTGTCAAGAGATGAAACAGTCTATGCAGTAGCAGAAGTCGATGATCAACCGGGGCAATTGTCGAAGTTCCACAAGGACGGTGATAATTGGAAATTGAGCTGGCGAAGGGAGACGTCGTCTAAAGGAACTTGTCATTGTTCTTTGCTCAAGGCTGGTGACAAGACCTTTGTGCTCGGAGCAAACTATACAGGCCATACAGTGAATGTCCTGGACGACAACGGCGTGAAGGTAGATACTGCCGCTTTCGACGGCTCGGGACCATTCGAGGGTCGACAAGAGAGTTCTCATTGTCATCAGATCGTGCCAGATCTGGCTGGGAAGTATATATACGTTAACGATCTGGGTGGAGACACTCAATGTCGATACACTCTCGCTGATACCGGGAAACTACAAGCCGCAGGGACACTCAAGTTCAAGCCTGCTCAAGGACCACGACATTGTGCATTCAATCCCATCCATCCAGAACTAGTCTACACAATCTGTGAACTATCCAACGAGATTACGATTCACGATTGGAGTAGTGAGACTCCTCGTCTTGTGCAGAGCATCTCACTCCTACCGGATGCTTCAATGGAGGGCGAGCAACACAAGGAGTATCCACAGCCAGCAAGTGCCGGAGAAATCCAAATCACTCGTGATGGTGGCCTCCTGTACGCATCCACGCGGTACCTGCCGAAATATAAAAGCGACACAATACTGTGGGCACGATTGGACAGTGACGGAAAGATGGGAAAAGTGACGCACCACGATACTGGTTTGATTGCACCATGGCACTTCTCTCTGAGCAAAGATGAGGCACTTGTCGGTGCGGCGTTCAAAGACTCTAACGTCGTCAAAATCTACAAGCGTGATGCAAAGGACGGGTCACTGTCTGATTTGTGCTCGGTCGAGCTAGAATCACCAAGCTGTGTGCTATTTGTGGAATGAAATTTCTTGTTCGAGTGCCAAATAAGTACATATCTCTAATGCCAGCACTCTTCGAAATATTTATGCAAGTATGCCTAGTCCGCGATCCGCATGACACGAGGGGTACATTTAAAGTCGTCCAACCCAGTGATTGAAGAGCGCCTCTGCTCGAGTCCACACATTCTCGGATGACCTGTTCTTCAATTTGAGCAAAGATGGCAGAAGAAGGTTGCTGAAAGATTCAGATGCTTCTCGTGGCAGAAGGGACGGTAGATGATCAATTGCGATGACTGAAATAGCTGGATCGCTCGTGAGTCCTTTGACCGGCACTGTAGGTGAAGAGAAGTACGAATATTCAGAGTAGATCGGGATCGGGTTGTTTGGATTCGTTGTATCACACGAAACATCGCATACCACGCTCAGCTTCCTCTCTCCGTCTTCATTGAGCGATTTGAGGTCAATGAACGGCGCAATTGCATCCTTGAGATATATGCAATTTACAAATATGTCGCTTTCAATGATCTCCTTGAATGGGCCACCCTTGGCGGTTTCGGCCATGTCCCACTTGATGATGTTCTCTTCTGGAATCCCGATATTACGTGCGAGAGCCACCGCTCCAGAGCCGCATCGGCCTAAGGCACCGATTGTCAATATTCTTGGCAGTCGATTGACCTTGGCGGACGCTGCCTGCATGACCTCTTTGACATGAGCATTGAGCAGATCTTCATTGTCGTAGTGAGTTACACCAGGAAATTCCTGACCAGGGTGTGTAATTTGCCAGGCCCATGCCTCGACTGCAAGTGCGGCCCCAGCATAGCCAGCATGATAACCAAATGCAGCGACTCGTCGTCCGTTGTCATCTTCCAGAAACTCCAGATCGAGGAGAGTGCCACCTCCGGCTGGGAAGCGCTGCAACACATCCTTCCATCCACCTTGTTGTTTGAAGCAATGAGCAAATTGGATATGATCATGTACGAGAGGGTAGGACTCTTCTGGCAGCTCTTTGAGTCCAATGATATATGCATCTTTTGGCGCGTTCTTCCACGTCCTTGATTCAACCATTTCTATGCCTGGTATGCTTTCAAATTCTGAATCCTGGAAGATCCTCACGTCAGGCGATGAACGCTCCACGGTTATTTTGAAGCCGGCATCGACCAATTTCTTGGCAGTCGTTGGTGTAAGGGCACTTCTGTGCTCCATGGGCTTGACCTCATCACGAAGCCACAGATGCGGAGACGACATTTTGTCTATGTGAAAGGTAGGATGCAGTTTCCGTCCACGAACTAGTGCTATAAGCTTGCAATGTTCGAGTTGTCTTGCCTGACATGAAACGAAGCAAGGTCTGGTTGACTATCGCTGGAGCAATCTGTCGTGGCGCTCGACAAGCCCATTTCATCTCGGTCCGTCATCGTCAGCCATGAATGTTTGCTCAAGTCTACAAAATTCAGGCTTCACTTGCCTAATCCAGTTCTGGTTCTGGTTCTGGTTCTGGTTCTCACCTGAAGGAGAACCTGCCACCATTGGTCTTGATCCACATGATTTCTGCTTGAGGTCAGGCATTGTACTACTCAGCTGGACAGTCAAAGCAACCCCTCCTGTGTCAGCCTCAGTTCTGTGACGACCGAAGACTAACGGCACCCGATGTTCCAGGTCACGCACCATTGAATGATCTCTATTCATACACAGGTGAAAGAACCATGGCATCAGCAGGATAGCAAGGGAGATCGGCAATGTGTTTGGAAGCGTTCTGTTGGTGCAGCACTTGTCCTACCATACCAGACTGTCTCGAGGCAGGCAGATGTGACTCTGCGAAGGGACAATCGATTGACTTTTCTGCCTTTTATGAAATAGAGTCACATCCCGACCGACCTGACTTGACTGCTGAGGATTGCGTGGGATGCCGGCGGATAGATCGGAAGATTTGCCGTGGCTTGGATCTTTTGTGCCACCCTGAGATTGATCCGCAGATTGAGGCTCAAAGCGTTGCCAAATAAAAAAAGGTTCGCTCAACACGGATGCTCTGATCTTACCGTACATCCGCGCCCCCCTGCCCTGCGTTCCTTGAATTACGTCGCCCTTCTGCTTATCCTTTGCCTCGATCCCCCATTGCCGGATTCTACCTCTTCAGCTCTTCAGCATTCGATCGTCCAGATCTTCCGGTCTCAACCACTGAACCTCGAAACTGGTAAAGGATGGTACAGGTTACGAGTGCTGTCCTCGGTGGTCTTCTTGCTGCAGTGGCACAGGCGCAGACGAGCTATGTCCCCGTCAACGTCACCTGCCCTTCGACTCTAATTCGTGAAGCGAACACCATCTCTCCCGACGAGTTGACGTATCTCACTTCGCGAGCACCTCAGGTCCAGGCAGCTCTCAGAACATTTCTGAATTCGGCCAATATCACGGGACTCAATGTTTCTTCCCTGTTCGCCAACCAGACCACTATTCCTCGAGCAGCATTCGCTGCCAGTGGTGGAGGACTCAGGGCCATGACTGTTGGAGGTTCCATCTTCAATGCACTCGATTCCCGAAGTCAAGTTGGAACTCTCGGAGGCATTCTGCAAGGATGCCAGTACATGGCAGGTCTGTCTGGTGGTAGTTGGTTGATCGGCTCGTCGGCTGTCAACAATTTTGCGACTATTCCACAGCTTGTGGCTTCACACTGGGACATTGACAATGTGTTTTCAGCTCCACAGGGCGGCATCATAAACACGGTCGAGTACTATACGGACATTGTCGAGCAGGTTCAAGACAAGAGTGACGACTTCTTCACATCAATCACAGATTACTGGGGCCGAGTGATCTCATACCATCTTTTGAACAACACCAACGGTGACCCGAGCACACAATGGAGTGACATCGCCAACACAACAAGCTTCGTCAACCACTCTATGCCTTTCCCGCTGGTTGTTGCAGATGGTAGAGCTCCAGGAATGGCAATTGCCACTGACAACGCAACTGGTGAGTCACACGAAGACTTCAATTGCTGACTCTTGCTCATTATTTAGTGTACGAATTCAATCCATTTGAATTCGGTTCATGGGACGAACAAGTTTATTCTTTTACTCCCACTCGATATCTTGGCTCCAATCTCAACAACGGACAACCTGTCGACGGTAGTACATGTGTGACCGGCTATGACAATGCTGGATTTACCATGGGAACATCGTCTTCGTTATTTAATGGTGCTCTGACGTCAATCAGTGGCACTTCCTCCGGCATCCTTACGTCTATTCTCACTCGTGTCCTGACATCAATCGACCGAAACGACGATGACATCGCATTCTACCCTAATCCTTTCCGAGGACTTCCGAATGTCGCACAGAATATCTCCAACAGTGGCAACTTGACTCTGACCGATGGGTAAGAACTCACTACATTTTTACAGGCAATAGACTGACAGTACGCCAGTGGCATGGACAACCAGAACATACCTCTGTAAGCTTTCCAATGATCGCACTGCTCTGCTCTGAAAATCTCACAATTTTAGTTGGCCACTTATTCAGCCTGAGCGACAAGTTGATGTAATTTTTGCCGTGGACGCTTCTGCAGATACTTCATACAATTGGCCCAATGGATCGTCCCTCGTTCAAACTTATCAGCGAGTTACGGGAGCCGGCGGTGTTCAACGATCAAACAAATCAATCTCGTTCCCACACATCCCAGATACACAGACGTTCGTCAACCAGGGACTCAATTTACGACCAACGTTCTTCGGCTGCAACGGCACCAACGGCACCCTTGCAGGCACTCCACCACCTTTGATCATTTACATTCCGAATGCACCATACTCCTTCTATTCCAACTTCACTACCTATGAAGGCGAGTACAGCAATGCGGACATAAATGGCATTCTCAACAAGTGAGTTTTTGCTAGCTTATCAAGACGAGTCGATGTGCTGATTTCTTTAGTGGTTTAAATATCATCACCGGGGGAAATTCTACTGCCTACACGACCTGCATCGCGTGTGCTATGATTCAGAGAGGATTGGAACGAGGTAATCTGACACAACCAGCTGCTTGCGCTCAGTGCTTCAGCGAGTTCTGTTGGGACGGAACCAGAAACAGCACAGCCCCATCGAATGCTAAATTGGCACCAGCTCTGATGGGATCTCAAGTAATTGCAGGAGCAGGAGCAGGATCCACTGCGACCATGTCTGCAGCTACAGCTAGTGGAACGTCTGGCACTAAATCCGCAGCGAATCGGGTGTCAGGAGCCATTTCGATCACCGGCACTGTCGTACTTGCCCTTGGAACCATGATCGGAGCCTCATTCATGTAAGCTACTGATCAAAACATCTTTGTACTGCCAAATGTTTGTAGAACTTTTTGATAGTTCATTGTATGATAACAAGTAAAAGTACTGCCTCCACATTGACTCGACTCTCGCCTGGACTGATTTGTGGTTGAGATGACGGTAGCTAATCACCAGACCAAGCCATTCAGTCTTCCTTTCATGTATACGATAAATACGTAATTTGAACGCCGCGGCAAGAGTCAAATATGGGGCTAGGCTTGAAGAAGAGGACTTTTTGGTAAAGCATCTGTAGCGCCGATGAGCACAGGTGAGATCCAAGATCACAGTCCACACGGAGTTCTTAATGGAACTAATGAGGCAAAACGAGTTGTCGGTAATCTCGCCTGTCAACACGATACTTATTTGCAACGACTATCTACAACGGTTTGTGATTGTCAGAAGAATTCGTTGAAAAAGCCCAGCAAGGATGAAGCATATGAAGTTCAATTTCTCGATACTATACTCTTTCCAGAGGGAGGAGGACAGCCGTGGGATCATGGTTCTGTGGTTGCTATGAAAGATGGTCAGCCGACCGAGATCCCTGTCCGCAAAGTCCTGCGACGCAAATTGGAGGCTATACACTACGTTCCAACACCTATAGAGGTAGGCACGCAAGTGGAGCTGAAGCTTGACTTTGATAGACGGTTTGACCAAGCGCAACAGCACTCCGGTCAACACCTATTGTCAGCTGTCCTAGACACGCTCGATATTCCTACTCTAGCCTGGTCAATGGGACCAGAGCTTGTCTATATTGAGGTCCCTAGGCTGCCCGAGGACCTGAAGGCCGTCGAAAGGCAATGCAACAAACATATAGCGGACAACCTCACAATCACAGTCACCGAGACGCGGGAGAGACCAAAAAACCTCCCAGCAGATTACGACGCCTCCGCTGGTGTGATTCGTGTGGTCAGTATCGGTGGAATTGATGCCAACCCGTGCTGTGGCACCCATGTCAGGTCCACTGCAGAACTCAACTCCCTAACGATCCTCTATACCAACCCGATCAAAGGAGCAAATCGAAACAATCATCGGATTTATTTCGTCGTGGGAGGACGATGTCAGAAACTACTTTCGGAAGTGCATGGCAATGCACGGACGATGGGAGCCAATCTCAGTTGCCAGATTTCAGACTTGCCAGAAAAGATCACGGTGATGCAGAATCAATTGAAGGAATTAATGAAGCGGGAGAAGAATCTCAAGAGCGACCTGGTGCAGTTCGACTCACAAGTAGTACGAGCGAAACTGGAGAAGACTGGAAAAGCATATCTGCACAAACCCACAGGCGATATCGAGTATCTGAATGCTTTGTTGGCTGCCCTGCCCAATCCCATTCCCGGTATCTGCGTCCTGGTTGCCGGAGAGCGAGATGGAGGCCCGATCGTGATCACGGGAGAGGAGACTCAGGTGAAGGAGCTGAGTGCGCGAGTCAAGCAGGCCCTTCCGGCTATGAAAGGTGGAGGCCGACCGCAGAAGTTCCAGGGCAAGGTTGCTGCATATGCCGCCAAGGATCTTGTCTTCCTTGGCAATCTTCTGGACTGATTTTTAGCAAATTTACATTAATCGTATACACAGGCCATAGACAGAACGACAAACGTAGACAATTAGCATACAAAGACGCATTATCTAATGCAGCTGACCGTTTTGTGAGCGTTGTGGAGCATTGTGGCGGACATGATTGTGGGGGTGGGGAAGACGAAGATTCTGCGGGGATATTTGGCCAAGATCTATGCACTCAGAAAGGACCTTGTCAACCTGTGTCCGAGTCCGAGTTCTGGGGCATGGCTGTGGACCCGTCGTGGCTGGTCTCATGGTCCACGGAGACATCCTGTCGACATGTGACCGCTCATCCAACGAATCAAGACTGTGGACGACAACGAGTCCGTACATGACCATAAGCACAGAGCATACTGATTATTGACCGCCATCACAGCGACCCAATTGCTCAGGGGAACTGAAAGTGCAGTGCAAGCTATTGTAGTTGCGCAATTGCGCAGAGCCCATGCATGGCAGATGGTAGAACAGTTTAGTGGGGGTAATCCAAAAGATCGTCCCCCGCATCTCTGCGAGTGGCCAGACGAGCTGCATTAAGGTATCCGCAAAGAGCCCCCGGTGGTCTGCCATGCACCTGCACCTGCACTTGCAATCACCCGCATGGGCTGGCATGCATGATCCATATGCAATGACCATACACGTCAGAAAAGATCGCATTCCTAGCTTGGTCCGAGCCATGCCGATTCATGGTATGCTACACGGCGATCGAAACCAAGGTCTTGCCGTGTCACAGGAATGGATCTGCCTGACAAGGATTTCAATACAACTCGGGTAGTGTAACGTTTGTCCATCCGGCCTCTGCTCGCCCGTGTCTTCGTTCGATCCAGGGAATGTGGAGCCACGGGACGATTTGATATACGAGACCTCACCAATCGATCGCCCGTAGCTGTGAATCGACCAGCGACATGGTACTCTCTAGCTCATCCTTACTACCAGCGAGAGCCTTCTCGTTATGGGGATTCTGTCCTGGCGCAAATGTGTAGATCTGAGCTCGAAACAGGCTGATGAACGAGCCAGTCTTTGACACGCGAAAGCGCGGGGCACGCGTTCCCACAAAGCAGACTCCTAAACTTGCAAGCGACCAGCCACCTCGCTAGACCAGAGGGCAAGACCGTCTCCCACCAACAAGTGCGTGCACCCCTGTGCAGCATCAACGGGCAGCCTTCCCTGCCATGAGCACAGACTGCGAGAAGGAACGCCACGGAGACGCGCTCAGACCCCATGCCATCAGACAAACTGCAGCACTGATTGGCTCAGCGCTCGTCACCCGTCCCGCCCATGGCTTCGCACGCCAGGGAGACAAGACGCCGTGCCATTGGCGTCTCTGATCAAACTAAGACCTCCTCGTCCACCACCTGGCTACGGTACGGTACCACTGCTTGCCCGTGGTAAACAAGACTCCAACCGTGCTCGGCATGTACTCAAAGCGCATATATATACACAGACCCGGACTGTCCAGTCAATATGTCGTCCTCTCAAAACCACTGTGTCTCTTTGCACTCCTCACCAGTCCCGAAGCCTAACATCTGTCACCTGGTCAGACGTTCAGCAAACACGCCGCCCACAGTCGAGCATGAGGTTTTCATATAGCGCAGTCTTGCAGGTGGCGCTAGCTCTCTTGCCAGCTCTTGCACAGTCGAAGCCAATTGGAAATCTTGCGGAAAAGCGAGATTTGTCCTTCCAGTATGGTGCTGCAAAGGTTAGAGGTGTCAACCTAGGTGGTTGGCTTGGTACGTCAAAGCGCTCGATCGTAAGACAACAAGCATAGCTGACGCATACAGTCTTGGAACCATGGATCAAGCCTTCGCTCTTTTACCAGTTCCAAGGACAGTCAAATCCTGCTGTAGACGAGTGGACGTTTTGCCAGAACTTGGGCTATGCCAATGCTGCCGCTCAATTGAATGCGCACTGGGCCTCTTGGTACACGGAGCAAGATTTCGTCAACTTTGCCAATTGGGGTCTCAACCACGTCAGAATACCTATTGGCTACTGGGCATTCGATGTGCAGAATGGTGAGCCATGGGTCATGGGTGCCGAGAAGTACCTACAATTGGCTCTGGTTTGGGCGAGCAACCACGGTCTCAAGGTCTGGATCGACCTTCACGGTGCGCCAGGCTCTCAGAATGGTCCGACATCACTGGAGTTGCTCTGGCAGAGCTGACATATTCAGGATTTGACAACAGTGGAAAGTATGGAGCCATCAACTGGGCGTCGAACTCTGCAAACATCCAAAGAACGCTAAATGTCCTTTCTACGATTACCTCTCGATACGGCAGTGTCCCGGCTGTCATTGGCATTGAGTTGCTCAATGAACCAGCTGGATTCTCAATCTCACCAGATATCGTCCAGGACTTTTACAAGCGCGGTTATTCCATCACTCAGTCTGCAAATCGTGTGACTGTTCTTCACGATGCCTTTTTAGCATCTTCAGCCTTCACCAACACTTATGTGCAGGGCGCTTATCAGAATGTTGCACTCGACACTCACGTAAGAGCTCTACTGCATAACTTGAGATGACTTCTGACTTGCCAGATATATCAAATCTTCTCTCCAGATGAAAATGCAAGATCACATGCTCAGCACTTGTCGAATGCTTGCGCCCATCGAGGCAATCTCGCATCTACCAATTCCAAGATCTGGACACTTGTGGGTGAATGGACAGCTGCTGAGAATGATTGCGCTACTTGGTTGAACGGTTTCAACAAAGGTGCTCGGTACGATGGATCGTTCCCGAACTCTTACTATATCGGTTCGTGCTCCAACCAAAACCAAATCTCAACAATGAGTTCGGCCAAATTGCAGGAGGTCAAGGAGTACATTCGGGCCCAGCTTGACGCGTACGAGACCGCGTCCGGGTGGTTCTTCTGGGCAGGCAAGACAGAGACCGCGGACTTGTGGGACTTTGGAAAGCTCGTGACGAACGGTCTGATGCCTCAGCCACTTGGATTGCAGTACGCCTCTGCTGCAGCAGGCTTCTGCAACCCTTACCCGTACTCGTAAATGACAATGTCTTTCGAAGGACGGAGCACGTCAGCGCAGCTCGTGGACAGTGGACTGTGTAGTGTAGAGTATAGTATAATATGTAATGGTTGATTCACTGTATAAATAATCTCATCCTCTTCCATCATCGTGAACTCAATGACGCTGAAGGTGAGTCATGCAAGATTATCAGTGGCGTGCAGAAAAAGATGCGACTGAATGTCTATTCAAATTCACCCTTCGGTTGTGTTTTATGCAAACAAGTAAGAGTCACCATGTCATTGTGCGTGACTGGGAAATAACACACCCTCATTCACAGATGCTGCCATGTCCTTCAGAGACAGAGTCCAGATGTGTTCGTCTACATTTCTGATGATCTGATAATCACATGCTACAGACTGACTTGGAATGGCTGACTTGCTCACTTCATATCCGATCGACTGATTTCGTATAGATATGCACCGAGCACTTTCGTGCCTTCAATGTAATTCCGCCTGTTGAGCTTCTCATTGATTGAGTGTGCGGCATCGGTGGACTGTCCCATGGGCAAGAGACAGACGTTCTTGCCCAACGCTTCCTCGAACGTGATGGTGACTGGGATGGAGCCTCCCTCGCGCGTCAAGTCTGGATCCACCCCGTGCACGCTCTTGGTTGCGGCGGCGGCGGCTCTAAAGTTCCAGTGATCCGGATTAGAGTACCATGGTTTCCCCGCGTGCAACATCTCGACCTTGATGGTGTTTTTCGACCCGAGGCCCTCGAATGTCTTGTTGAGAAAGTCGAGTGTTATCTTGGCCGTGTTATCAGTCGTCATGTCTGGCACAGTTCTGATGGAGAATTTGCCCTGCACTTTTGCCGGGATGACGGTCTTTGCACCCTATCTTGTTTTAGCATGATTATGTGGGCACAGGACCATTACTTACAGCCTGAGAGAAAGCGCCTTCGATTCCGTGCAGTGATAGCGAGGCTACAATCGTCAACGATTTGCGTCTTGACCAGAGAAGCAGATTGCTTACGGTAGCGCCATCGAGCCATGAGACTTTCGGCCACAGTCTCCTTCAAGTTGGTCTTTGAGCCAATTGCATCTTGCAATTCTTCCAATGTAAAGTCAATGTTCTTGTACAGAGCCTGCTCTTTCTCGGACAGCTCGGAGACTTGATCGTAAATACCAGGGATGAGGATCTTACCGTCAGGAGCAACAAGCTTGGAGAATAAATGTATGAGATCAGTCATGGGTTCCTGCACGAGACCACCAAAGACGCCGGAATGCAGGTCGGCACCAGGTCCACTTATGACCACGTTGAAGTAAGAGACTCCACGAAGTCCGTATGTCAAACATGGCTTTTTCTCGCCCAGCCAGTAATTGTCGGATATGCAAACACAATCGGCCTTTTTGAAATATTCTTTGGCTTCGGCGTGAATCAACTCGTCCAAGCCTTCACTTCCGTATTCCTCCATACCTTCAAAACAGCACTGTAGGTTGACTGGAAAGTCGATCCCAGCCTTCTTGTACGCTTCAATTGCGTTGAGCCATCCGAGCACCGGACCCTTGTCGTCCGTGGACCCTCGGCCAAACATCCGATCAGTCTTGTCGTCTTGAGTCAACACGAAAGGGTCCGTATTCCAGCCGTCCTCCAGCGAGGCCGGCTGAACATCATAATGCCCATAGACCAGTACTGTTTTCTTCGCAGGATCAGTTCCGTAAGTGCCCAACAAAATAGGAGGCAGATCCATGCTGGTGCCCGCCTGCTTGCCGAGTGGGTTCTTGCGAGATTCTGTGGTGATGCCAAGAGACTTCATCTGACCCTCGAGATAGTCCGCCATGGCAAAGACGTCCTTTCTGTGTGCAGGATCAGCGGAGACGGAGGGTATAGCCACAGCTTTGGCAAGGCGGTCAATGTAGAGCTCTGCATTATCGTCAACTGCCTTGTAGAATGCGGAGAGATCTGTCATCGCTGGCTATAGACTATGCTTCGGTGATTGCAGAATACAGAAACTGAGCCAAGTACTGGTCTGACAGGCAGGGCAAGTAGTATTCGTGCACTACTCTGTCCACAAAGGCACACGTCTAGTTCTCTACAAGGACCAACGGGCAGGGATCCATGAATGGCCCAGGTGGGACAACCACGACGTGGAATCTTCACAGAAAGAGGCAGTTGCTACCGCTGTGTGGCTTGTGGATTCACGTCCAGGTTTCAAGGGAGAATCTGATCATCTCCCTCTCTCCTCCCTTCCTTCCCTTTATCTCTCACTTTCCAGAGGCAGTAAACAAGGATATGGTTTCTGGTGGTAGTCAGGAAAGCAGAAGTGCAGTTTCATACTCCTGAGCGACAGAGATTCTCGTGACCCGCATCAAAAAAGACTCTTGATCTCTGCAACTGGCCGACTGGGTGCAAGATCACTAATTTAGTTCTTGAAATAAGGCGTGGATCCCGTCATCTTGTGACTGAATCAGCAATATATGTCATTCTTGCAACCAAACTGGTCTCGTAGCTGGAATCTTCATTACTAAAAGCAGATCATTTACCCTTCTGTTGTTGACGCTTGAAAAAGTGCTATGGAGTCTCTTTACTTGATCAATGCCAAGGATGAAATCATACTCGAGCACAATTGGAGAGGACGTTCACTAAGAAGCGCTGTGGAAGCATTCATCGCCGAGAGAGCTAGGCAGGTAGAAAACAGGCATAGTGTGCCTCCTGTACTGGAACTATCGCTGTGCCTAATATTCCACATCACAACAGGGAGTTTGACCATCGTTTGTGCGACCACGAAGGAAGTCGAGTCAGCATCTGTATTCGATCTGCTTTACAGGCTGGCTAGCGTATTTGAGGAATACTTCGGAGTAGCTGTTGCTACGTCTGACCTCTTGAGTAACAATTTTGACACGGTCACAGAATTGTTATCAGAAGTCGTCGATAATGGGTATGCCTTGACGACAGAACCGAATGCAATTCGGGACGTAGTGCTGCCACCGTCACTGCTGAACAAGCTCATGAATGTTGCAGGAATGCAATCTGGTTTCGAAGGTCAGAATCAATTGTCCACCATTCCATGGCGACGTGCCAAAGTCAAGCACACAAATAACGAGATCTTCGTTGATGTGCAGGAGCAGCTTACGGCAATCGTCGATAAGACTGGCCGATTTGTGCAAACCTCGATCAGCGGTAATGTTGGCTGCACAACCAAGCTGTCAGGCGTACCTGAGGTGATACTCGAACTGAAACCCGCCGACATAATCAAACTGCCCTCATTTCACCCTTCAGTCAACTTGACAAAATTCGAGACCACTCCAGGACTCCTCTCCTTCATACCGCCTGAAGGCGCTTTCTCATTGTTGACGTATTCGTCGCAATTGAGCACGGATTCCTCATCTCCGCTGCCCTTCTCACTCGAATTTCGCCCTGGCAAAGATACACAAAGCTTTGATGTAGTCTTGAGCACCAGATCAGGAGTACCGGATTCAATTGCCGTGGAGCTTCCGTTACCATCAGTTTGCCGTGATGTCAGACTATCTGCCACGAGAGGAACGTTTTCAGCAGTAAAGGGTCCCGAAGGTAGCTCGCCAATATTGCTCCGGTGGTTGATTTCCGGCAATACGAGCTCGAAAGGGATCTCAAACAGGCAGGCCGTGCTCACTTGCACAAATACAGGCACGGGACTCAACGCTGTGACTTATGCTCGACTGGTTTCGACATTACCCACAAGTGCGGTGACTGGCATCAAGGTCAATTCTTTGAAGATTCAGCGATCTGGGGAGTGGAAGCCATACAAGGGTGTCAAATACATGACCAAGGTGGACATGATTTATCGTGCACACTAGCCGGACACTTCTGAACAATCAAGTGCACTGTAAATAGCCAAGACAATCTGCAACAACATCTCCCAAAAAAAAAAGTCCAGTACGGACGACTTGTGCATTTTAAGTGAAAGCGTTGTTAGTCTTCTCTGCAAAGTATCTGGTGTTCCGCTCAACATTGTACTCGGAAAAAGTGTGCTTGGCGGTAGGTGCCACAAGGGAAAGAAGCTGTAGCCCGACACACAAATGCTCCCAAAGTGTATGGCGCAACGGATGTCTGATACGACCATGTGCAAGGCCAAGCCGAGCATGAAACATGACGAGGTTTCAACGTCAATCTTCAAACACATCACCTCTCATAGAAGGCGAAGGAAGTGTGTATATAGTCTTCCTAGCCCGACCTGAGCATATTCCATTGTAGCCTTACCATACCCATCTCGGACCACCGAAGGGTTGTCCTGCAGCCGTCGCGTAATATTGCACTTGCTGAGTCAAGTCTTCTTCAAGGTTAGTACCGAGATTTTATCGCTAAACGGGGGGGAGCTCTTCTTCCCAAGGGTCAAAGCCCAGTCAGCCAGCCAGCTAAGCAGCCAGCAGCATCTGACCTGCCCAATTGGGGATCTTGGTTCCCTTGGTTGTGGGTGGGAGGCAGCCTCGGGAAGTCCGCACCGTAATCGCAAGTGGCACCTGTGCACAGTGCTCCACGTGCAGGATTGACTGAGCTGCGTGGTGCGCGTGCGAGGTGAAGGGAAAGCAGGGAAGAAGGGAAGAAGGGAAGAAGGGAAGAAGGGAAGAAAGGGAAAGCAGGGAAGAAAGGGAAAGAAGAAGAGGCTGGCAGCATCGACCCGTTTCTGCACTCCTCCGGCTTCTCCCCATTGGTCACCTGCCTCCAGTTCGCTGACCCGCCGAAATCAGTCCCGAAGGCTCCGAAGTGGAGCACTTGCGAGTTGGAGATCAATGTCAGGCGGTCAAGCAAGTGTTTATCCCACTGCACTGTCCTCCTCTTCCTGCCCAGTCTCCATCCACAACCTCTACCTCACCTCCATCCACCCCGACAACAGACGTCCCTCCACTGCTCTCAAGGCGAGAGAGGGTCCGCGACATTGTTCGAATCAACAGCCTAGGCACCACCAAAGCCGCTCCTGGGAGTCTCCTAATTTTCAGTCGGTCATGTCTCAAGGATTCGGACTACCGTCCTCCCCACGGCTCAATGCTCAACCGAAACGTCGATCGAACATATCGAATAGTGCCTCGATACCCAGTTTGTCAAATACCTCACAGGCTGGGGCCTCGTATGCCCATTCGCGTCGCAGCTCCCATTCTTCGTTGAGGTCGATCCGCACGGTGGCCACGACATTCTCCGTCAACAGTACCGCAACAAGCACGAGTGTCTGCTCTGCCAAATTTGAGAGAGCCTATGCCAACCAGGCTCACGAATGGACCAGGACGGCTGCCGGGTCGGCACGAAGGCCGTCGTTATCTTCGCAATATTCTGCTACCGCCGTCCGTCTGCCACCACATGCGATTGGCAAAAGACAGAATCTACAAAAGCAATTGAGGGTGATCGAGACCTTGCTTCGAGAGACGCCTGATCTCGTTCTGACGGAGACCGGTTCCATCGGCTGGCTACTGGCGCACGAACGGCATCTTCTCAAAGTAGCCATCAAGTACGATGAACGGGCGCAGTCGGAATGGGAAGCGGCTCAAGATTGGCAATCTTCGGCACAAGAAGGGCCCGTGTCCAAGATCTTTGTCACCCAGCCGAGTCGTTTCGGGCTCACCCCACAACAGCATAAGCACAGAATCGGACAAGCGATGACCCTGGGCAACAACGCCCTCGACTTGTGGAGGTTTAGCGATCTCAGCTATCAGGATGCGTACAGGATAAGGGGAGCCCGCGAGAAGTTGCAAGCTGAGCAAAGTGGCAAGCCTGAGCTTGCGAGATCGGCATCGATGACGGGGGCAGAGTCATGCGGTGGTAGCAAGGAGAAGATTGTCAAGAAGGATTTCCAAAGCTGGCTTAAGGACGTCAGCAAGAGTGATGCTCTAAAGTCCGTCATGGTGAAGGACGATGGTACGGTGGACAGGCTCGAAGGACTGCGCATATCAGACGATAACGCCGCTGCAGCAAACCCAACGCGGCCCGCAGTGATTGCGGAAGAGACGACCAAAGTTTCTGCCGCCACATGATGGCAAAGCATGGTATTGTGTCATATGACTGAAGCCCACAGGACTTGTATATGGATGACAGTCTGCATGAAGGGAAGCATTAAATAGTTCTGGCGTGTCTAATCATTGTCTGCACTCTTTCACAATCACATCACCACCCTGTCACCGCGCTGATTTGACGTGCAAGATACTGCTCCATCCCATTGACAGCTCGAAGACGATGTTTGCCACCAGATCTGAGCGTGACGGGAGACTTTACCGAGGCGCAGGCTCAAATGGCATCTATAATCGTCTTTTCAGGGCAAAGATTCATCGGATGAGCATACCCAACGTGAGAACCGCCATCCACATCCTGACTCGTCGGGTATGGAGTATGGAATCGTCTACGAAGAACTAGCCAGACCGTCCTGACTGACGCTGGGGGGAAAGGGGCAGAACCAATCCTTGACCTGTTTCAGCCTGGCTGCCGACTTTGACAGTTGACGTGACCATCTAAGACTTTGGGGGCTCGTTGCTACGCCGAGATCACGCCGAGTCACCAATCTCGTGTCGACAACGTAAACGGGTACGGTAGAGACTCGTTCCAGTCACGTGCGTTCTTTGTCTCCACTTCTGATCACCCGGCGCTGAACTTGTGATCAGTTTTTGTCTCTCTATGCTAGAGTACGGTATCTCTGATCAGCAGGACTCATCTGCAATTGATCTCGAGAAGTAGTCTGGCGTCTCTCGAAACAAGTTTGTTCCTGAAAGACATCTTATCGGTGTTGCGGCGATAAGTCTGAGGGGCAAGTAGAGAAAGGTCTACAACGTGATTGTAAAGACTCAGAGGAAACGCGTCGACGAAGATCCCGACATGGAGGTTGATCACAAGCAGACGGAGCCATCAAAGTCGTCTTCTAGATCAAAGGACGCCTGTGTCCGATCCATCATCATCTGCTTGCTGGTCTTTTGGCTCTTGCAATATTCGGCACAGCGCGTACCGGGTGCCATCGGCAACGACCCAGTCACACACAGTCTTGCGACTCGAGCGCATCAGCGATGGATGAAGAATCATACGTCGCTCTCAGTTCCAGCCATTCCTCGAGCAGAATTCCTTGAACGTCAAAGCAAGTTGTGCCATGTTCTGCAGGATGAGAACATTGATGCACTCATAGCAGAACCTTCTGCGACGACACTGTATTATGCCAATATCTCAAGCTATGAACTTTCGGAGCGCCCATTTCTAATTCTCTTTACCAAAGATTGTGGCATGACTTACTTGGCACCAAAGTTTGAGGTTGGACGAATCAAAGGTATGGCTGCCGTTTCCGACTCACTTGAAATTGTCGAATGGGCCGAGACGGACTCTCCTTATTTGACGCTGCTCAATCAGACAAAGCTACACAATGTCATGGTTGACGATGCCACTAGATATATGATCATCAACGGGCTCACTAGTGTTGGTATGAAGGTTCGACCCATGTCCGCTACTGTCAGAGCAATTCGTGCTGCCAAAAGTGACAATGAAGTTCGAATTCTAGAGGCCATCAATAAGTTCACCGTGGATGTGATTCGAGCCATACAGAAAGAACTTACGATTGGCACTCCCAGGAAGGAATTGGAATCAGCATTGAAATCATTGTTTGTGCGGGCTGGCGTCGGGGAGGGATTTTGGGCAATCGTCCTCTACGGACCACAGGCTGCATCGCCTCATGGTGGCAACATTGACGGTGGTCTAGAGAAACTAAAAGGGGGAGAATTCGTGTTGATTGATATCGGCAGCACACTACACGGCTACGGGAGCGACGTCACCAGGACCATTCTTCCAGACTCCTCTGTAGTCTCACAAGAGTTATGGGACAAGTGGACCTTGGTACACGATTCACAGTCCGCCGCCATAAGCAATATGTATGAAAACAAGACCTGTTCCTCTGTAGACGAGGCCTCGAGAAGCACGATTCGTGCGGCCGGGTGGGGCAGGTACTATACGCACCGACTCGGCCACGGTCTAGGTCTCGAAATGCACGAACACCCGTACCTGAATGGTGCCAACGATGAACGTCTGAGTGTGGGCAACGTTGTGACCAATGAACCGGGCATCTACGTGACCACCGAGCAGGCGGGCACCATAGGTCTCGACAAAGGCTTCGGAGTCAGGATCGAGGACGCGGTGTTGGTGACTGCCGGGGGACCTAGGCTGATGACTGGCTCCCGTGCAAAGAGCCCTTACGAACCGTGATGAGGTTTCACACTGTAGATAGATAATGCCTATACACCACAATCACGAAGACGTCGGCTCGCCACGACGCCGCATACTTTCCAAGACGGCGGGATGTATCGTCCTCGCCTGCTGGAACGGTGCCTTCGTGCCGGGCGCCCCGTCGA
This sequence comes from Taphrina deformans, assembly GCA_005281575.1. Classification (NCBI taxonomy): domain Eukaryota; kingdom Fungi; phylum Ascomycota; class Taphrinomycetes; order Taphrinales; family Taphrinaceae; genus Taphrina; species Taphrina deformans. The sequence goes on along the minus strand of RHGG01000009.1, from coordinate 320,382 downwards.
CGCCCAGTCCCTCCTCCAACCCATCCACATTCGCCCGTTCCCCCTCCTCCTCTTCCGTCTCTGCACTCGTCTGTGCTGGTCTGGTGGGTCTCGTCGGCGTGATCGAGGGGGGAGGCATGGCGCCTCTGGCCGGTCTGATCCCTGCTGGACCCATCGTGTCTGCGCCGGCACTGTGTCGCGAGGCCGAGGCAGAGGCCGAGGCCCAGGGGGCAGCAGTACCGTCCTGTGGTTGCGCACTCGCGGGCGCCCGGTGCACGACCTGGGCCTTTCGGGTCGCGGTAGGTTGTCCGTCTGGGACTGGGGTGTCTGCGTCCCGGTCTACTGGCTCCTTCGCCATCTGGGAGACGTGCAGTGTCTTGGTGCGCGCCTGAATGTCACCCAACTCTGCCACGGCACCGCGTCCCTGGCCCTGGTCCTGCATGGGCGTAAAGGGGAAAAAGGCGGTGCCAAAGGGAAAGTGCTGGACCACGGGGAACTTGCCGAGCACCTCGACACGGTACATCTTCCTCATCCCCGTCGCAATCTTGGACCACTCGTTCACGCCGGAGATGTCGTAGAGCATGGGCGAGTGTTCCCAGAACGGACCCTTCTTCACGTCGTTGATGAAGCCGATGGCGTTGTAGTAGAGGTTCTGGGACCGGTACTCCTCCACGTCCCGTTTACTCGTCACGCTCGCCGGGGTGGGAAAGGCGGCCGGGTCGAGGTGGGAGAGTTGGGCGGCTCCGAGGAGGTACGGCAGGGCAAAGTGGTCGTCGAGGCCCCAGACCCCGTGCGAGCCGGCGGGTTCGAGGGTGTAGGTCACAATCAGGCGTTGGATGAGTTGCAGGTACCGCGGGTAGACCAGCAACACGATCCCCCGGGCGTCCTCCTCGCTCGAGACCTCTAGCGCCCGCAACTGAAACAGGGCGCAGCAAAAGGCCAGGAACGACAGCTCGTGTCCCGTGCCGTAGTCGAGTCGTTGGCCGGACCCGAAGGAGCCGGTAAAGTAAGGCACCAGTTCACGCACCGACGCGTGTCGGTCCTCCGGCACGACACGCTCCATCAAGTCCGTCGCCCGGTCGTTCAGGACCGCATGCCACTCTCGAAACGCAAGGTTGCCGAACCGTCTCGCGCCCGTGTGGGGGGGACACCGGTCGATCCAGGACACGCACTCATCGAGCACGTCGAGCACGCCCGTAATCGTCGCCGAAGACGACGACGACGACGACGATGACGACGAGGGCGGCAAAGGACGCATCAGTGTCGTGTCTACCGCCGCATCGCCCAAGAACCCCAAGAACGCCGTGATGCGTGCGTAGGCTGTGCTGGACCTGAACGTCACCACGTCCTCTTCACTGTTTATCCGTTTCGCCGGTTCCGAAAACGACGTCGACGCATCGATGGGTGGAAAATCGAGCTGTTGAGGCATCTTTACCCCTCGTCCTACAGGATCGATACCGTGTCGTCTTGTCAGTTCCACGACACGACATGACGGAGCAGTCTGGCATCAAAAGGACATGCATGATCTTGTGGCTGATTGGAGAGATGAATTGCGGCTTGACGTGCGCGGACATTCCGTGAACCATCCATTCCTTCGCAACACACTTTTCCCGTACCGTACCGCTCACCTCTGCCCCATTGCAGCAGACAAGCGTCAAAAGAGTAAGAAGAGGAAGGAGAAGGAGAAGAAAACAGGTCGATGGCCGCTCGGGACCCGACAGTCGAGGACTTTCGCGACCCGTACGACTGTACGCCGTGCCGGTACGTCTTTTGTCCCTTGCACACATCATGAGACGACATGATTGACAATGGTCCAGCGTCATTGGATCAGTCACCTTCATCGGCACCGGTGGTTACGCACTCTACGAAGGACGCAAGCAACTCGCGGAAGAGCACGCCAAGTACCTCCATGGCCTCCCTCGTCTCAGGTACTCGTATCTCATCAAAAAGACCAGTGTCGGTGTGATTGGGTACGGTCTGATCGGGCTCGGACTTTACAGATGGATGTTTTGAACGCGACGATGAAGCGGCCATTTACAAAGTCAACAAGATGCAAGACGGGGTAGTTGTTGTTTGAAAATGTGCTTGAATATCACTATGCACGCCGACGCCATAAGCTAAGAGTTCTGCAAGAACGAAAAGGGACAAGAATCTCACGAGGTCATGACTGACTGTACGTCACCCAACGCACTGAGTAGTTCGGTAATGGACCAGCGATCAGATGGCGATTTGGCACAACAGCCGCGAACAATCTTCTCGACCTCTGGCGATATGCGTGATCTGGGGCTGGCATAGCGGATCGGGTCGCCTGCTTGACACTGGATGACTTGTTCCATACCATTCCTCGCTTGTGCATACGGCTCCCGGCCAGTCGCAAGAACAAGTAAAGTCACGCCCAGAGCGTAGAGGTCTGTAGCAAAGCTCGGTGTCGTGTTGCCCATTCGCAAGAGTTCTGGGGCATTGTAGATTGTTGTTCCGACGACATCATAGCCACGCTGTTTTAATCTGGTCATTGAACCATCCGGTGTGAATGCACCCTCAAAGTCAATCAACTTTGGTACTCCTTCTCCTGTCCAAAGTATATTTTGCGGCTTGATGTCAGTATGGACCATTCCGATTGCATGCAACGCGGCCACTCCGTGAACAATCGAAGTGGCAATTTCATGCCAGGCTCGGCTGCCCACAACGGGACCCGACGAGGGCATCTTGTCCCGTGATTGTTCGGCCTCTAGGTAGCCCAATATGTCGTAGTGCCCGAGTTCCATAAATAGTGTCGTCTGATTGCTCGAATCCGGTCCATGAAAGTGTTCGATGATGTGGTCGAGGTCTTCCGTCGCTTGGCAGATAAAATCCAACACTGCCCGCTCGCGCTGTATGAAGGGGACAGACGCCTTGGAGTTTGGAATCTTGGCTGCCACCTCAAAGCCAGCCAGGGAAGCACGGTATACGTCTGCGTGTGTTCCGCGCCCAACAAGCTCGGTAAATTTGTCAGTTCTCGAGGAGGTTCGAGGTGATTCGGAGAGCTGCAACTGATTGAGGACTTCATGTACATCCAAGAGTGCCTGTGATTGTTTCAGGACCTTGACTGACATTGGCGCCTCCATACTGTCCTCCACTTCGAAGTTCCATGAAGGTTGTCGTGACGAGCGAGAAAAGGCCGACGATGGAGCAGTCGAGTCGGACGAGGATAGGTCTGGTGTCCTTGGTCCATCGTCGCTGTCATAAGGTATAGTGCGCCTCGTTTTGAGAGGTGTTAGATTGTGTATGTTACCAGACATGTTTGCAGCAGGTTATGTCTCAGGTAGATGAGTTGAAGTATAGTATTGTTATAGCATAATGTCGCGATAGATGCTGCTGCTGCGAAAATCAATCGTGCACGAAAGCAAGAGAACCCTTTGGAGAGAGGCAGAAGAGGATTCGAGTCAGTAATGTACTTATGAAGTCACTCTTGAACAGGGAATGGGAAAGAGCAAGAGGGAAAAGGTGGCCAGAACTGAGACATGGCTCTAACTCCCTCGCGATCGAGTCAGACGAGCAGTGGCCAGCCCAAACCCGCGCTTTCCACCAATCAGACAACACGAATCAGACCAGACCAGCCAAGCCAGCCGCGCTCTCAGCCAATAGCAGGGCGACCTGCTGCAGCTGCACTTTTCCCTCCTCCTGCCCAGCCAACTGATCAGCCTCTCCAGTCTCTCCAGCCTGACCAGTCTCTCAAGCTCCACCCAATCTGACCTCATGACTGTCTATATCCTTGCAAAATATATCATCAGTATTGAATCACGATAAGAATTGATAGAGTGTCAAGATGGGACGAGGGAGGATCGGTGGTGCACATCTTCCACAAGGAGGCTGCACTTCCAGACTGCGGGGGTTGCACACTCTGCTGTCTGCCTTAACCTTCTGCAGCAGGCACAAGCGCCTAGTCTCTCTGCACGCCCGCTCACTGCAGGCACTAGATCTTCGCCAGGCTCACCGGCAGCACGCGTCTGTGCATGACAGCAATTGGACCGGTCCTTCTCGCCGGAGACATTTGTTTCTACCATAGCTCTGTACACTACAGACCACACACTTGACAGTACCTTAATCCTATCCTGATACACCACCGAGGCCATGCTTGAATAGAGACGCCCACTCAAACCGATCATCACTGACTCTCGGCCGAGAGGCGGGTGCGGGACTCGGTTAAATAATGGTTCAATTCGCCATCTCATCGTACTATACCGTACCTGAATCGATAACACCCGCGCACCACCACCCATGCGATTGCTGGAGTCCATGTAGACAAAGAGTGCAATACTATACTTATACACCCGTCCCTGAGCGACTCTGCATCTCGACACAGGAGGAGGAGACGACGACGACGACGACAAGATGACCGCCATCTTCAACTTTCAGTCGCTCATGATGGTTCTCTTGCTGCTGATCTGTACGTGCACCTACGTCCACGGATACAGCGCCAAGTTCATGGACGCTCACAAACACGGGTAAGGAGTCTGTTCAATCATCATCACTCTCTGGGACACCCGTGCTGACTCTGGGCATCAGGGCCCTCGGGACCTTTTGGAAGCTCGCCCGTGTCGGGGAACGGCTGAGCCCCTACGTCTCCCTCTCCCTCATCGCCATGGCAGTGCGTTTCATCCCAAAGCTTCGTATCCTTGACCACCACTGACCAGCCACCAGATTTCCTTGTTGGTGTGAGGTGAAATGTCGCGACTCAAAAAAGGCAGGATTTGCAAGGATTGGATGGCAAGATTAAAAGTGCAGAGCATAGACAAACGGTATCGTAATTGCGTCGGCGAATTGTATTAGGTGTTTCTCAGTATGCACAATAAGAATAAAAGCACCACGCTATAAACTCTCACACCCTCAAATGCATGCTGATAGTCGTCCATCATTAGTGCCTCGTACCCGTGCGCGCTCTCCCACCAAAGAGTGAGCATTCTATCTACAATGACCGTACCTTCCAGCTTAGTGATATCCGACACCAACCCTCCACCTGTCCCCATTGTCACTCCCTGCCGGACTGGCAGTGCGTGAGGGAGCTGCAGCGAATGGCAGTGCTGGTGCTCGGAGATCATCGTTGAGTTGCGGTAGTGCAACAGCAGGCCGAGGGACAGGTGCATGGTAAGCAGTGTTCTGTTGTGTAAAGGCACCTTGCTGTGTGTAGCCACTGGGAGAGCTGAAGTTTGGCACAGCAGGCGACCTCCTGCCCCCTGCTAATGGAGCACCTAGAGCAGGCGAGAGTGTGCGAAGGTTCGGTGAGTGAGTGTCCTTTGGTCGTGCAAGACCGCCATGAGAATCATGTGACAGCCTGTCGCTAGGCGCGATATTTGGCGCGAAGAGCGCATCGTGCTCGCTTGTGGCAGGCGAACCAGGGATGTGATTAGGATGCAGCGCATTCGGAGCGACGAGGGATGTTGTGCTAGGGTAGCCAGAGTTGTCGAGACCCTTGCTATAGTCTTCCGTGATATCTGCTTCAGAAAACATTTCTTTTCTGCGCCCTGTAGAGGAGTTGGATGATATCTGCTCGAGCTCGGTGTTACTGTCCAAGTTGATCTTTGACTTGAGGTAGCTGTTTCGTTCATCCTTCATCCTTTGGTAACGGAGATCCGGGTTCTTGGCAAACAATGCATAACAACACGAGCATATAATCATAATGAGTAATATGGTGGCGAAGGCTGCATTGACGATGAAAAATACAAGTCCCATGATTCCAGACACTGTTTCCCTGATGCCGAATGCGGGCGTGAAGAACAACATGAGAGTCGCATTGAACAAGTTGACAGAGCTAATGGCAATGTTGAAGATGTTCGTTCGCCGATCCATAAACGGTCTGATAATGACAACTCCGAGAAAAAAGACAACCTCGATGACGAAGAACGCAAATGACTGAAAGATCTGGGAGTGCTGACCAAGTCCAGCGATTGCACCCTTCAGGAAGTAGTAGACAAGCAGTGGCAACACGAACCAGTAGACTGCAGCACGGAATTGTACGTAAAGGAAACCCCACCGACTCATCTGCTTCGGATCGGAGAACAGGATGTAGGCTGCATTCTTGTGCAAAGCCAACGAACGCCGCGCGAGTCTCACCACCCGGAAGGCAGCGTAGCCCAAGAGAGCCGTGAGGACAACCCAAAGCACAATTGCCAGTGCGACACAGCCTGCGGAATGTCGAGAGTACATTTCCCATGTGCAGACCAGCGTCATGGCTGGATAACAGATGAGAATCAGGCGATACATCATGCCTTTGAGCACTACTTTCCAGCCCTGTCGAAATTCGACAAACTTGTCAGGGCCCAATTTGCCGCGACGAGCCAGTTGATGCACGACGGCGCGGAACAAAAGGAGTGACATGGCGGCGACTCCCAGCAGGATAAAGAACCAGGAAACACTGTTGAGGAATAGATTAGTCACTTCAATGTTGGCAGTGTAGGCCACGCGGTCGACGCCAGACAACGTTCTGACAAGGGAAGTCGGATCGACCGTGACCGCCCGTTTGGTCAGTGCAGAGATGGCAGACGCAGCTTGACTTGCAAGTCCACGTTTTTGTAGCACCACTGTGACGACCGAACCAGACTCCAGAAATGTAGATGGAGTGCCTCCACTAGATTTTACATACCAAGTGAAGATTTTCTGCATCCAGTCGACACGAATGACACCGATCGACCATTGGAAATTCTGAGTCCAGGAGCGGATGATTGGTGGTAGATCGATTGCCAGATGTCCTACGATCGCCTGTCCCTGGAAGTACATGAGTAGTGCCACAGCGTTCGTGGCGACATGAGCTGCGGCATTCGGATGCGACAGTCCGCTAACGATCAAAGACACAAGTAGCGCTACCGCTGCGATGGACGCCGTAATCCACGAAACCGCTTCGACATCCACTGATCGGGTGTTTGTGATATCCGCACGAAGGCAGGCTAGTGGAGTACCGGTAGTACTCTTTATGTAGATTTTGACGTAAGCATCGATATCGGGCACACTATATCCGACACCTGGAATGGCTGAAGCAATGTCGTTTGACAGAAGAGTATTGCCAGAAATGTCGATGTTGCCTGCCTCGATAGGACACAATTGCGTGAGTTGAGTGTCACACGGCTGGATGACTTTCGTCAGTATTTTGATACCGTAAACATAAACATCGGCATTGATAACAATGGCACCAGCAGTTGTCGAGACAGCCTGGATATCGAATGTCAGCGTGCGATTCTTGGGGGTATAGACGACATCGAAAGTCGAGGCAGACACAGAAGAATTGGCCATACAGGTTTGCAGGGCGGTCGTCCCCAGGACCCTGTCCCTAGCCGAGACCAAGCCCAAGAGACAGAAGAGGAATGTACAGATAGGGAGCATATTAGGACGAATCATGCTGTCGTCGTGCCAGGTTTTGTATTTTCGTTCGTTGTCGCCAGATTATTCGTACAGCGAAAGGAGGTGGTTTCTCTCGAAGAAAAGGGGGCAAGGAAGTCTGAAAGAGTGTGGATAGCTTAAGTGGAAGCAAGTTTGAAGAGTCGAGAGTCGATGGACCAGAAGCGAAAGTTACTCGATGGACTCTGATCCAATATGCGCTGTGTGATGAGAGCAAGGGCAGGTGATGGAAAGGGTACCTTGGACGATAGGATTGATTGCGCAGTTCTTGGTTGTTTAGGAAGAAGGTGGAAGGGAGAGAGGCGGGAGGAGGAAGGGAGGGAGGGAGGGAGATGCGCAACAAGAAGCAAGAAAGGGCTTCCAATGCGCAGGGAAGAGCTTGGACATCAGAACTTGACTCTGGGAATTTGGGGCTCGGCGCCAAGGGTTCAGCAGTGGCTGCGGCTCGTTCGGCACCTTCAACCTCCATGGCGTCAACGTGGATCATCACCAGGAATTTCACCTCACGCCCCAACTTTTTTGAAACTCTCCCTTCTGCCCTTCCTCCGGTGTGATTGTAGTCCTTTGTGTCACTTCCAGAGTCGTGAGCTCGTTCTCCATCTCTCAAGCGACGCTGACTTGTGGAAGCATACGAGTCACGAATGGAATGGCAGAACATTATGTAGGTCTGCAGATCTCAAGATGTTCAGTACATTTCTTAGCCTTTTGAGTAGTCTTCACCAGTAGTCTACTTGGGCTTGCAGTGCTTGTGCCAAACAATGTTGTACCAAACTCCCATAAAGCTCGGATGTCGCACCTTGTACGAAGAAATGTCCAGCTCGAAAATCTTTCATTGGTGCAGCGACACGAAACAGTCTTGACTTCAATCTTGATTACTCGCCTTGTCTGAGTTCAACGCTCACAGCACAATTCCGCATGTCAAGTAGCCAAGTAGCTATGTTTGACGGCATATCTCCAATTGGTTGACTGCCAGAATCGATGAATAAGTGGAGGAGATCTTACCACATTAGGTCGTACTGTCATTAGAATTGTGTGCACTCAGTCCCGGCGTGCCCGACGAGCATGCTAATTATGGGACTCCCAGTACTGAAGGAAGAATATCTCGTCATGATTCCTGCTATACAATTGCGGTACAAAGACCAAGACTGTTACGAAAGCTTAGCTGGATTGTGTCAAGCAGTACAAGTATTCATTGCAAGATTCGTCAACCTTCGTCTTCTCCCTAAGACTTCTAAAAATAAAGACGAAGTGTACTTCTAGATGTTCAAGAGGATTGATGCACAGACTCAAAGTGAAACCACATGTCATAATTTCAGGATGCAGCTATCGACCAAGATCTGAATGGCTCAACGTGCTATTTTGCTCGTAGTATGACCTTGGTGTTGCGTTTCGCTGCTCAGGTGCCGTTCGATCCTGTCGAGCTTCAAGCAATCTATCTTTAGAATCAAGAGTACCTTGAAATGATCTGATCTGATTACCGTTCGATTTTTCCCCCAGTTCTTCCCGCGATTTTCAGACACGTGAGTCACATCCGCTGGAGTGTTACAAACAACCGTTTGAGGATTTAGTGTATTGCCTCGAGTTGAGTCATTAGCATTGATGATCCAAAACATGGGGCACAAACATCGATCAGCAGGACACAATTTCAGCCAATATGTTGTCAAGATCATCCAGAGCGAATGATGTGTATGCACATCTAAGCTCAAAAAGGACTAAAGGAGATATCTATCCCGGGTGGTGTGCCTACACATAGCTCGCGTACATGTCACACATTGTCCAGCAGAATGCCATGTTCTGGATGAGGACAAGATCCCGACATCGGAGCATTTCTCGGTCACATTTCTCATTGAGTGTCGAGGCGAGGAGGTGCTTCAGCCCTAGTCGGGAGAAATTGCCATCATTTGACGGTAAACATCAAAACAAACTCGCCGCCACTGCCGCTGCCGCTGCCAGTGTCGGTCGCTGACCCAGGGTGCTCACGCGACTCGAGCACTTCTATCTCCACTCAACAGAGTTCAGGGCTTGCTCTTCACTCCGGGTTTGCCTGTGCACGTGTAGCGCAGTCCGGTCTTCTCGCTTTCGGAAGAGCTTCGCATCATTCGACCCGTCTAAATTGCCTAGCGGATAGCACAACGCTGATCAGCTCCGCTCGTCCTATTGTCGATAACCAATAGTTTGTCCTGCAGCCGATTGCCAGGTATCGTTCTCATCACGGACTGAGCGGCAAGGTAGTGGTCATGGGGTGGGCAAGGTTGCACCATCGACTCATGGTGAGACTCGTTGCGATCGTGTATGTCGTCTAACAACTGGGAGGCTTTCGGAAAAGCTCCAGTCCGGTTATGCACTAGTGCATTTCCGCCCCCACCCACCCACCCACAGACGATCTCCTATACAATGGTGGGATACGACAGGTTTTTGTCGAGCAATCGTGGTCTGCCATCTTGATACGGCACAATTGCAAGATTTCCTGGCGTGTGACTATGTAAAGTCTTCACCGTGATTTCAAGAGAGAGTAAGCTGATGTAGTCTCCCTTAGAGAATCAGCAGAACGGATCCTGGGGTGGGAGTAAGTTCAGCCGATATCGCAACTGCGGGGACCCCGGGTTGATTGCGGGTGACAGCCGCATACCTATTTCCAGCACGGGGGCAGCACACGCTTCACAAGCAATGATGCTGAGCAGGAAGTGCGAGCTCACTCGAATGCCCATCTGATAGAACACAGGCATCGACCAATGTAGGATTGTGGTGATAGAAAACGACAGTAGTGAGGGTGAATATATCACTGCACGCGTGCTCGCTCGCTCAGTCAGTGAGTCAGTCAGGCAGGACAGAGGAAGGGGCCGAGATTTCCAGCCACGGATTCTACCCCAACCACCGGGTACATTCACTCAAACGGATAAACAGCCGCCTCTCCGACCAGCTGACCTGTAGTCCTCTTTTCCGGTGGAACGAGATGCGTCGAGACCGTCGTTCTGTCCTTTCCCCACGCTTTGCGAGGGCTGCATGAGTAGCGCCTTCAGCACCTTCCCCACACAATCGTTGAGGAGATGACATGCCCGCCCCCCGGAAACACAGTCGTTCGCGAAACGGTCCGTCCACTGCTCGCAAACTGTCATATAAGAAGGACTGATTACCCACTCGACCTTGAACCGATAACGTTTCTCACCTGTACCCGAAAATGGGCAAATCCACCAGCATTTTTCAGAGGTTGGGAAAAGGTGGTGAGGAGCTTCCAGCACAGATATTCGTAAGACTATTCCATCTTGTTATGGCGATGACTGACAGTCGTTTGTAGAATCTCAATCTGTTGATTGGTGTCACCATCTTCGGTATCCTTGGAGCGGCTCGGGGATTCGATGAAGGTAACGTCAGTGGTATGCTGGCGGCACCGGACTTTCAGAAGACGTTTGGACTAGTCAAGGGCACAAAGTTAAGGACTCGAGCAGAAGTATAGAAAGGATCGTGCTGACGAAAGAATAGAGTGTCCAGGCAATTGCAGCAGAGACCGGAAACATCAGTGCCATGGTCCAGCTGTTCTCCATCGTTGGTGGACTCGGGGCGTTCGTCATCAATGACCGGATCGGTCGAGTCTGGTCCCTGCGAGCACTGTGTGTCGTGTGGATCGTCGGAGTCGTGCTGCAGATGACCTCCCACCAACTCGGACAACTCTATGGTGGTCGGGCGATCGCAGGTCTCGGGATCGGGGCGACCACGGTCGTCGGACCGGTATACTTGGTCGAGATTGCTCCCCGATCCATCCGAGGTCTGTGTTCCGGAATCTTTGCCGGGTTTGTCTACATCGGAATCATGCTCTCCTATTTCGCGACCTGGGGTTCGTCCCTGCACCAAACGGGCAGGGTCAGGTGGGTCATCCCACTCTCCCTGCAGGTCATGTTTGCCGGCATGGCATTGCTCTTCAGCGTCTTTGCGATCGAGTCCCCCCGATACTACATGCTCAAGGGCAAGTCCGACCTGGCGATGAAGAGTCTCGTGCGGCTGAGGAAGCTGCCGAGCGACCACCCCTTCGTCGCGGCCGAGATGAGGTCGATCGAGGACGGTCTCGAGCGGGAACGACAGGCGGTGGCGGGCAAGTCGATGGTCGCCCGGTCGCTCGAGTTGTTCAGCTCGGGCGCGAACCTGTACCGACTGATTGGCGTGGGCGTCATGGTCCAGTTACTGGGCCAGTGGAGTGGCGCAAACTCAATCACCATCTACGCACCCCAGTACTTTGCCCTGCTCGGCGTCAAGGGCCAGAACGAGAAGCTCTTTGCGACCGCCGTCTTTGGAGTCGTCAAGTTTGTGGCCTCCATCATCTGTTCCTTCTTCCTGATTGACCGGATCGGCCGAAAACGGTCGCTCTATCTCGGGGTCGGGATCCAGTTCATCTCGATGCTCTACATCGCCATCTTCCTCGCCGCCGCCCCGTCCGTCGCCGAGGGCGCCAAGATCACGTCCTCGATGGTGAAGCACGCTGCCAGTGGCGGGGTCGTCATGATCTACTTCAACGGCTTCGGCTGGGCCCTCGGGTGGAACAGTGTGCAGTACCTCCTCGGGACCGAGATCTGGCCCCTCCACCTCCGCTCGCTCGGGTCCAGCATCATCATGGCCATCCACTTTGCGAACCAGTACGGCAACTCAAAGTCCGTCCCCGAGATGCTCCTCACCCGCGCCCAGGGCGGCCTCAGCGCCGCCGGCACCATGTTCCTCTTTGCCGCCGTCTGCTTCCTCGGGCTCGTCTACATCTACTGGTTCCTTCCCGAGGCCTCCGGCCACTCCCTCGAGTCCCTCGACCTGCTCTTCAACATGAAGTGGTACAAGATCGGACGGTACTCCTCCACCTTGGCCTCCAAGGACCTCGGCGCACAAAACCACACGGTCGTGCACGAGGACGATCGACTCTCCGTCTTTGACGAGAAGGACCAGGAGAAGAATGGAGGGGTCGTCATGGTCGAGGACTCGGAACGATCCATCAGGAGCCGATAGGAAAAGTCAAAAAGCAGCGCATTACTTATCTATACTTTCACAATTCATTCTTGAACAATAAAGGTCGCCTCCTTCTCGTACCGTCTAGACTGAGAGATTATGATTAATCCATTACTAAAGGCTTTTTATGCAACTAGATGATTACTATTTACGCAAGCCACCAATCCTGTGGCACTAGTGATGTTTGGAATTCATGTCTGATCAGTTCGCAGAACTGCAGACAGAGTTATATGCTTGACTGTTGTTGAATGTGACCACTGGGAGAGCTCCAGCGTCGAGTACGGCTTGGCTTTGGTTGAAGTAGTTGGAAGCCAACTGGATCAGTGTCGTACCATTACTTTCGTACTGTGGCCATCCGTACTCAGTGAGTCCCGTAGTTGGGTCCTTGGCGAATGCAGTCCATGCGTCCTGCATCACTTTGGAAGTCATGTTCTCCGCCCGCGAGCCGTTTGTGTATGTGCCAAAGACGACTGCCATCTCTGAACCGTGGTATGCCCCGAGTGTGGAGTTTATCGGTGTACTGGGTGGAAATGTGCCAAAATAGCGATACTGCCAAATCGGGACCGAAGCATTTCGTCGTTGCATGGCGACGTTGGCTGCTGAGCAAGTGAAACCTTGGGTGATGATGTCTGCGAGGTTGCTGAGACCTCCAGCATAAATGGTGGTGAGAATGGTACCCTCATTGTTATTAGTACCAATGAGCACGGGAACCTGAGCAAACTGGCCTGCTTGTGCTAACGCTGTGTAGGTAGACGCATTTTGCAGCAATACACCATCCTGGGTGGGTAAGAAAACACTTCGTGCAGCGGGATAATTGTTGACTGCATCAGCCAACACAGAGAGGTTTGCAGCTTGCATGCAGGCAAATACCTTGCTTGAATCCGTTGAGTTGCAGCCGATCTTTTGTGCGACAGTGTTCCAACCGGTGATGGAAGCATTGTTGTTGATCGGTACAGTGATGGCAGTATTCAAGTACTCTGAACCGGACTCCAGAATGAATCCTCGAGCAATCGGATCCTTCCAGTAAGCATATGCATATGCTCCGATGGAGCTGGCTCCAGCACTCTCTCCAAAGAGTGTGATCTTGCTTGGATCTCCGCCAAAGTTGCGAATATTGTTGTAGACCCACTCGATCGCCATTCTTTGATCCTGCAACCCAGCGTTGAGCTGTGTTGAGCTCTGTCCGCTCCCGGCTGGGAATCCATAAATCAAAAGACGGTAATTGATGGTCACAACAATCAGATCCTCCTGGTCGCGTACGAAATTATTGGCATTGTAGATCGGAACCGAGGAAGAACCAGCGAAGAAACCGCCCTACAATCGATCAATCTCTGGTCATTGAAGCTTTGGCGATCGAGGAAACTTACACCATAGATCCAGACGAGGACACTTGCGCCCTCGGTAGAGTTCAGTCGGTTTGTGGCAGGACTCCAGATGTTCAACGACAGGCAATCGTCTCCATAAGGCAGACCGGGACCGGCACTTGGCCCAAGGTTGGGACAGCCTGGTGAGAAACGAGAGGCATTGAAGGTCGTGTTGGAGGGGAGGATTGCAGCTCTCTGGGGAGCGCGGAATCGCAGACTGCCATTGGTAGGCTTAGCATATCTTATTCCTGGAATGCTGGTCAGTCTCCAGAGGTCAGGACAGTTCTGTAAGGATGAAGCTCACCCAACCAGCTACGGACTGTGCTCGAGGAGTAGAATCCCTGGTATGAGCCAACATTCGTCTGAACAACCAAGGGATCCGAGGTATTGATTGCGGCACTTGCACCTTGGAATGCACAAGCTGCTAACGCGAGTGTTGCACTGAGTAACATGCTCGTTTCCTGCGTTTAACAGAAATAGGCTAACGATGGACAGGGGGTGAAAAGAAGGGATGAGCAAGCTTCAAGACAAGCAAGCGACCGGTCTGAGCACGACATGGAGACCTTGATCAGGAGGGTGTGAGACCTCTGTCTAGACGGTTTCTGGCAACGGAGCTGTCCTTGACCAATGGTATGGCACACCGGCTCTGGTCCGAGCTTACGAGAGAAAAGGTCGCGGAGAGGTTTGGGGTAAATTGAGTTGCGTTGGTGTCGCAGGACGTTTTCCCTCTTCTTCTGGCCATTGCCTCGCGCGCACGGATTTGGTTGGAGGAGAAGCATTCCAGCTGCTGCGTTGGCTGATGGTGGTGACACAACTCCAAATTTGCGCCAACACGGACCTCACCACCGTCATCAATTCTACGCACGCTCCTTTCCTGCAGCGATCTCTGGGGGCAGTGCAGTGCAGTCTCGAAGGGGTGTCCCCCCGATTGCGCACATCACAAGTCGGTAAGATGCTCTGGTACGATCCGGACCTGTGACGGACAAGGACAGTGGCACATCGGTTGCTCCTCGAGTTTGTGGTACTTGGGGAATGGCTCAGCCACGTGGAGACGCTTCGTTCTCATCGGGTCTGGCCGTTGAGTCTGTGCTTCTGTGCATCTGTGCTTGGGCATTTGTTTGTTGTGCATCGCTCTGACCAAAGTAGTAGTAGTATGGTAGACGATATTACACATGGTCAAGGAAAGTCAGTGGTACGGGCGTTTCTACCCTCTCAGTAGCGCAGCTTTCATGGCTTTCCATCCAGATGCCTTGTTCTGGAGTAGTTCTGACTCTAGACATTGAGAGGCATTGCTCAGTTGTCAACCTGTGGAGGCTAGATTCAGAGCCTGGAAACTTGATCCTTTCACATCCTCCTACACCAGCTGCAACAATATGGTGCCTGCATCTCTTTTTACTAAAGCTGCACACCTGTAGCTAGTCATGATCAGGTGTGAGTCAGTCTTGCACAGGTCTGCATCATCAGAGTCAAAGATCCGATGGTCAATCTGAGGGACGAGCGCGAGGGTTGGGCCAGATCAGCACAGGTAGTTTCAGTAAGATCAATGATTCATGTACGGACATCAACTCGCCTCCGCTCAATCTGCTTACGCTCCAGTGAGTAACACGCTAAAATGACTCTTCCCCTTCCACAATCATCAGTCGCTTCGCTGCCCCGTCCTGCATCAAACAATGCACTTCAAATCGAGGTTGTCAAGGTATGTGGTGCAAGAGCCGGTTCTGTGGCCCTCAAACCTATATCTGCCGGGAAAGCAGAGGCTGGATCAGCAACGCTGATCAGTCCATCCCTGACCGGCTCCAGCTTCGTGGCCTTGGTCGCATTGTTGCCAGGGTTCACTTTCTTGAAAGACTGCGTAGACTTGGCCCACTTAGACATGTCGACTCGTCTCTTGCGCGATTCGTTGACAAATTCGGAGTTGAGCAGATCATGCAGGGACGCTCTCTCCACTGGATCCTTCTTCAGGCACTGAGAGACGAGTAAGCTGAGCTCTGGCGATGTCTTCGGATCAAGCGTAGGAGCTGGCTCTCGTACAATCAATTGTAGAAGATCCAGTACCCCCATAGCTCGCGAACCTAATGGGAATTGTCCTGTAGCCAATTCGACTAAAAGCAGTCCCAGAGACCAGACATCGCCTTTGACAGTATATGGTGCTCCTTGTATTCTCTCCGGGGACATATAGGTGGATGTACCGACAAATGTATTGGCGATCGAGTTGATAAGCTCTCCACTGACCCCGAAGTCACATATTTTGATCTTGCCTACAGAATTGACCAGTATGTTCGAGGGCTTTACATCTCGGTGGATGATACGATGTATATCGTACAGATATGTAAGACCTTCAATGACACTATAGGTAATCTTGCCTAGGACGTCCAATGGTACCTTGCCTTTCTTGGCGAGAATCGAGTCCAGAGATCCACAATCCATGTGCTCCATGCATACATGAATATCGTTATCATTTATGTAAGCGCCATAGAAGCCTACGATATAAGGACTGTTACAGTCATGCATTATCTGTAACTCTCTTAAAATTCGTTTTCTGGCTTCAGCCTTGGCCTCTATCTTGATGACCTTGCGAGCCATCAAGGTTCGACTCGGGAGATGCATGACCTTACTGACAGTGCCACCATTCCCAAAACCCAACTCACTCATGACCTTGAGATCCTCTTGACGTATATCAAGTTTGAAATTGATTCCAATTTCGAGACTAGTCAGCTTCGCGTCCAGACTGTTTATCGAAGTATTGGGTGTAGTCGCTGTTGGGGTCTTCTCTGGGTCTGGCAGCAGTGGCTTAGTCGATGGAAGCTGTAAGCCTTTGAGATTCTTCCGCTTCATTGATGATGGAGCCTGCATATTGAACAATCCAAATACTCGCTGTACGGTGAGTCAAAGTCTCAATTGTCCAAGTCTATATCCTAGATGGAGAATCAACCAGAAAGATATCAGCACATAGTCATTGCGAGTTTGAGAATCTGTCCTGTGCTTCAAGAAGGCACAAGCAATTGTGCATGGTCCACGCCCAAGTCTCCTTCCATCTGTTTTGTTTCAAAACCAAAACCGGTTGTCTGTCATCCTTACCGTATGGTCCACCTGTGCATCCATTCTGGGAAGCGCGGCAGGGCCACCATCGCGAAGCGCTCCGATGTCGATTGCATCTGGAAACTGCTCGTTCATATCGTAAACCCAGCGCTCTAGCTGCTACTCACAATCCCCGACAAACAGCACCGCTTAAGAGCTTCAAGCCTAGTCACAACAAATCTTATGTGCCGTCCATAGTAATCTGGAGGACGATAGAGCGGCACACAGAGGCTAGTCTCCGCGGAGATTGTATAGAACAAGCCATGGCTTCCTTCATGGATCTCGCTGCCACAAGGAATGACCAGTCGGAGGACGGGTGAGTTGCAGACTCCAATCTCATGTGGGATCGCATGCTGACGTTGCAGTTCTGAAGATGAAGACCGGGTCCCGGTACCGAGGGCTGATGATGAGGATGATGAGGAAGATTCTTCGGAAGAAGAAGATGATGACGATGAGGAAGAAGCTCGGAAAATTCGCGAGGGTTTCATCGTCGAGGATGAGGATCCTGATCGTTCGGAGCGTAGAAGGCGGAAGAAGAATCGGAAGCGAAAACATCGTGAAGACGCCGCCCCTGAAGAAATTTCAAATGGAGACATCAAAGACAGAAGATCTCGCGATCGTCAAGACGATGAAGATCTGGAGGAAGATGATCTTGAATTGGTGCTTGATGCCGCTGGAGGTGCGGATCGTGGACTGAAACGACTCAAGAGGGCCCAAGATCAAGACCTTGCTAACATCTTCGATGAAGACGAAGAGCTTTCCGATGAAGTCGAACCAGCCGTACCAACCAATGGTCGTGGGGGAGAGTTCGATGATTTTATCGAGGATGATTTGTCCGAGGACGAGATAGATCGCGCTCAACGCCAACAGCAAGAAAGACTGCAGTCGAATCGTGCCTCGGGAAGGCAGGATCTGACTGCTGCTAATGTGGGTATGGACGAAGACGCCTACCAGGATGTTCTCGATGTTTTCGGGAATGGCGATGACTATCTCGATGCTTTGCAGAGTGATGAAGACGAACTCGAACAAGACGTTGATCGCGAGGCCGTAGATCTCAAGAAACTTTTCGAACCCAGTGATTTGCAGAGCAGAATGCTTACCGATGCTGACGAAATAATTCGAATGACTGATGAGCCCGAACGTATGCAGTTGGCACGAGGAGCATACCGAGAGATGCAGCTGGATGAGGACGATTTTGAATGGCTTTGTACTTGGGTCCACAAACAATTATATGAACCATTTCTCGCGCAGAAGAACGCAAATTCGAGAGATCGAGCAAAGGAACACTCACAACTCGAAGCTCTACATGCAAAAGCTATCAAGGATGTGCTGACTTTTTATACACGTGAAGTCCTTGAAATCCCATACATATGGAATCATCGAAGAGAATATCTCGAATGCAAGGATGAGCGCTCTACGGAAGTGTCTGAAGAACTTCGAGACAACATTCGACTCGTTTCAATTGATCATTTATGGCAAATAGTCAAGCTTGAAGTCAAGTTTCGTTCCATCATCGAAAAACGTGATGCTCTCAAAAAGACATATCAAGCACTAGAAATTCACGATCAGGTATTTGAAGAGCGAATTATGAACGAAGAATTGAGTAGCATTCAAGATGTTGTCGATCTGCACGACTATATTTATTTCAAATATTCGGAGAACGTCCGCGATCTTCAGGCAGCTCAATCGAGTTCGACCTACAAAAGACCAGCTTCGAAGACGAGCGCATATGAAAAAGCTAAGAAAAGTGAGATCTATGGATTGGTACGAGCCTTTGGTATTTCAGCCCATCAATTCGCTGAGAACGTGGACTCCAACACGAAAAGACATTACGCAGAAGACCCAGATCAGCACACAGAAGATCTGGCTCTCAGCTATCTCGGCGCAGATCATGAAGACGCAAAGTCAGCGCTCACATACGCTCGCGAGATCTTTGTGCAGGAATTACTCCATGATCCGGTGTTACGCCGGTCGATGCGATCTTCTTACCGCGATATCGCGGAACTTATCATTGAGCCGACGAATCGCGGCATAAAACAAATTGACGAATTTCATCCATATTACGATTTTAAATATGCTCAAGGCTTATCAGTACGTGATCTGAAGCGAGGACCTGGGATGGCATTGCAGATATTGAAGGCTGAAGAAGAAGGCATGATCAAGATCAAAGTCGTTTTGCAACATATCGATAGTCTCATGAACGTCTTTGGTGACTTTATGGTCTCTGACAACGTTTCAGCCATTGCAGAAGAGTGGAATAAAGAACGGCGAGAAATATGCCGTCAGATGTTCGATGGTTTTGCACTATCCTGCACAAGATATCTACTGGAAGAGCTGAGATCCGATTGCCGGGAGAGTGTTGCTGCCCAATGCAGAACCCGCTTCAGGGAGAAACTCAACCAACAAAAAGTCCACTGCCCTGCTCTAGATGAAGATGTGGTTCCCAATGTGCTTGCTATATCCAACGGGTTTGGAACATTTCAAGATGCTACCGTCGTCGTCTTCGTCGACGACAAAGGCAGGCAACGTCAACATCAGAAATTTAAGGACCTGTCCACGCTTGAAAGTCAGCAAAGCTTGCGAGATCTTATCCGAACACAACAGATAAATGTTGTTGGTATCGCCGGATTCTCCCCGCAGACGACGAGATTGAAAGCCCATGTCGAAACGGCCCTCTCTGAGTTGAGCTCTGAGGACAGACCCCAGTGTTTGTACGTTAACGATGAAGTTGCCAGACTTTATCAAGATTCCCCACGAGCTCGTAAAGAATATCCCAACCTGGGACCTCTGCAAAGATACTGCATTGCTCTGGCTCATTACCTGCAAAGTCCAGTCCACGAATATATAGCACTTGGAGAAGATTTGAAGCAATTGATGTGGCATAAGCATCAGAACTTACTGCCAGCTGACTTGCTTTGGTCTGCTTTGGAAACTGCCATGGTCGATATAGTGAATCTCATTGGCATAGACATCAACAAAGCACAAGACTCGGTCTACGAGGAGAATCTTTTGCAATATGTCAGTGGTCTGGGGCCCCGAAAAGCAAACTACCTCAAACGACGTATTGCGCAATTTGGTGGAGCCCTATCAAGCCGAACGGAACTACTGGAGAAGAGGTATATCACTAGAAACATCTTCGTTAACTGCGCGAGCGCATTCAAAATTCGGTTCAGTAAGCGTCGCTTTATGGAAAATTATGAAAGACGAGAGGATCCGGACGTGACTCAGGTGGACGTCCTTGACGAGACTCGGATTCACCCCGAAGACTACGAGCTAGCTAACAAGATGGCTGCGGATGCCCAAGACATGGATGAAGAGGATGTCGATGCTCTAAGGTCTTCTGGGGGACCCGTCTGCGTGATGCGTGAAAAGGGCGAATTCGACAAGCTCGACGAGCTGATTCTTGAGGACTACGCAAATGAACTTTTCCGAGCATTCAACCAGCCAAAGCTGATCACATTGCACATGATCAAACGAGAGCTGCAGAATCCTTACGAGGAAATCAGACGAGAATTCATGCTTCTCACACAAGACGAGGTTTTTACTATGCTGACCGGCGAGTCAATCGAAGCATTCTCCGAAGGGTCCATCATATCGGCGAGGATTTTCAAGATATCCGACAAGTTCTTGTTGTGCCGCACAGAAAGCGGGATTGAGGTCGAGATACCTGCCTCCGAAATGGCCTTGCCGACAAATGATGCCAGGCCAGAGAGTCACTTCAATATAAATGATGCTGTCCGAGGACTATTGCTGACGGTGGATCGTCTACTATTCAAAGGATCTATGACACTGGATTCCCGCCGCATCAGTGACGCCCAGAACGCCCAACGGAGAAAGATTCTCTCAGCGCGTGGTAACACTAAATGGAACGACTTTTTGGAGGAAAGTCATCAAGGAGAAGTACAAAAAGCACAAGAGGCACAGCAGCGTTCTCAGAGAGTGATCAAGCATCCTCTATTTCGTCAATTCAATGCCAGGCAGGCAGAAGAATATCTTGGAGGTATGCAACGCGGGGACGCAGTCATTCGGCCATCCTCGAAAGGACCCGATCATATCGCAGTCACTTGGAAGGTTTCCGATGGTATTTTCCAACATCTGGACGTCCTAGAGCTTGATAAAGACTCTACACATTCTGTGGGTACAAAGCTCAAGATTGGAAGTGCTACATATAGTGATCTTGACGAGCTCATCGTTTCGCATGTGAAAGCAATGGCGAAGAAAATCGACGAAATGAGTGTTCATGACAAATTTCAGAGAGGTACAAAGCACGATACAGAGCAGTATTTGTCGAAGTATTCAGAGGCAAATCCCAGAAGATCCTGCTACGCATTCTGTTTCAACCACAAGCATCCTGGATATTTCGATCTCTGCTTCAAGGCCAATCCAAGAGCAAAGATTGGCGAATGGCCCGTGAAAATAGTGCCAAATGCCTACCTGATGCGAGACAATGTCTATGCCGATATGACATCACTCTGTAACGGGTTCAAGCTGTTGTTTGCAAAGGACTCGCAACAAAAGAGGTGATGAAGAAAGGTCGAATCGCACTTCAAGGTCTGTGTATATAGTGTAAAAGTTATAGCATAGCATTTCAGCAATCATGGGTCCAAAGATGCTCAACACTTTCTTTACTTGTTCGTTTGAGGCATCATCAGGCCACGGCCTTTGTTCCGATGTTATGTAGGGTTCCTTGTAGCCTGGCAACGTAGGATCACACGTTGCCCCGAACAACATATTCAATTATGCTTCGCTCTTCCAGATCTTGCCGTAGATCCCCACAAAGTCCGGCTCCGCAAGAATCTTTCTGGCCGAATGTATATATATATAGGACTAAAATGTTTCAAGAGTTTGGGATACAGCATGTTGTGAGCCTTGAGGCCATATCTCATCAAGATACAAGTAACTGATTCACTGATCAAGCGACAGAGTTGTACTCCCTCAAAAGAATTGAGCCGACAACAACCAAGCTGGCTCTCTCTACCTTCTCGAGCGTCTCGGCACTCATCTTCTGCATCGTCCTCTTGATAGCACTTTCTGGGGACTACAGGTCATCTTCGAAACAGTCTACATTTGAGGACCGCATGTCTAGCAAGCTGGGTACCATATCGGCTTGGCTGACGCCAATTCTCGGAGACCACAAGGCACAGGCCTCGAAGAAGCCATTCATACTAGCTCTCTCTGGAGTCCAAGGATGTGGAAAGTCGACTTTGGTGACCCACTTACAGGCAGACCTGATGGCCAAGGGTTTCAGGACGGCACAGTTGAGTCTCGATGACTTGTACTTGACGTTTCGGGAACAGTCGCGGTTGTCGGATGGTGGAAACAGGTTATGGGCATCGAGGGGACAGTTCGGCACCCACGACACCGAACTGGCAGAGTCACTATTCACTCGTCTGGCAAACCTCACAGAAGGATCCGTAGCGATCCCATTCTATGACAAGTCGTTGCATGATGGTCGAGGCGATAGAGCTCCAGAAGGTTCCTGGACGACCGTGGACGGGCCTCTGGACGTCATCATCTTTGAAGGATGGGGTGTAGGGTTCCAAGCTCTCTCGGAGACCCAATTGAAGAGTGCGTTCGAGTCCGCACACGGCGATCCACACAGTCAGGTGTCGAAACACACGTTTGGTGATTTACGAGACGTCAATGATGCATTGAAGCGGTACTCGGATACCTTTATGGGACCACAGTCGTTCGATGCTCTCGTTCTGCTACAGGCCCAGGAGACCACTTTCGTGTATGATTGGCGCTTGCAGCAAGAACATGCCATGTGGGCCGTCAAGGGCCGCGGCATGACGGACGACCAAGTGAAGGCGTTTGTCGATCGATACTACACCAGTTATGAGCTATACCTGCCCAGACTGATATCCGGCATGTTTACCGGCACGAAGCAAGGCCGTCAACTCAATCTCAGGATGGACAAGACACGGCAGCTGGTAGGCTTTGATGTCTTATGATTAGAGTGTAACTTTCACCTTGTTACTTAGTCCCCACACAAAAGTATATACAAAAATATAAACATATCCATATGCTACATTTGTAGCCTATGTGGTCTTACCACCCAGATGTGCCGGGTTCATCTCCGAGCACTTCTTCCAGTTCAGCCTTCAAGTCCTCTTCATTCGCCATGAGACCTAGTGTTGCCCGTCTATTCTTTCTCTGAAACTTCTGTTTGCGAGCACGTACGGGGGTTGACTCAATCTCCACAAGTTCGTCGCTTTGTGATTCCAGAACCTCGTTCCTCAGCAATCTCGCATCGATTTTGACGGTTGATTTCGGATGTCGACCATTTTCCAAGCTGATTGCTATGGGTGTTTTGGCAGGGATTGGAATATCCTCGATCACCTCATGAGCGCTCTGACGGACGTTCTTCGCATTGTCCGAAAGCTCACCTAGTGGCGTCGACCCTTGTTTGGCACCAGAACCTTGTAGTACCGATGCAGTCAGACCTTTCAAGACATTCTGTGCTGCACTCCATTCTGTCTCAATCTGCAGGAGCTGTCGCTGCAGATCCTTGATCTTTCCATCCCGTACCTCTACCTCCTCAAGCGGTACATAATTTGGCATGTCGAGAATATTGCGTAGAGCTGTCAGTCTGACCTTTAGCTGTGCTTCAAGCATGATGACAGACTGCGATGTCGAACTGAACAAAGGGTGGTCCTCTTCTTCGATCTGCACTAGAGCATCGAGGGACGCCAAGGTCGCTTGCAGCAATTCTGCAAGCTCGTCATTCTCTTGAGCTACGCTTTGTGCCATTTTCGTAAGTGTATCGTCACTTTCCTGTGTCAGTGCAGCCTGCTTTGACATGTCATGGTTGATATATGTCGCAAAGGTTGGGGGTCCGCTGTTGATACTACCAGCATTTGTCCTGACTGTCATTGAGCTCGAAGCCTTACTCCGCCGAACGGTTCCACCATCTGCAAGATGCTCTTTCATACGAGAGATCTGTGCATCTCGCTTTCGTAGATCGTTCGAGGTCTGTGTCTTGGTGTGATGTAGAGCGGCTGTCGTCTTCGCCAGTGAGTCACGTAATTGCTTGACTTCGGCATTCGCTTTTGCTAAGTCGTCTTTCGAATGTGCTAGATGATTCTTGAGCACTCCTACTTCCTTTTCCAATGCCTTTGTACGAGTGATCTGCTGTTTCTATATGTATCAGCGGGACTGAGACGACATCATGTGCATGCGCCAATACCTCGTTCGTGATCTTGCGATCATTTTCAGTCATTGTTTCGCGGATCTTGGCGCTCATATTTTCACGAGCGGCATCATCCTGCTCACTCTTTCTCAGGAAATCATAGATCAGATTGATTACAGTGGGCGCATCCGCAGAGTTGAACTTCAGTTGCGATTCCTGATCATGTATCAAGCCTCGAACAAGCAAGGCATTGTTGATATAGGCGCGACTCGCTGAAAGATTCGATTGGTCGCAAAAGTGCGTCTTTCCAAATGCGTAAGACATGGTCCTGAGACTGCCAGTCGACACTCAGATTACAGGCTGGAGATGAAGCGCGTTCTGATTTCGAATCACGCTCAGGGTATATGACGACTGCCTGCAGCTGATAACAATATCGTTATTGATGCGCTCGACGACGAGTTTTTTGTTTTGATTCAACACAAAGGTCACGTGCACCCGACTTCACGAGATGAGATCTCCACAAAGTGTGCGGGGGATATTTCCCCTTTGGGCATGTGTGAGTGCATCTGAGGTCCTCATCAGAAGCCAAAGCTGCGTTCACCTCATCCTCATGTGTCACAGTCGTTCACGTTCCCCTGCCGGTTTTGTTGCTAAATCCAAACTTCTATAATCCGATCTAGTTCGGAATCATCAGAGACCTTGTAGGACGCGCGACGACAGAAGAGTCGTCTGGCACTGACACAAGCAACATACTGGCCTTAATTCAGATGACAACAACTGTAAGGAGTAGGGACGACGGAAATGGCTTGATGCACCTGTCTCGTACATCTACAAGATCTTCTGAGCCAGAGGAGACTGCAGGGGATTTTGATATCGAGAGTGACGCAGATCCGGATGAGGAGCAGGTAGTCCAGACACCAAGCAAAGCCCAGATAAATGCAGTCATCTTCAGGAAAATGGTCATCAATGCTCTACTCATATGTTCTTGGTTCTCTCTAAGTATGATTCTATCACTTTACAACAAGTGGATGTTCAGTTCGCATCCAAACAAGAATGGTCGTCATAATCTCAATTTTCCGTTCCCTCTGTTCACAACGTCGGGACACATGCTCGTGCAGTTCCTCGGGTCGTACTTGGTTCTTACGCTGTTTCCACATTTCAAGCCCCCGAAAGACCACAAAGTCACTTTGAAGGATTATACTACTAGGATAGGCCCTTGTGGTATGGCCACTGGTCTCGACATTGGTTTCTCTAATGCAAGCCTCAAGACCATCACACTTGCTTTTTACACGATGTGCAAGAGTTCCTCACTTGCATTCGTCCTTCTCTTTGCTTTCCTGTTCAAGCTTGAGTCTCCTCGATTATCCTTGGTTGGGGTGATTACCATAATCACAATCGGGGTGGTGCTAATGGTGGCTACAGAGACGCGGTAGGTCACGGACAATTCAATCCTTCCACCACTAATCTTCCACAGATTTGTCCTGGAGGGCTTCATACTTGTTGTTACAGCATCGGCCATGGGCGGTCTACGATGGGCACTCACACAAATACTTCTGAAGGAAAATCCCTCCACTGCTAACCCGTTTTCATCAATTTTCCATTTGGCACCAATTATGTTCCTCAGTCTGGTCGTGGTAGCTATGGTTCTTGAGGGTCCCATGGCCTTCTTCAGAGCCGCTCTCTGGCATGAGAAAGGTTTGCTATCAATACCGATTCTACTATTTCCAGGCATCTTGGCTTTTCTCATGACTGCCAGCGAATTCGGCTTGATTAAGAGGACGAGTGTCGTGACACTCTCGGTTGCTGGAATCTTCAAGGAAGTCTTGACCATTGGGCTTAGTGCCCTGGTTTATGGTGACGAATTGACTCCAATGAATGTGTCCGGACTTGCCGTGACGATTCTCGGTATTGCACTATACAACTATCTTAGATACACCAAGATGAGACGCAACATCAAGCAGAAGGTGCTTGAACAAGCATCGGACCAACAAGTTAATGAACCTCTTGTCGCTAGAAATTGATGGTATGAGCAGCAATGATCTTGGTAATGAAATGACAAGGTCCGATCCAGTTTTGGCAACTGTTTAACAGGAGCGCAAGCGTTTAGCGCGTGGCGGGTTCGCATTAGCTTCTCTCTCTGATATGAGAGCTTGCTTGATGACCATGGCGAATGACGGTACGATAAGCAATCTGTCTGCAAGCATACTCGAATGACTCTTTGAGTCTAATCATCCTTCTCTAATGGGTATCTGTGTATGTGGAGATCAAGCGACACATACCAGCTGTGCTCAGTTCATGTTCTCTTCACGCCACGAGGTATGAATGCACTCGGTGCTTTTGCAGGTGCCTTCTTTTCGATTCGTCCACCCTTGACCTGGTTTTGGGAAAAGGCTGACTTTGCTTGCTTGTTCTTCAATTGAGCTCTGTCCACAGCGGTCGCCTTGATGGAAGTCTCTGCCTTGGTCAATTTGACGGGGTGCGAACCAATGTATTTGCCATTCAAGTCTCGCCAGGCATTCAACATGTCATCTGGCTCCTTGAAGCTGACGAAGCCGAAGCCCTTTGACTTTGTTGTCCTCTTGTCCCGCACGACTCGAGCCTTGACGATCGAAGGGTAGGCAGAGAATGCGCGAAAAAGCGACTCGTCATTCACTTCTCCGCCGAGGTTGCCGCAGTATAGTCTAAAGTGAGTCGGATCCCATTCAAGTAAGGTCGGATCCTCCCACACCTTTCCCCCTCCTTCACGGATGACAGTCTTGTGCTTGCTTTTCAGGTCTATCCGTTCGGCTTGCTTCAGCTTGATGTTCTCCCTGTTTTCACTAGAGTAGATAGATTGCTGCTGCGCGATCTGGCCGGCCAGTTCAGGATCAATGTCGCCATACGGATTTCGTTTATGGTCGCCGACCGGAACATTGTTAGTCGGCGGAGTCGGACGTTGTTGGTATCCTCCCTGCTGATAGCCTCCCCTAGAGGCCATGACACCAGGACTGAGGATCGTCTCAATGTAAGTCAAGTCTGCGTCTGCCCAGGGCGAACGTCGTCCTTGTCTATAGACGAGTGCGCATGTTGATGGGCACAAAATGAGACTTTTTAGTGGAGCGGCTGTGGCGCAAATTGACTCTGGCCAAAATTGTGTTGCTGCAGTTTGGATGCATCTTTTTGTGTGTCGCTGCTACAAGAAGTTCGTAGTCAACTGTCTTGTCCAACGAATGCTGCTCATGTCCTCTCATTCGAATCGTCCTGACTTGCTGATGATTAGCTCCTTGATTTCTGACCGCACACGATAGCGCCCTCTGTGGGTTCACAGTGGTAATATCACCACACCTTAGAACAGAAGGACCAGGCAAAGATGGGGAAGGCAATGGTCATCGACCAGGTGCCGAAGCGCATCAAGCACTTGAAGTTCGGTTGTATGGATCCATCGGATCTGGTCAGGCAAGGTGTCCTCGAAGTCTCCACCAGGGACTTATACACATTTGGCGGTTCGGAGAGAGCACCGGCATCCCATGGAGCACTTGACCACCGAATGGTGAGTGCACACGATCGGCGTCACTCGCCAGAGCTGACATGACCTAGGGTACATCCAACAAGGAAGCCGTTTGTGGAACATGTGGTGAAAAAATGGCCGACTGTGTGGGACATTTTGGACATGTCAAATTGTCGGTGCCAGCTTTTCATGTAGGATACTTCAAACACATCATCGCCTGTCTGCAGGATATCTGCAAGGACTGCTCACGAATACTGCTTACAGAACCACAAAAGCGAGCATTTCTCAAGGAGCTGCGGCGACCGGGCATCGACAACTTGAGGCGATCGCAGATTTGCAAAAAGATCAATGAGCAATGCAAAAAAATGCGGCGCTGTGGTTCCTGTGGACATGTTCAGGGCGTCATAAAGAAGGCCGGTGCATTGAAAATTATACATGAAAGGTTCAGGCATAGTGGCAAGAAAGAAGTACCAGAAGAGGTCGAGTTCAAATCGTCGTTCAACGAAGCACTCAAGTCTGCGCCTGACATGAAGCAGCACGTTTCAAAAGCCCAAGATGATATGAATCCCCTCAAAGTGCTTAGTCTATTCAAGGCGATCACTCCAGTCGATTGTGAATTACTTGGCATGGATCCTAATGAAGGACGACCCGAAATGTTTCTATGGCAATATGTTCCTGCCCCACCAATTTGTATAAGACCTTCAGTAACACAAGATGGAGGCGTGACAGAAGATGACCTGACTGTGAAATTGACGGAAATCATCTGGACGAGTTCATTAATCAAGGCAGCGCTCGATAAAGGCACACCCATTAGCAGTCTTATGGAACAATGGGAGTACCTGCAACTGAGTATTGCAATGTACATCAACAGTGACATGCCCGGAGTGCCCTTGGGTCAAGTTCAGAAACCGATCAGAGGATTTTGTCAACGTTTAAAGGGAAAGACGGGACGATTCAGAGGAAACTTATCTGGCAAACGAGTTGACTTCTCCGGCAGAACGGTCATCGGGCCGGATCCGAATCTGGCCATCAATCAGGTAGCAGTACCTGAACGTATTGCTAAAGTCCTTACATATCCGGAAAAGGTCACTGCTCACAATATTGAGAAACTGAGGGATTGTGTCGTCAATGGGCCAGAAAAGCACCCTGGTGCGAATTATCTTATAGGTCAATCCGACGGCTTTAAGCGTTTTTTGAGATTCGGCGACCGCGCCAAGATTGCTAGCTCCTTGCGTATAGGCGACGTCGTTGAGCGACATGTCCAAGATGGCGATCTGATCCTGTTCAATAGGCAGCCGTCCTTACACAAATTGTCCATCATGTGTCACTTTGCAAAGGTTCGGCCGTGGAGGACATTGCGACTCAACGAATGTGCTTGTGGACCTTATGGTGCGGACTTCGACGGTGATGAAATGAATCTTCATGTCCCGCAAACGGAAGAGGCCAGGACAGAGGCTATGGTCCTCATGGGTGTCAAGAACAATCTTGTCACTCCTAAGAATGGCGAACCAATCATTGCCGCCATCCAAGATTTTATCACTGCGAGCTTCTTACTTTCTCAAAAAGATGCCTTTTTCGATCGTGCAAAATTCACTCAGACAGTCAGTATGATGTTTGATGCTAATGAGCATATTGATCTGCCACCACCTGCGATTCTCAAACCGGTTGCTCTCTGGACCGGGAAACAGATTTTTGGCTTGTTGATGCGACCCAATCGGAAGTCTAACGTCATTGTCAATCTTGAGGCAAAATGTCGGTCATTTGCAGCTCCGCGAGGTAGTCCACCAGACATGTGCCCGAACGACGGTTATCTCATCATCCGTGGTAGCGAGGTCATGTGCGGTGTGATGGACAAATCTACTGTTGGTGATGGCAAGAAAAATTCCTTGTTTTATGTCATACTACGCGACTTTGGGCCCGATCAAGCCATTGCAGCGATGTCAAGACTTGCCAAGCTCTGCGCTCGTCATCTGGGCAACCAGGGCTTCTCCCTTGGAATTAACGATGTGCAAGCTTCCGCGAAACTTAGAAATGAGAAGGACTCTTTGGTCGAAAATGCTTATACTGTATGTGATGATCTCATCCGCTCTATGGTCGAGGGGAAGCTGGAAACCCAAGCTGGTTGCGACATGGAACAAACTCTTGAAGCTAAGATCTCAGGAGTGCTGTCAAAGGTTCGTGACAACTGTGGTGAGATCTGCATGAGTGAATTAGAGCATACTAATGCGCCGATTATCATGGCCACTTGTGGGTCAAAAGGTTCGAAGATCAATGTCAGTCAAATGGTATCGTGTGTCGGACAGCAAATCATATCTGGTTCTCGTGTTCCGAATGGTTTTCAAGATAGATCATTACCACATTTCCCAAAAAACTCAAAGAATCCCCCGTCCAGAGGATTTGTTCGCAATTCCTTCTACACTGGACTTTCTCCACCAGAATTTCTATTCCATGCCATCTCTGGTAGGGAAGGTCTGGTCGATACCGCAGTAAAGACCGCCGAGACAGGGTACATGTCACGTCGATTGATGAAGTCTCTGGAAGATTTATCAGCTCAATATGATGGGACTGTTCGAAACTCATCGTCAGGCATAGTGCAATTCACTTATGGGGATGATGGTCTCGATCCCACGTACTTGGAAGGTGATGGGTATCCTGTCGAATTCGTCAGAACCTGGCGACATTGCGAGAATCTCTTCATCAAGGAGAAGTCTAGTGCACTTATGCCGTTCGAGGTTATTGACTTGACGAACCAGTACCTTGATCGACCTGAATTCAGGACGTGTACTACTCAATTTTTGGATTCAGTACGAGAATTCGTTGAACAGAACATCGCGAAGAGGATGGCAAGAATCAGAGAAGCATGGGGACTTGAAGCACTTCTCGAACGTCCTCAAAACTACCAATCTGGAAAGAGCACAGATCACGACAGAAATCGAGCTGTTGAATCAATTAAGAGTTCCGGAAATGTGCTACGTGTCAGTGAACTGCAATTGGTCGACTTCCTCAAGATTGCCTTACATAAATACATCATTGCCAAGGTGGAACCGGGCACTGCTGTAGGAGCCGTTGGCGCCCAATCTATTGGAGAACCGGGTACGCAGATGACACTGAAGACCTTCCATTTCGCGGGAGTGGCCAGTATGAACATCACCCTCGGTGTGCCCCGAATCAAAGAAATCATCAACGCGGCTAAGAACATCTCTACACCAATCATCACATGTGCCCTGGTCAATGCTACGGATGTCCGTTCTGCGAGAGTGGTCAAAGGCAGAATCGAAAAAACTTATCTCGAGGACATCACAGCTTATGTAGAAGAAGTATTCGGTCCAACAAACAGTTATGTGGGTTTGCGAATCGACTGGGACACGATCAATAGATTACAGCTCGAAATAACAATTGCGGAAATTGCCACCGCCATCATCAGAGCGCCAAAGCTGAAGATCAATGCCGCGAAAGTGTCTGTCGTGGGTGGTGATCGCATAAGAGTCCATGTCAATTCGGACGACATTGACAAGGAAAATACGGAGGTCTTTTACAAGTTGCAGTGGCTCAAGCGAGTGCTGCCCAAGGTGATCGTCAAGGGCATCACCACAATAAATCGAGCAGTCATCAACGAGCGGGAGGACAACGCTACCAAAGATCTGTTGGTCGAAGGATACGGTCTGAAGGACGTCATGTGTATCGAGGGCATAGTGGGCACCAAGACATTTTCAAACCACATCATCGAAATGAAGGCCGTGTTGGGCATCGAGGCAGCGAGGGCTTCAATCATCAAGGAAGTCTCGACGGTGATGAAGTCCCACGGCATGAACGTCGATCCTCGACACATCATGTTGTTGGGCGATGTGATGACCTATAAGGGCGAAATCCTGGGGATCACGCGGTTCGGTATCGCAAAGATGAAGGACAGCGTACTCATGCTGGCCTCCTTTGAGAAGACGACCGATCACCTCTTCGACGCAGCAGCTCGGCTTGCAAAGGACGCGATCGAGGGAGTCAGTGAGTGCATCATATTGGGCGTCTCCGCGCCGGTCGGTACCGGTGCCTTTAAACTCATCCGTCGATCAGAGGCCGAGGAGGATCCGATGCCGAAACCATTACTGTTTGATGTGCCGGAACTACATTGACGAGCTACACGGAGGAGCGTACATGGGGCATCAGGTAGCGTCAGCATAGCATGTATACACTATTCAAATTTACAATCTACAACGTATTGCCCAACCACTCGCTTCTCGCTTCGGACATATTGTCACTACTATCATCCAGTCTCTCGACCGACGATGAGACAGGTCGCACTGGATTCACACTCAGTCACTCTATTGTTGCCCCACACCAATAACTTCTTCAGGGCCTTTGCGTTCGCCAACAGGCGTCTGAGAACGAGATCGTCGACGGCTCGGATCCAGCTGACATCGAGCACTTCACACTGAGGAATCACATTCGACTCTGAAATCCTGAGGATGCCCTCGTGCGTCAATTCGTCGAGGGAATTCAGGTTGATGCGTCTGAGGTTCGCGCCAGAGTGGGCCAGTATCGCGGCCACCCCCTTGTCGTGCACCAACGGACACCGTTCGAGTTCGACCGTGAGCAATGGCGAATTACCCGACCACCCATTGAAGAGGCTCGCCACGCCGTCGTCGGTGAGCAGGTCGAGTTCGTTCAGGTACAGGTGTTGCAGTCTGGTGCAGTACTTGAGGATGCCGTCAGTCAGGGTCGCATCAGTCAATTCTCGCAAGCCGGAAATGTTGAGAGATTCCAGTGATCCGCCGACGTGCTGCAGTAAAGTGATGATTGTTTCGTCAGACACGTTTGCGCCGGCATGACTAATGTCGAGTGCGGTGAGGTGGGAGAGGGATGCGAGGTGTAGTATGCCTGGATCATCCAAATGCGTCAATTTTGACAAGGTCAGTTCGGAGATGTTTGGACAGTGCTTCACTAGCGCGGCGGCAGTCTCGGCCTTGAAGCGTGATGAATCACTGATTTCCAAATGTTGCAGTCGACTGGCGACCGTTTCAAAAAAAGTACTCCAGCCGCTCACCGTAATCAGGAAACAGCCTCTTAAAGACAATGATCTCAAGTTGGCGAGTTTGGCATACGTCATGAGTACAGGATCTGTGATTTGCCCAACCATGTGCAGGCGAAGGTGCTCCAGATGTGGACACATGTGGGCCACTTGAGTCAACCTTTGGGGATTTATCTTCGCACAGTCATACAAACTGAGATTCTTTAGACTTGCATCGAGGAATAATTGAATAGTCTCGTTCGTCAAAGAACGATTCCTGGAGATAATTTGGCAAATCTTGTCCATGTTGACGTGACCGATATCTCCAAGCATTTCGATATCCTCTATGTGTCTGGCGATACACTTGATCGTCAAATCCTGCAGTTTCGGTACTTTATCAGTATCACCGTCCAATACGGCTTTGGCGCGCTTCTTTTTCGTAGCCGGTCTGGGTTTCGCCTTGGCAACGACCTTGCCGGGAGTGTCTGCACTGCCACAAGCACTACAGAGAAGACCTTCATCGGTAGCCTTGTTATAGACTGTCACAGTGAAGCGACAATTACACTCTGCACAAAATTCTATCTGGCCAGCGGCTGGCCGACTTTTCCTACTGAAACCTGATCGACCATAATCAGGTTCATCCTCGGGGTCGTAAGCTTCGTCCTCTTCGCCCTTCTTCCTCTTCTTCGACTTGGCAGCGGATGCCTTGGTGGCTCTCTTGGGCTTTTCCTGCTCAAGCACTGCAGTCAGCTCCTCTGCGACTGCAGCATCCAACTGTTCCTGCTCAGAGACAGCTGAAGCTTCAACAGGAGTAGACTCGTCAGTTGGTGTTTCTGGTGGTGTTGCACGTCCTCTGTTGTTCTGGATCCGGATACCTCGACTGCGCAAGAATTCTGTTAGAGCGGACTAGTATCCGTTAGACTGATCTGGTCACCATAATTGAGGTATAAATTTACATTCGGTCCTCTAACATTACTTCCATTGGATCGAACCATCAGCTAGATTGATTGAGAGATTGCGCTCTTTCGCCTCTGCTTGCCACAGGCAGCGACAGCGAGGTAGTCAGGATCACACAGTCGAATATAGTCGAGGACAAGAGGGAGTTTAGTTGTGCGAGTGTGGAGGTTTGCCTCATCTGAAGAAGACGCGGGCAGAGATGAAATAAATTCGTGATCGTGATCGTGATCCGTGATCAGGGGCGGGTGAACGTTTGTCGACTTGGCGCATACAGAGTGGCGAATGGGCAGCGCGACCCTTCTCACGAGATGGAGCTGACTTCGACTCCGTGTTTGCAGTAGACTTTCTTCTCTCGTCTTGTGAGTATGTCTTTCCAGAATAATTCGTTCCAAGGGAATATCGACAACGTCCAGTGATCACTTTCTAACTCTGCCCAAGTCTTTCGGTGCACAGCCCACCAGAGATAGCACTTGCCTCGATTGCGTTCGAATCACGATTGCCAATCAATTTGTACCATATCTACTGATATGCCTCCGAAACGAGCTCGACAAGCCAGGACAATATCCAAGACAGAGACTATCGCCAGTAATGAAGACGCAGAACCCTCGAGAATATCTACTCGAGCTGCCTCGAAACGTAAAGCAGTGGATGAACTTGACTTGTTCGACATCCCAGACTCTATTGCTTCGTCTCCGATAGCTACGCCAGCAAGAAAACGTCAGCGATTCGAAATTCAAGTCACACCTGCCGAAAGTAATGTTCCGAGCACGTATGGGGAAATGGACTCCCCATCCGGTTCAAAGGCACCGACTACGCCAGCCACTAGTCTGAGCGATGATGAAAGCGATCATGATATCAGACGAAAAACCAGAAGGATACCTGCGCGAGCTTCAGCTGCCAAGAGGAAGTCATTCAAGGTTGAATCCGAGTCGGAACTCTCGGATCATGATGAGCTAGATATCGACCCCGAGGTACTGGATGCTGGTGCATTTGCAACATCACTCACTGGTAAAACCTCGCAATCTAAGGCATCTGAAAGAGTCAGTCCCAAAGCAAAAACAGGATCGGATGAAGACGATGATGATTTTCAAGTTGAGCAGGTTGTTTCTGACGAGGATGTCGACAATGTGTCTGTGGTAGACGGTATCATCGCCGAAGACGAAGATGATGACGATGATCTTCCCCTCGCGACGACTGCAAGGCGAGCACGGCGTCAGCGCACGGCTGGTAATGGCTTGTCTCAGTACCAAAAGACCATGGCCAAGTTGGCCCAACATCATCCCGACCTTGAGAATGTTTGGGGCGACCTCGAGACTAAGGAGATCATCGTACCAACAAAAGCTGCGCAGCCGGAAATACTGACTCTTAAGCTTCTGCCATTCCAGCTGGAGGGTCTCTATTGGTTGCGAAAACAAGAACAGTCAGAATTCCGCGGTGGTATTCTAGCTGATGAGATGGGTATGGGCAAAACTATTCAAACAGTCTCAATGCTAGTTTCAGACACCTCGCGCGATAAATTGGGTGGTGAAGCGGGCACACTAATCGTCGCCCCGACTGTAGCGCTCATGCAATGGAAATCTGAGATTTCACTGTACACAAATAATGCTTTGACTATTTTGATATATCATGGTGCTAACCGCGAGACTTCGATCAAGAAGCTCAAGGAGTACGATATAGTATTGACCACTTACAATTTGCTCGAGTCAGTGTGGCGCAAACAGCAGAGTGGCTTCAGGAGAAAGGATGGTGTTGTCAAGGAGAAGAGTATACTTCACAGTATCAAGTTCCATCGCATCGTGCTCGACGAGGCACATAACATCAAGGACCGCTCGTGTGGTACTGCCCGCGCAGTCTTCAATCTACAAACTGATCTTCGATGGTGTCTCTCGGGCACACCGCTACAGAATCGCGTCGGTGAACTTTTCTCTTTGCTCAGATTTCTGCAAGCTGATCCGTTCTCGTACTACTATTGTAAAAAGTGTCCCTGCAAATCTCTGCACTGGAAGTTCACTGATAAGCGGACATGCGATGATTGTCATCACAAGCCCATGGACCACACTTGTTGGTTCAATCATGAATTGCTTAAGCCTATACAACGCTTTGGTGCAGAAGGCGAAGGATTGACAGCTTTCAAGAAAATTCATAACCTACTCCGTCGATTGATGCTCAGGAGAACCAAGATCGAGCGTGCGGATGACATGGGTTTGCCACCTCGTGTGGTCAATGTCAGACGCGATTTGTTCAACGATGAGGAGGAGGATCTGTACGAGAGTCTTTACACGGAGTCGAAACGTAAATTCAATACTTATGCTGATCAAGGAACGGTGCTAAACAATTATGCGAATATCTTCCAGCTCATCACTAGAATGAGACAAATGGCGGACCATCCGGATTTAATCTTGAAGAGGAACGCGGAGGCAGGTCAGAACAGTCTTGTGTGCAGAATCTGTGACGACACGTCGGAAGATGCCATAAAAGCAAAGTGCCACCATATTTTCTGTCGAAGTTGTGTGCAAGACTACCAGGAAGGCTTCGTAGGGGCCACACCTGATTGCCCAGTCTGTCACCTGCCACTTAACATCGATCTAACAGCACCAGCTTTGGAAACCGCAAACGAAGATCTGATCAAACGAAACAGTATTCTCAATCGAATCGACATGTCAAAGTGGCGATCTTCCACGAAAATTGAAGCTCTTGTTGAAGAGCTCTACAAGTTACGTGCAAAGGACTCGTCAATCAAGAGTATCGTCTTCAGTCAGTGGACATCATTTTTGGAACTTGTCAATTGGAGGCTGCGTCGAGCTGGGTTCTCATGCTGCAAACTGGATGGTACAATGACTCCTGAAGCACGAGCCAACACCATCAACCACTTCTCCACCGACCCCTCCGTGTCTGTGTTCCTTGTTTCGCTCAAGGCTGGAGGAGTGGCACTCAATCTAACTGAGGCAAGTGTGGTATTCTTGTCTGATCCTTGGTGGAATCCAAGCGCCGAGGTATGTCCTGTTATAGTCACCCTCTCAAATAAGTACTGATCTATCCAGTGGCAAGCAGCCGATCGTGTTCACCGTCTTGGGCAGCATCGGCCTGTCAGGATAACTCGACTCGTGATAGAGAATTCGATTGAAAGTAGAATTGTGGAGCTACAAGAAAAGAAGGCGAACATGATCAATTCAACGATTGATGGGGATGCTAGCAGTATGAACAGGCTCAGCGTGCAAGATATGTCGTTCTTGTTCCAAAGCTGAAGTGGCAATCCGCATTACATATCTTGTGAATACATCAACCATATTTCATGTAGACTTGTATAGAGGCTCGTATATACTCGGACAATATAGTGATACACAACGCTGCAATCTCGTATCTGTACGGATAGTCGGATGAAGACGAAACAAAACGAGTGAAATGAAGAGCAGTTTTCGTTCAGTTCATTTCGAGTTCATCTGTCTCTGGCACTAATCCTTCGGACATCAATTTGGAATTCATCGTTTGTCTATATCACACCCGCCATACTTAAGCCTCAGCCCAAGAAATTACGGAGACTATGGATCCTCAACTTCAGGAAGACCTCAAGGTCGAGAAACCAGCAGAACAGTGTGAGGCGCCAAACGCGACGAATGAATTGCCGTCGCCCGAGCCAGATATCGAGGCTGCGACACCTGTTCAGGTCGATGAGCAGGGCGAGCACGCAGCCTTTCTTCCAACCTTGCAGTTCACGAGTGGGAATGACCTCTCAAGCATTGCTCATTACGATGCCCAGCAGTCCGGTGAAGAATCCCTGAGAACAGGGAACGAAGAGCCTACAAGTCAGACATTTGACCACTGGCCCACGGACACGCAGACACAGATCCAAAACGATGGGCCTTTGCAGGAAGTGAATCATTTCGTCCAGGGAGATTCGGCGAACCAATTTGCACAAGCTTCAGATCAGAACGACTACGACCAAAATGTGTCGCAAGACCAGCAACAGCAACAACAACACCTCCAGCAGCAACAACATCAATTCCAGCATCAGCAGCAGCAGCAACAACAACAACAACATTATCCACAACAGCATCATCCGCACTTCCATCAACATCCTCACCATCACGGCGGTACTCCATACGACCGTCCAATACTTGGTGCCTCGTATGGCACTTATGATGGTTCGAAGCCAAAGCGTAAGCGCGCTTCTCCACAACAGCTCACCCTTCTAAACAACATATTCGAGATGACATACTTTCCTTCATCCGATTTGCGCTTAGCAATCGGCAAAGAACTCGATATGGTTCCACGATCCGTCCAAATCTGGTTTCAGAATCGCAGGTCTTTGTGGCGGGCCAAGGCGGGCCAAATTCTCAACGAGAACAAGCAAAGGAAAGAAGAGCTCATGGCGACTGGCCTCACGGATGCAGAAGCGGACGCGAAAGTGACTTCCGACCGAGCAGATGCTGCAGCAAGACAGATTGCAGATCAAAGAGCCAATGATGCTGTAGAGTATGCGATTAATGGTAATAATGGTTCACTAGCATATGCTCTGCATGGAGCAAATATGAATCAAAACCCTTCTGGCTTGATTGACGATGGTAGTGTCACGAGAGATGACGAGGCAGGTGCATGGAGCGTCCTGCAAGCATTTCATCAGGCGCGAACAGGCGTCCTTGTGCAGCAAGGACATCATCCCATGCCACAGCGACCCGATTCTCAACAACAGCA
This sequence comes from Taphrina deformans, assembly GCA_005281575.1. Lineage (NCBI taxonomy): Eukaryota > Fungi > Ascomycota > Taphrinomycetes > Taphrinales > Taphrinaceae > Taphrina > Taphrina deformans. The sequence goes on along the minus strand of RHGG01000009.1, from coordinate 282,340 downwards.
GCACCAACAGCCACCACAGCACCAGCAAGGACAACAAGCGTCCCAGGAGTTGCAGGCAGAACAGCCTCAACAACAGGAGCAGCATGTATAGTCAAAGCAAGAGCACCTGCTTATACATGACACGACAGGCGAAAGCCAAGTCAAAGAACTATTTTGTAAATCACAAGACTGCATATAGTATTGTATCTACAAGACAGAACCAGCTATATAATGCACTTGACAAGAATAGCCATATGCCATCAACTGTACAATATATGATAGCCTGCGCACGTAGACACAACAACAACTTGGCCAATTGCCAGTCGAGCGAGTGAGGGAATGGAAATCGTCTCGCCCCCTTGTGCTCCTAATGTATGCCTAAATTTCGCCACGTGATTGGTCAAAGATGACGCCAAATTCGCCAAAAACCGTATTCTCCAACTAAATGCCATTGCCCACCGACTCAAAAAGTTCAAGACTAGCTGGACCAAGACTGAGATTGAGCGGATACAGCACTCTAGGTCGGAAAGATGAAGGCATATTACTTTGAGGGCGAGGGAGACCAGCGACTACCGCACCGGGGCGCGGCGTTGACGGCAGAGACCCTGTCGGCGATCGGGGTGTTGACGTGGGAGGACTGCGACGAGGCCAAGGTGAATGAGATTGCGTCGTCGCGCGACTACAAAAACAGGGACGTGATCACGGTGTCGCCGGGGGCGCTGGGCGCGGCGTACGAGACCAAGGTCAAGGCCTTCTTTGACGAGCACTTGCATGAGGACGAGGAGATTCGGTATGTGGTGGAGGGAGAGGGGTACTTTGATCTCCGGAACCGGGACGACCGGTGGGTCAGGATCGCGATGGAGAAGGGCGACTTGGCGGTCCTGCCGGCGGGTATCTTCCATCGCTTCACCACGGCGGAGAGCAATTACATCAAGGCCATGCGCCTGTTCAAGGAAGAGTGAGTCTTGTTCCCCCCCATGCCTAAAGTGCCGAGAGGTGCACGGGACAGTCAGCAGGACAGGGAGCTAATGGGTGGATAGGCCAAAGTGGACACCGCTGAACCGGACAAAGGAGTTGGAGCAGGAGAATTCATTCAGAAAGGCATATGTCCAGAGTCTGGCTTGAGGCCGGTCATCCGGGTTGTGAAATTTTTGTTTCTAATCAGATTGTGTAAAACATTGATTGATCTCTATATCACCACTCTTTCTTCATGCAAATTGACCACAGACTTGATAGAAAACTCGTATCGTGGCGTAGCGGTATCGTTTACTGGGCATTATGTTGCTTGAGTCCATCGACTCCGTGATCGCTGGCCCGGACAGAGGGATTCTCGCCTCCCTTCCTGACATTCTCAAAGGCCGTGCCGGCCTGTCTAAAGTCGGCGTTCGGTCCGTTGTTGCCGGACCCGTGGTCGCGCAGACCTGCCTGGGACTTGATGTCTCCCGCGTCCGATGCCGGGTGGACCCTGCTGTTTCCCCCCGACGAAGCGTCCGGTTTGCCGGACGCCCCGTGCGCAATGGACATGAATGAGTCCTTGATCGATTGTCCCATCGACGTCTCGTTTGACATGTTGGTGATGAAGCTCGGAAGTGAAAACTTGAGACGAGAGTCGGTGTGCGAGTTGTGCGAGGTGGGAATATCCAGTTGTCGTGATGCAGAACCTTCTTTTGTGGAAGATTCGATATGGATTCGATAGATTGTGAGAGTTGGGCGCTGTTTTAGTCGTTGGGACGTGCAAGAGACTGGACGCGGGACGGTCGAGGTCGTTCAGGTGCATGATGTAACGGTGTCTCGGCAATTTCTCGTGGAATCGTGGGGAACATTTGACAGCCCGTGGGACGGTCCGGCGATTTTCAAAGCTCAATCTAGATGCATGAATGGCATGTGGACCACACCTATGAAAGTTGTCTAATGGCCAAGCTGCAGTCCCGCCTACGCTAATATCATCATGCCCCTCATATCTGTCTATTGTTCGGTGGATTCGCGGCGAAGTGTTAGACTGCGTCGTCTTTCGTGTCTTTCATATTCCAACAAGTGATCAACCACATCGTCATTCTCGTCGTCATTGTCGAAGGAGTCGTTTGTCGGTCTAGACAGTCAGTTTGACGGGTAATTTGTGCTAGGGAGACAACTTACAGCTCGTGCGACTTGCGGTTCGTGTCTGCACCAAGAGTCATGCCTTGATCGATTTCATCCAAGTCCGGGCGTCGGACATCCTCCAAGAGCATGCATGAGACGATTCCGCCCACGGCCGCGACAATCGCGAGACCGAACCAGACCAGAGCACGCAAGCCGCTCTCCAGTGAGTAACTCAGCAGGAATCCAAAGATGGCAGGACCGACCATCCGAGCAAATGACCCGATGGCCTGGTTCAATCCATTGACGGACCCGAGAAGACGAGCCGTCGGCACGGCATTCGTCACCAGGATCGCGGACGACGGAAACGCGACGACCCCGGCCAGGACCTTGAAGAAGAGCACCACGAGGACGCCAGCAAAGACCACGTTCTGTGACTCTCCAGCCACACGGTGCAAGACCGGGATGCAGGCATAAGTGATGGTGTAGAATGCCGAGGCGAGCCTCAAGCACCATGCTGAGCCGAGTCTGCGCTGTAGCGGTGGGAAGACTGTGATTTGCAAAATCATGGCGACCAGGCCAATGACACTCAGCAGTACCCCAATCGTCTGCGGCTCCAGACTCAGTCCGCCGTCCTTGAGTGAGGTGGCGAGGTACATTGGGAAGATCTGATCGAAGCTCGTGGTGTGTGCTGAGAGTGTGGAGTATGCAATGATATTCAGTGTCACTTGTGGTGTGAAGAGTTCCTTCAGTGGTGGTGCGGGGGATGCCTTGCTCGCTTCTGGCTCGTCCTTGCTTGCGGTCCGGTTGAGGGCCTCGATGGCTTCACTGCCTGCCGTGGACGGTCGGACACCACTCATGAGAGCTTGTTCCACATCGTCCGAGACTGAGTTGGCGCTTGCCAGTCGGTAGTGTCCCTTCTTGTGTTGCCTGCCGCCACAACAGCAACAACTTTGCGCAATCCAGTTCTTGACACGAAGGCCAGTATCTTCTTCTCCCTTCTTGATGGCCAGTGTCTCGTCGAGAAACAACCAGCCGATCGAGACTCCTACCAACAAAAGTGCTGCCGTGACCAGGTTGGGCAGGGCATAACGAAATTTGGTGAAGAACTTATTGTCCTTGAAGAGCCACGGGTAAGCGCGAACGGGATCCGCCAGTGCTCCCCCGAGTGCCGGTCCGAAGATACTGCCAATCGACCAGACGATGGGCATGATACTGAAAGCGGTTGCCTGGTATCTGCGATCCGTGACCATTTCGGCGACGACCGTCCGAATGACTCCGACGTTGCCGTTGAGGAGTCCTGCGGCGAGTCGCGCCCCGACCAATTGATAGATCGATGTGCTGAAACCGAATATGAGCGTGGAGATGATGGTGCCAATCAGGCCGAGCAAGATGATTGGTTTTCGTCCATAAGTATCGGAAGCTCTGCCCCACGCGAGTCCGGTGAGGAAGGATCCGAGGGAGAAGACACTGCTGACGAGCCCGCCGTATTTGCCAATCTTCTTTTCATCGTCGGTGATGTGTAGATCACGAATGAGATTGTACAGGTAGGGAAAGACGCTCGTGAAAGCGATTGGTTCCGCCAACCGACAACAGGAGAGGACAAAGAGCTGTCTCTTTGGGAGCCCAGGCATCGAGTAACGCTGATTCTACCGAGGACTGTAGCAGCAAGCGATGAAGAGTGCCTCGTGTCTTACAAAGCCAATCAAGTGGATTGCGTAGTGGGGGAGGTAAACCGGGAGGATAGTGAGTCAAGGTTTCGTTGGATCGGATGAGGCGTCGGACCGTCCACACCCGCTCGCCTCTTATTTCCTTCTTATCCACCCATCGAATCCCAGTCCCTGCCTCTTCTCTCTCCGGTCCGGTCGTCGATGGAGATGAGCCTGTCCAGCATAGAGACCGAACAATGCATCCCCGTGCAAGTATCAACTCTTCTCCCACGCAGCAACCAAGCGTACCAGCGGCCAACGATGAAAATCCAATAACAAAGGCAGCGAAGAAGTGGAGCCGCACCTGGTGGAGTCACGTGCAGCAGCTATTGAATGCAGCGTTTCGCGCTTCTGGTCACTCACGCGTGCAATCACCCGCGTCTCTTGTTCTTTGTCTCCCCTCCAGCTGGCTATTCAAACTCCAGGTCTTGCTTGGGCCATCCATCGTCAGCAGTGTCGGAGGACCTCTACGCACTCATCGCAGGCATCTGGTGCTGTCCTACCCCATGCGCAGCTCGGTCGACAAGGAGAACATGGTCGGTGATGAGGCTTACAAATCTGCGCTCAGGAAGACGCGCAGTGGGTATAGGAAGCTGGGCCGCTCGCTGGAAGACAACAAGTCGGAGATCTTACGACCGGGAGACAGGATCCTGGCACAGGTGAGGAGGGATCAGGTAGTCATGACAGCAAATTGATGGGACAGTCGCTGAATACCGCCAACATTTTATGGGATACCGTCACCAGACCTCAGGAAGCCACGCTCGATTCGAGGGTCCTGCTCAGTGCTGCCGATCTGGCCCGTAGTAAGGCTCGCAACATCAAGAAGGGGAGGGAGGTCTTCAACATTGATGAGTTCATCGGGCGGCTGGTCACGTTCTGTGGAGACGACATGATGAACCTGAAGCGGCTCGGAACGCTCTGTACACGACACGCCATCAGGCCACCGACATCCGATTTTATGCTCGGTCCATTACAGGTTGAGCGCAAGGAGAAGAATCTCAAGGCGAGAGAGGCTCGGCGACGTTCCCGAGCGGCCCTTGTTCGACCGGATAACCTGACGGAGAAAGACACGACTGGCGCAGCAAATTCAAATTCGACAACCAAGACGACCGTCCTGGTCGGCAAACTGCTCGCCAAGAACTCCCCGATCGATCTCTTCTCCTTCATCATCAATCCCCAGTCCTTCAGTCAGAGTGTGGAGAACATGTTTTCACTCTCCTTCCTCGTCAAGGAGGGCCGTGCAGGACTGTACGAAAACGAGGAAGGCATGCAGATTGTCCGACACATCGATCAGGATGATCCCACGTCCACGATTCCCATAAACCTCCGTACGCAGACCCAGAATGGCAATCAGGATGCAGATGACCCGGAGCTCGATGGTTGGGAGGAGAGGCAGCAGGGGGTCATGACGCTCGACATGGCAACGTGGACCGAGGCCATTGAGATTCTTGAGCTCAAGCTGCCCATCATACCACATAGACAAGACACCGAGAAAGTCAAAACAAGTGGTTGGTACTAGATGGTCCATTCCCGGACTGCAGAGTTGCATTAGCCTTGGCGAGTAGCATTTGTTCCAAGAAGTATTTGAATTTTTTTGACATAATGAATGGAAAGGGAAAATCATGTTTCGCTTGCTAAAATCTGACAACCCTGTGCTCGTACCACGGACAAACGAATCGGACCACTCAACCAGATCTGCCGTCCTCGTCAGTATGGATTCTTGACGACGAATTTCCGGACGGGAGGACTCACTTGAAGATCAAAAAGGCAATCTGTCCGAGATAAAAGTAGATAAAGTGCCTCGTCTCGTGTGTGACGTATGAACCAAAGTTGCGACCAACAATGACGTGCCAAGTCGTGCCGAACCGCCTGTCAAATTCTTGTTTGACGTATGCCGCGATATCCTCGTCAGGTCAGTCGATGTCAGAGGCCCGAAGTAGTTGTCGCGCCTACCTTTTCAATGTTGAACTTTTCCATGGCCGTGGTTGCTACCGAAAGTGAGTATGGAGGTCGGTGTAGAGCTTGATTCGTGTGTGCCTACCACAGTCGATCGCATCGTTCTGCATCTCCTCAGTCTGGGAAAAAGAGTCAACAAAGGCGGCGTTCTTTCGTGATGAGTCAACCTACCATGTCTACACTCTTGACGACAGCTACACTTGTGAGTTCTGGAGAACCTTGTACAACATCTTCATGTTCAACATACCTTTCGAGCCATGCTTCTCATTCTGGTCGACCATGATTGCCTTTCACCTGCGCTTGAGACGACGTCAAGTTAATGAGAAGCACTATTCTTGATATATGACGGATGGGCTGTCAGTGCTAGAACATACTGATGCAGGATGGTCTTTGCATCTTTGGTTGCGATTGAGTGGATCTGCAGCGAGACGCGGGAGGACCGAGAGACGCGCACGGGTGGAGGCAATCAGTAGCCGCCCCTCACTCGTTCTGCTCGCATGCATCCAATTCGCTGCGACACAGGCATCCCAGACTCACTTGACCACAGTGATACATAATACATCTTGCCTCGTCTTCCTACTCACGGTGCCTTTGTCAGTGGTCGTCGCTGCTCGATCGTCCTTCCTTCTGTTCCTTCGCTCGCCCAGAGCAGCTGTAGCGCGCGAGTCGACCGGTGAAGCATTGTGCAGCCGCGAGTGAAATCTTTGTGAACGCGAGGTAGTCTCAGCCATGGACTACGAGTATGATGTGGATGCTGAGGACACCCAATTGACTAACGAGGTATGCGAACATAGAACCAGTTCGTTGTTTCCGATCTGACGAGTGGTAGGATTACTGGACAGTCATCGCTGCATATTTCGACGACAAAGGTCTTGTAGCTCAACAATTGAGTTCCTTTGATGAGTTCATTCAAAACACGATGCAGGAAATTGTCGATGAGGAGAAATTGCTGACCATCGACAATCACCAGCAGCATTCTGGCAAATCGACTGATGTGACACGACGATATGAAATATCCTTTGGGCAGATTTATCTCTCGAAACCCACCATGACAGAGGGCGACGGTAGTACAATGCACATGTTTCCACAAGAGGCTCGACTCCGATCACTCACTTACGCCAGTGCTCTTTTCGTGGATATGAGCAAGAAGGTACTGGTCCAGCATAATTACGGGGACGATTTCGAGGTTGAGGAAGAGGATGACGAGCCTCAGAAGATTTTCATTGGAAAAGTGCCAATCATGTTGCGAAGTGAGTTCTGTGTCTTGAACGGCCTGAGTGATCAGGAAATGCAGGAAGTCAACGAATGTCCTCTCGATTCCGGTGGTTATTTCGTGATTAACGGTTCTGAAAAAGTCATCATAGCGCAGGAAAGGTCTGCGGCCAACATGGTACAAGTCTTCAGGAAGGCGCCCCCATCACCCGTATCTTACTTGGCCGAGATCAGGTCGGCGATCGAGAAGGGTAGCAAACTGATATCCTCCATGCAGATCAAGCTGAAGGCGGCCAAGGTTGGATCTACCGGACAAACGATCGCCGCGACCCTACCCTACGTGAAGACCGATATTCCCATCGTTATTGTTTTCAGAGCGCTTGGTGTCGTGCCTGATAGGGACATTCTAGATCACATTTGTTACGATGCAAAGGACAGACAGATGCTCGAAATGTTGAAGCCCTGTATCGAAGAGGCATTTGTGATTCAGGATCGTGAGGTGGCCCTCGACTTTATTGGGAAAAGAGGTTCAGCCATTGGTGTCACGAAGGAGAAGCGATTGCGATATGCTCAAGATATTCTTCAAAAGGAAATGTTGCCTCACATCACGACATCTGAGGGTTTCGAGACCCGAAAAGCATTCTTCCTCGGTTACATGGTACATCGGCTGCTTCTCTGCGCACTCGAACGACGAGATCCTGACGACAGAGATCACTTTGGCAAAAAGAGAATTGATCTGGCTGGACCTCTGTTGGCCGGACTGTTCCGGATGCTGTTCAAACGTCTCACGAAGGACATTCGACAATACATGACAAAGTGTGTCGATTCTGGGAAAGAGTTCAACCTACCTCTGGCGGTCAAGCACACAACAATCACAAATGGGCTGCGATATTCCTTGGCTACTGGAACTTGGGGTGATCAGAAAAAGCAGATGAATGCTCGAGTCGGCGTCTCCCAAGTGCTCAATCGATATACATATGCTTCGACACTCTCACATTTACGACGTACGAATACGCCGATAGGACGTGACGGAAAGATCGCCAAACCTCGACAGTTACACAACACTCATTGGGGCTTAGTGTGTCCAGCTGAAACACCAGAGGGGCAAGCTTGCGGTTTGGTGAAGAATCTTGCACTGATGTCCTATGTCTCTGTCGGGTCTGCTAGTGCCCCAATAATCGAATTTCTGGAAGAGTGGGGAATGGAATCGCTCGAGGACTACAATCCAAGTGCTGGTCGGCCTTCCACCAAGATCTTTGTGAATGGAGTATGGTTGGGTGTACATTCAGATCCTGGCCATCTAGTCAAAACTCTGCGCTCACTTCGAAGGAAAACTGATATCAGTCCCGAGGTGTCAGTCGTGCGAGATATTCGCGAGAAGGAATTGAGACTATTTACAGACGCTGGTCGAGTCTGTCGTCCACTCTTCGTCGTTCATGATGATGAGAGTGCCGAGAGTGATCCTACTGGAGAATCTGAAGCAGGCTCGTTGGTGTTGAAGAAGGAGCACGTACAAAGAATGGCATATTCGAAAGAACATCCTGAAGACGATGAAAAGTTCGGCTGGGCTCAAGTTTTGAGCAACGGAATTGCCGAATACCTAGACGCTGAGGAGGAGGAAACTGTCATGATTGCCATGACTCCAGACGATCTCGAGGCGACAAAGCACATGATGGCAGGCTACGTAGAGCCCGAAGTAGAGGAGCCCACGGACGAGGACGAAAAGGAGAGAAAGATTGCGGCAGAGGCGGCCAAGCGACTACGACCTGCTGTGAATAAGGCTCAACACCTGTGGACGCATTGCGAAATTCATCCAAGTATGATATTGGGAATCTGTGCATCGATAATTCCGTTCCCGGACCACAATCAATCCCCGCGTAATACTTACCAATCCGCCATGGGCAAGCAGGCTATGGGAGTCTTCCTCACCAATTATCAAGTCAGGATGGACACTATGGCCAATATCCTGTACTACCCACAAAAGCCTCTTGCCACCACGAGGAGTATGGAATACCTCAAATTCCGAGAACTACCTGCCGGACAAAACGCTATTGTGGCTATTTTGTGTTACAGCGGTTACAATCAAGAGGACTCTATGATCATGAATCAGAGCTCGATCGATCGTGGACTGTTCAGAAGTATGTTCTACCGTGTGTATCAGGACTCTGAGGAGAAAATCGACATGAATCAAGCGCAAGAGTTTGAGAAACCCACACGCGAGACGACCATGAAGATGAAACGTAGCACGTACGACAAACTCGAGGACGATGGACTGGTTGCTCCTGGTACTCGAGTATCCGGAGAGGATGTTATAGTGGGCAAAACTGCTGGTCTGCTCAAAGACGAGAATCTAGCTGATTTGGCTTCACGATCAGCTACGCAAACAAAGCGAGATGTCTCGACTCAGCTCCGATCCACCGAAGCCGGAATTATCGACAAGGTGATGGTCTCCACAAACTCAGACGGACACAAGTTTGTCAAAGTCCGTATCAGAGCTACAAAGATTCCACAGATTGGTGACAAGTTCGCGTCTCGGCACGGACAAAAAGGTACAATTGGAGTGACATACAGAAACGAAGACATGCCTTTCACTTCAGAGGGCATCGTGCCTGATCTGATCATCAATCCCCATGCCATTCCGTCTCGTATGACAGTGGCACATTTGGTAGAATGTCAGCTTTCCAAGGTTGGATCACTGAGTGGTTTCGAAGGAGACGCAACTCCATTCACAGATGTCACGGTTGAGGCCGTCTCCAACAACTTGCGCGAGCAGGGCTACCACTCTCGTGGGTTCGAAATCATGTACAATGGCCACACCGGTCGCAAACTCATGGCACAGGTCTTCCTGGGGCCAACGTACTACCAGAGACTGAAGCACTTGGTCGATGACAAAATTCATGCTCGGGCACGGGGACCGATGCAGATCCTGACGAGACAGCCAGTGGAAGGTCGTGCGAGGGACGGCGGTCTGCGATTCGGCGAGATGGAGCGTGACTGCATGATTTCCCACGGAGTCGCCGGGTTCCTGAAGGAACGACTCTTTGATGCCTCTGACGCCTATCGCCTACACGTCTGCGACCTGTGCGGCCTACAGGCGGTAGCCAAACTCAAGGCTTCGATCTTTGAGTGTCGACCGTGCCGCAACACGACCAAGATCAGTCAGGTCCATTTGCCGTACGCCGCCAAGCTCTTGTTTCAAGAACTGATGGCGATGAATCTGAGTCTGCGACTGTTTTAGGGTGGTGCAGGCGAGAGAGAGGTCCGTCCGGTCCGGTCCGGTCCGGTCCGGCTCGTGCATAGCATATGTAAATAGTACAAAAAGTCAAAGCATTGCGCCATAATGCTGCCACTCCTTTATGCCTTTTAATGTTGTCTATCGGATGCTATTTTACAGAATACATTTATTATTGTTTTGCAGATAAGCACTTTTAGTTGTGCACCTGCACCCGCAACACCCCATCTATGTAGTTTCAGTCATCGCAGTCATTATTTTCGCGCCTGCAACTACGAGCCTTGCGGACCGCGCTGCTCCGTCCTCAATTCGCTGCGTCTCGCCGACTCTGCCGCGGCACTCAGGGCGGACTTTGCGACGGACCAGCCCTTCTCGACACCAATCAGCCGCAGGACCTTGAGCGACCACCTCCGTTCGGCATCGTTGAGGAGTGTGATGCTGGACATGTAGACGGGCCAGGTGATGTTGAGGCTCATGGTGGTCTGTCCGCGGGTGAGCAGGTCTGCAGTCTGCAGAATCATCCGGGCGAGTGCCTGGTCGGTGGCGGGGACGCGGGCGAGGTCTCGGTGGACGTACTTTGCGATCGTGCGGTGCACCAACAACAAGAAGCCGGCGTAGAAGCAGAGCTGGTACCCGATCGTGAAGGAGTTTGGGGACGTGCTGGTGTGGTGCACGGCGGTGGGCGTCGTGGCCGGGACGGCCTGGGTCGTGTTGTAGATTGTGGGGAGGCTCGTCCGCCAGGTATACAGTTTCTGTTCGATCCTCGTCGCCCGGTCCACCAGTGCGCTCGATTCTTCCCGTGTCAGTTTGCCCCTGGAGGATTGTTGCGCACAATCTGCCTGCAAATTTGCCGCCTGGCCACCGAGCATAAACAGGACTGCTGCATAGTCGGGCTGCTCTGCAGTGGCCAGCTGTGATCCAGCGGCCGGCGGATCAGTCGTCGACGGACGCAGTAGACCTTTTGACGAGAGGATCGTCTGGGGATTGGCGCTTGCCGAGGTCCAAGCTTCATCCGCTACAAAGGTCCTGTCCACTTGGAGGATGGCTCTCAGCACCTCAAACCCACGAAATGTTCGAAAGAGCATTCTGCCAGTGCCAGTATGCAAGTTTTGTTGTCCACGCATTCTCATGAGTTCCGCCGTACCTCGAGAATGAGAAGCCCATGACTCGTGAGTCGACTTGTCGATGAGCTCGTAGAACCCTATGATGACTGTGGCCATGAGTGTCGTGTCTTCAAACGCGGCAGATGTGTCGAAGAGCGCAGTCTGAAGGTGTCCGAGGGTGGCTTGATATAGAGACAACGCCAGGTCCTTTGCTTGGGGGTTCCTGTCTGTTTTGGCCATGAACAAAGCAGACAGACTCATTACCGAGTAATATAAAGCTGGAGACTTGTGCAACACTGCAGGGAGGTGTTCCTTCCAAGCGTCTGCCTGTGAATGCAGCCACACGGAGTCGATGAAGCGATGGTAGAAGAATGTTTCGAGTTGGAAAGCGGTGGCTTGAGAGGGTAACTGCCCAAGAGGATCTGTGGAGTTGCGTGGATCCGCACCGCTACACACGAGTGGGGATGGGTCGTAGACATTACAGAGATCGTTATCGAGCATAAGATCGCCCGACTGGGTCAAGCTCGTATACATTGGGTCGTCAGAGTACATCGAGAGTTCACTGCCACGCCGAGATTGATTAAAGGAACCGAGAAATCCGGAAGAGGAATATGAATTTTCTGGGGACCTGGGCCTTGTCAACCTCGTTTCGACTCTATCGGTCTCGTCTTTGAAGACGTATGCATCCAGGTTCGTGTAGCCAAGGCATGTGCGGTGCTAAATCGGTCATTACTTCGTCTTGAAGTCCACCGTTGGGTTACATACCGATTTGGTACAATTCCTGCATGTGGGCTTCATCTCGTCGCATTTGATTTTCCTTTGCCTGCAAGTCCTGCAGCCGGTGGACCTTAGCCTCGAGTTGCGTTGCTTAAGACTGGGTACTCGCGAAGGCCCTGCGCCTGATTGATCCGCCGGATCGCGGCCCTTCTGGTTACCAGTACCGAGGACAGTGTCGCATGGCATATCGAAAGTCGGATCATCTGCATTGGGTGAAAAGTCGTTCATGGGCTGTAATACAACATAAGATTGAATCCTCTCAGCACCTCGTAGTGATTGCACAAACGAGGACTGTTTCCAATAACAACCTGTTTTTCGTAATTCGTGTCGATTATTTGTGAGCGTCGATCCGTAAGACTTGCCCTTGTTGAATGTCAACGTGTCTAAACACTAAAAGCTCTGTGCCCTTTGCTTGGACGATACACGAAGGTATGGTACAGAATAGCCAAACCCCTGAGTTTCATGCTCTAGCAGAACTTCGGAAGGGATCTCGCTGTATGACAATCGATGTACTTCCACAATTCAAATATCGCCAGCGGCTGGCTGAATTGTTGCATCCTCCGGACAGATGCGCCGCGGTACGTCCGTACGGTCTTCAGGTGGTAGTATGACACAAAAAAAAACACTGTTAATTCGCTTAGATACGCGAAAAGGGATGAGATCCGAAGCCTGGTGGCTCAAAAGGACGGTGGCCCGCCGTCTTAAATCGCTGAGTATTTGTGGCACCTGACGAAAGCCCATTCCGTCACACGCAACCTGGCTTCTTTTTCGTCCTCGTCAATCTTGCCCATCGTTGCAAATCAGCCTGTAGATCTCTGTACGTGCTGGTGTGATGAGTTGGACGAGGCCACCGGATCCTCGAATTCTGCCGTAGGACATTTGTTCGTGCCGTCGTCGGCCACAATGCTCGGCGGGCGAAGTATGTACAAAGTGCAAGCCTCAAATTCCTGGCAAAGCAGACTGACGATGGATGACCTGTGATGACCAGAGGCAGTGACGGCATGGCACGGAGACGGAAGGCGAAGGACAGGAAAGTTCCAGGTTTCGGTTGGGTGGACCCTGCAACTTTTGTGTTGGAGAAGATGCGATCCGTCCAGTAGTTGTTTGTCAAGTGCGACGCCCCCAGCCTTGAGGCACTTTGCCATCCGCAAAGGCCGAATTTTCCCAAGCAAGTCATATCTACTCCGAATCATGCATACGACCATTTTGCTATCGCGCATGTCTTGTGGCTCTAGTCGTCAGGGGTTCTTCGCTCCTCGTCTTCTGCCAAAATAGGCATCAGAGCCTGGAAAATTGAGGCTGCAAGTGACGTATAGTACGATCGAGCTTTAGAATCTTCCCCACATGTATTGGGAAAGGTACAAGTTGTGAATTGCGGATCTAAGGGCTACGATGAACCCAAGCCAATAGTCTGGGAGCGGGTTTGGGCTGGCACCGCGTATGCAGGTAGAGACAGGCATAGCATATCAGAGGCTTACATGAAGCTGCCCTCGCAGGAATGCGGTTCTTGGATGAGACAAAATGCCTCGACCATTCAGCTTTGCCCTTCTGGTCCGTAATGTCTTTACCATCTATCGTTCTAGCCAGCAACGGACCGTGGTCCAGAATCCGTGGCGTTGTCATAAAACTGCAGCTATCAGAGATGTTGCTACCATCTTCGTTTTACGAACGAACAATTTATCATTGCTTTCTCCGCGAACAAATGACGAATACAGTGTCGTTCGAGTCAGATGACAGTCAAAGCTCTCTCATCATCAGGTGCGCAGGATGGTGGTATTCAGCCTTTCCCTGTGTGCAGGTGAGGCACGCCTTAAAGGGCAACTTGATGACGCCCCGCGATTTGATTCGTTCCCCTCCTCGAACAGCCAGAGATGGAGGCCCAGAAGCCATTTGTCATGGTTGACCACCGGGGGCTGCTTACATCGAACTATTGAATTTGTCCGTCGCGGCGGAGATGATTGTGGGCGGAACTTGAAGGGGCGCGGGCAGAGAGCAAGATTTCCAATAGGCCTTACACACAAGTGAGTTTTACGCAAGATACGAGTAGCAGCAATATTGGCAGGTAAAGCATGACTATATATATGAGCATATTGTGCTCGATTTCAGGTCCTTGACCAAGGACATATGTCCTCGGATGCGCCGCAGGAGAAATGGGTCGCTGCGTTTGCAAGTTGCACGAGACGGATAAATTGTCAGAATTTCTGCACAATCTTGAGAAAGGCTTGGCTTGGCTTGGCATTCATGGTCATCCAATGGCGCCAAATCTGGCACCTAACTCGAGTTGGTGTCCACCAATCTGCATGAGAGAGCCCAAGGTATGGCTTTCAGAGGTTGTGAGAGACCCGGGGTAACGTATGAAATGGGTTGATGGGATATTCTTTTGTGCGAACGTCCTCTCACAATCAATTGGCCATTCATGAATATCAGTTAATCGAAGTTCCATCACAGTAGTCAATCCTGCAAGTAATGTATTTTCCCGAGGAAAATGAAGTTATTCACTTCGTCATGAATCCTGGCTCTGTTATAAACGAGTGACCTTTCTACGCGCACCTGTAGGAGGCGACACTATTTACACGTATGAAAACCAAATGTACAAAGATATCCAAAAGAAAGGGAAAGCAAATCCAATCTACCCAGCAGACGACCAACAGACGCTATTCGCAGCACATCAGCAATGCTAAAGTTTGACAACCGAGAGGTCTAATACTGTAAACCTTGCTGCATATGATGGAGATCGCCACCAACACCGCCAGCGTTGTTGTTTCGAGCTGTCGGGCAATCTTTATGCGCCAAAAGCAGGGTCTTGAGATTCACGATTTCCTCACGCAGACTTGTCACTTGTGAGGTAAGCTGGTCATTCTCTTGTCCATAAAATTCGACTTTGGCCTGCAGGTTCTGAAGCCATTGCTTCTTTCGTTGTCTACATTTTAACGCTGCTTGACGATTGCGTTCCAAGAAATTCTTGCGCTTCTGCTCATCCGTTTCGTTCTTGTCGTCCTTTGGCTCCCCACCGTCATCAGACTCGTTTCCGCTGTCAGACACACGGGGTGAAGAAGACGCTTTCTTGTTTCTCTTCGATGGCTTGATATCTTCCGGACTTTCCCCATCAGCAAACGAAGATTTTCGACGACCCCTACGATTGGCAGCAGGAGAGGTATCTTCGTGTTTGAGAGGCAAGCTTCCGGCGTGTTTGGCATTGTTCAAGGTAGCTTGGCGCATCAAGTCATCCTGAGAATGATGAGGGTTTTGTTGCTGTGAATGCTGGGATAACAAGAAGAGACCATTGGCAGCCGCATCCGCATCCTGTACTCCTGCATTCATAACGGACGCATTCGAGTTTTGCAGACCATTATCTTGTCCTAGATGTGACGGAGGGTGCGGACGAGTGAACATCGAGTCATTCATGTTCGATCCTCCAGGGCCAGAAAGGAAATTGAGGTTTCCGCCCGGTGTGAGACCAGTACTACCAAAGTGGTTGAAGATCGCGCCTGGCGAGTTCAAGTTTGACCATGAATCTCCTCGAGGTGTCAAGCCTGTCCTGATGCTGGACTCATTGGGTGTCAAGCCTGTTCGAAGTGTGCCATCGAACCCACCGAGTCCCGAAGGACCGAGCAGCATAGCTGGCGACAACGGCCCATTTCGTAGAGAGCCGAAGGACGACCAGCCCGGAGCTTGTGACATCCCGTGTGTGTTGTTCTGGGCGGGGCTCGTCAGGTTGGATACCCCAGGTAACAATTGTTTGTGACTATCGCTGCCATTGGTCCCACTGAATGATCGTTCAAAGGGATTCGGCTCGGAGTCGTGGTGCTTGTGCTCGTTGGGCTGCGAGCCTAATGAACCCGACCTCTGTTGACCTGTTTTTATCGCATCGCCCGAAGATATCTTCTCCACATCTGTAGATGGTTTTCTGACTCTGTCGGTAGTGTCATCAGCCATGGAGTAGTGCGGTCAAAAAAATCAGCTAAAGGAGCGATGACGAGGGGGTGACGTCTTCTGTTGGCAGAAATCTGCGAGGGCGACAGAAGGGGGCGATGACCATCTGGCAGAACAAAGGATTCCGGGCGCGGGGGGCTCAAACAACCCTAACCCTACAGATTGCGCTCCTTGATACGGTCGGAACGAGCCGCATTCTGCACGTGTACTAAACGAGTCAATTGAATCGCACGATTACTCAAATGGAGCTACTATTTGGAGTCACGGTACAGCGCTCACGGCACTGTGCTGCTTGGCATGGGCCAACTGTTAGCACACTGTTGACAAAAACTACGATGTTACATAGAAACATGTGATATGCTAAATACTGTTATAGACAGGCTATGGATGCTAGCTCCTCAAGAGGCTTGTCGTGTTCCAATCATTATTCATTAGATGACAAACGGCGTAGATGAAGAACATCAGCTTCGATTTCCTCCTCAGATAGTTGTTCATCTTCCTCATTAGGTGTCCCTGCATCGGAAGATGATGAAGCAGAAGGAGCATAATCAGGGTCATCCTCTACATCATCGTCCGAATCATTGTCGTTCGTCTTTGCTGGCTTTGACGTTTTGGAGCGAACACGATCTTCATCGTCGCTAAAGTCGATCTCAGGGATATTAGACCTCCAGAAGGCAAAATCTGTAAAGTCACCTTCATCTTTTGTAAATTCATTGTTTACCGGTGGGAAGAAGTGGTCGACCAAATCGTTCATGGAAAGATATGAAGACTTGTAGCCAGCAAATTGTAGCAACTCCATCTGGACATCGCCGTAAGAATTGATGGTAAAGATCCGGGATGATTTGACATCAACATACCTGTAAGATATAGCGTCAGTAATTCGATTGCCGAAACCAGCATGGAATGGCTTATTCTCTTTGCCAAAAAGGTTCTGCAAATCGCGCAAGCACTGCATTTTGAAGACTTCTGGCTTGCGCAGGATCACCTCTCTTCGAAGAGCCGCCATGGTACGATCGGGTGAGAGTATTACAGGGCCATGCGGCAGTTTGTACTTGTCCTGAACGATGGATCTTAGATAGTTTCTGGTTGTGTCTGCTTGACCCACCGACCTGGAAGATAGATATAACCAGTTGTAGCCATTATTGGCAATATCGGTGTAGAGCTTTGCAACACCAACATGTGTCCAGTCACGGCCGACCATATTCAGCAAGTGGCCCAGAGCATCGGACTTCGTAATTGTTCCATCGATATCAGAGATGACGATGGGACTATTAAACTTCCAAAAGAACAAAGACGCAGTACAGATTGATTTTCCTACGGAGAATGACATTGAATTCTCACCAGACTTGAGTTCCAGAGAACGTAATTGCTCGGATGTCAATCTCAGGGTCTTCGCATAATTATATGAATCGCCTTCGTGTTGCGCCCCTCCTGCAGGCGGAGTTGCTGGAGGTGACTTTGTGGTATTACCCTCGCTTCTCGATTCATCTGTCAAGTCAGGCACGGGTGAGTTGGACCTCACACTTAGTGCAGATTGCTTCGTCTCTTGCGTGGCATAAATCCACAAGTTGCCTTGTTCATCTGCGGATACCAGAGATTCTAGACCATTGTTGGTCAACTCTTCCGCAGCTGCAATGTGTTCCGAGATGGAGCCTATGTGGGCGAAATCTTCTTCGTTTGACTTGTATCCATGCATATCTAACATGATATCGCCTGCATCTGTTATGTGAGTAGGTATGTCCTCTACTGCGAGTTTCTTCATGAGCTCCTCGGCCTTTAGCAATGCTTCTTGAGTCTTTAGGCTCAAATCATTTCGGGCACGAAAATCATTCAGCGTGCCCGTAGCATTAGATTTCGGAGCGACAGGATCACTATCGGTGATTGTATGTCTTCGATGAAATGATTCATTTGTATTTGGCTCCGAAACTTGTGTTGGATCAAAATCGTCCCAGTCTCCACTTTTTGGTCGAGATGGAGGTGCGTTTCCCGGAGGCGGCGACCGTCGGGCAGCATCGCCAATAGCAGAGTTGGGTCGGGACATGTCGCCCATGCTGCTGGCCCGGATATGTTGTTGTTGTTGATCATTGAGGTCAAAAAATTCTGGCTCTTGCATGGGAGAGCCACTTCTCTCAATCGGGCTTCCAATTGGGCTCAGTACTGGAGATGTTTGCAGATCAAATGGTACTTCACTTTCGGTTTGAAACACAAAGAAGGCTTCACCACCATCGCCTAGCTTCATAGCATACGGAACCTTCTCTCCGTTCACTTTGAAATCCACCTGAAGGTTTGTCAATTTCCATCACCTCGAACAGCCGGCGTAACGTACTTTCTTCTCGCTCGGTCGCAACAACTGGAACTTGCCGAATCTCACATGGAATGGCGAGCATGCGAGATCTCCATTCTCCTGCTCGACTACAATCACATCGATAGCACCTGATAATGTAGCAGGATTGATTGAGTTCCATGTCTTCGAGACGGAACCGAAAGCCCGGCCCACGAGGTTCATCTTTGCGTTGCCTGTTCTTTGATCGTGTTTCAGAAGGTGGAGGCTGATGAGCTTGCAAGATTCATGCTTTCAGGTGTGATAAATTCCCTTGTGCCTTGTACTCGAACAGACGTCAGAGGAATAACATACTCGCCGCAGACAGTGTCGCAGGCGTTCGTGGTCAAATGGATTGTGATTGTTATTGTCTCAGCATTACTTGCATGGATCGTACGGTCAATGCAAGTTGAATGGTTACGACAATCACATGGGGAGCCGGAGCTGGTGACACGGATGCGAATGAAAACTGAAGCCACAACCGTTTTGTTCTCGTATCTGTCGTACGCCTAACCTCGTTTTGCACGAGCGGCGACATCCTTGGATCCCGACGCAGCACAACCTAGCACCTACAGTATCCTATACAGGTCTTGATATACGTGTGCAGGCTTAGCTGCAGCTACTCGGGCTGACTACCAACTCAATAATACACATCCTAAAGCAAAGATGGGAGGCGGACATGGATATATGGGTGGCTGGGGCAACAGTAAGTCGTCCTTCTTAAGTTGTGCGCTATATTGATTTGTGGCCAGTGGGAGGACCCAAGCAAAAGGGTATAACAACCTATTCGCTTTCATCCCTGCAGCAACGCGCTATGGCTGGCAGCCTGAATGGAGCAATCTTCAACACTTTCCGAAGAACTAGAAACCAATTCTTGTACTTTGCTCCACCTTTCATTGTCGGGTACTATGTTTATACTTGGGCGGGTGAAAGGTACGGCGGAATGACAACACTTGATATCAGCAAGCTAATATGCTAGGAACGAGTACCTCAACTCCAAAGCGGGCCACGCTGCTGGTCTGGCAGCCTAAGAGTCTTATAGAATCACTCATTCCAATCAACAGTTTAGTGACAGGTATTGAGATGATAACGTTATTCGACTTAAAGACACACCTATGACAAGATTACATTCTATAAATGCACGACCTAGATTCGACTGCGCAGTACCGCACGTTCGTCGTAATCTTTTGCTTATGCGACCAAGCCGACTTGCTGTGGAGTTGTAAGTGTCGTCAATTGACCTTGCTAGGCGGAAGTTAGTTCTGTAGTATCGGCCATGGATCCACTCTCTTACATTTACGCAATTCTGGCACTCGCTGCCTACGCAACTTTGGCAAGATACAGCACCAAGAGCTCCAACTGTTTGACCCTGATTCGCCAAGATTTGACCTCCAAGACCACCTAACACATTAGTACCAGCATCTGCAAGTCTTAAATCAGACCCTACCCGTACCAACACCAAGGCCAGCACCTCCGAAACCTGTTGCCCCCTGTCTTGTTAGCTTTGTTCATCGTGTGGAAGTGCGCTTACGAAGGTAGTACTGACACTTTGGACACCTGCAATGCCTCCAGCAACTCCTCCAAGGCCAACTCCTCCAAGCCCTCCTACACCACCAGCTATTCCACCTCCAATGCCGTTCTGGAAAGTCAGTCTTTCCGGCGAATATCCCAGGATCTGACTCACGAAGCTCGATATGCCACCAAGGCCTCCGACACCTCCCAGGCCGAAACTGACAAAGATTAGCTAACAGACCAGTCTTGCTATATCGGCCTGCGTACCCTCCCAGTCCTCCATAGCCGGTAGTGACACAATTGATGCAGGTAATGCCGATACAAGTCTGTCTCGTCAGCTCGTAGCTATCAGAGAGTGACAATCTGCTCACCTGACAGCTCTGGATTCCAATTCCTCCAAAGCCTCCGCCGACTAAAGATCCCCCCAACCCCAGACCGAGGAGATTACCACCTCCCTGTAAACATCAGTCGTTGGTAAGCTTGGGATTGCCGAAGGACTGACGATACCACCTCCGAGGCCACCGATACCTCCAAAGCCTCCACCACTGATACCTCCGCCCTGCATAATCAGTAATCTGACTAAAAAGTCCTTGATCAATTCGTACGAATGAACTGAAACCGAGTCCACCAAGTCCGGCGCCGAAACCAGAGCCATAGAAACCACCACCAAGTCCAGTTCCTAGTCCAAGCCCTCCCTGCTAGAAATATGAGTCAAGACCACAAAATCTACGACCGAGCATACGATGCCAACGCCTAATCCCTATCAGAATTAGTGATTAGAAGCTGGGCACTTGATGGGTATTCGTACGAAGCCCGATGTACTGAAGCCCGAGCTAGAGAACCCTCCGAGCCCGCCAAGCCCGAATCCGCCAAGTCCTGATAGGCCACTGCTGAATCCTAGTCCTCCTCCAAGGCCACCACCAAGACCGAGGCCGCTGCCGAGGCCTCCTCCAAGGCCACCGAAAGTTCTCTGGCAATTCTAACAAGTCAGTTACAAAAAAGTCGGTCCTTCGTGTGTCTACTCACGATACACAAGATGCCTATGCAAGTGAGACAGCTTTGGGTACCTATGCCACCGATGCCACCTCCAAGGATACCTCCGATACTACTTGGTCAGAAGAGCCCAGTATTTTCACAAACCACAAGATTTACCCGCCAAGACCAAAGCCTCCAATCTGTACGCATCAGTACTGCATCCTTGCTCGTGGACCTGGGCACTTACCCCACCTCCGAATCCAATGCCACCTCCGATACCCTACGTTGATCAACAGGAAATCCCAGCACTGAGTCAAGACGCCCTACACCACCGATACCGAGACCTCCTCCACCAATCAATGGTCGTCCCAATAAGTCACTCTTGACATTGACTCCTGCGGCTTTCGCGGCATCATTCGTTGCAAGCTTCATTGTCGTGGCATTACTCATCATTGTGCCGAGTGGGACTGTCGATGTGGCGACCAGGGTCTTGTTTTGCGAGACATCCAGTGTCGTCGGCAATGCGATAGTCGAGGCGAGACACGCGATCCAAAGTGATAGTGTGAGTCCTCTCATGTTGTTCGTGTCTTGAAGTGATGTAATCTGGGCACTTTTAGGAGAGATGCGGTGATGAGCTGGTATAAGTACCTCGACATCTCCCGTCTCACCCAAACTGGAAACTCGACTTGTTTGAAAAGCTTAATCGCGGGGCACAAGAGTATCTGTTTCGTGTCGTGAAACGCGATTCGTCGTGGCCGGCTGTTGTGCAGGGACATCGCTACGCACCGATCAAGTCATCGTGACGAGCATGAAACGATGGAACCGTGCGCGAATGCAAGTAGATGTTCAAATCATGTCAATTTTGCCGAGACTACCTATTCGACTATGCAGATGCCACAAGTTCTACACCACGCACTCCCATTCTAACTATGCAAACAACTTTAGCACATCCTGCTTATTGTCCCGTCTCCCCATACCACCGCCCTTCTTTCGCACTTTCGATTCCTGTACCTTCTGTCTGCCTTCTCTCATTGCTTGCGCCGCTTTGGCGTGATAGTTTACTGCTTTCGTAGCCATTCTACTGGCGAGCTGGTGTCCCTTTGAGACGACCACGGTGACTGGTGCGTTTGCGCTCAAAGTCTCTGCACTTCTCGATGCCGCCAACTGTGAGTACATGGAGTTTTCTCGTTGAGGCGTTGTGCGGGGATCGCACCAAGTCTGGCTATCCTCCCTTGACAACGTTGACCTGTCTTCAATCGTGAGCGAGGATCGTTCCCGTTTCAGTGTTGGGACGAATGACGGATCAAAGGCGTGAGAGCCCTGCGAGTCATCGTCATCTTCACAGAGGAACGACAATTCTTTGCGGATGTCGGACTGAGTAATCCTTTTAGCAGGTCGTTTGAACGGTCGACTTGGAGGTTTCATCTGTACATCTGCCTGTGTGGACTCGTCATCGAGCACAGTGTCTGTCCTTTGCAAGAGTGCAGGGGTAGAGCTTGCCTCGGCGTCATCGGCGCCTGTCTGTGTCTCAGGAACAATGTCCTGCACCACATCGTCCTCGCCAGCGATCTCGATATAATTGGCACTGACCGGTCTGTCCTCCAGAGCATCAATGAACGCCTTTGTCTTTGGATTATCCGCCAAGGAAGTCAGATTTTGTGCTTCCAGAAGCCGAGCTCTCATCTGGGCTTGTCGCGCCTTGTATCGGGCCTCCTCCTCCTGTTCATCTTCCGAATCATCCATGTCGAGCAGTCCGGCACCACGTTTTCGCCTTAGTCCACCGTTGTTGATGTCGTTCATCAGGGTGTTGACCATCTTCTCGTCATTCTCGAGGTCCTTCTGTGCATAGAATGCTGCAATCTTTTGTTGTCCGTCAACATCGTTGTCAGCTACATCATCTATCATGTCCGCCAATTCAGCTGAAATCTCGTCGGCATCGTCCACTTCTTCATCAGATACACCACCCAGTCCAGCATACTCGTCGTCAGATTCTACAGCTCGATCGTCAACGAAAGCTTTACGAGATCTTTCGTGTTGTTCAGCGTCCATTTCCCGTCGCATCCGCTTGAAGACATTATCGGGAGCATACGTGGCGTCAGTCAGTTTTTCGTAATTTGAGGGACCGGCCTTGCGTAGCCGGACGAGTGTCGATTCTGCAGTACGGTTTTGTGGAGAATCCGTTGATCTTGGTGGAAATTGTGTGCCATCGACCTCCGTAGCTTGTGTAAATTGTCCTTGTAGTGAAGCGGACAATCGAAAGGATTTGACTGACTCATCAGGGGATGGTGCGTCGAATAAGGAGAATTGTGTGTTGCCCTCCTGTGGTCCATGAGCCTCAAGTTCAGGTTGCGACGAAGGTATGACATCGTGAATTGCTTGTAGTTGATGTTTCGGCGCTGATGGCACCAAGTATTCACCGAGGCTAGCATGATCCACATAATCAGACTCGCGCAATAATTGCATATTTCGCGAGACTTCTATGCTGGGAGACAAGCAGAATTGGGAAGCAGAAAATTCGTTACTTTCGTGGTGTTCACCAACAGCAGGTGTGGCTTCGAAGAACTGTGTAAGTCCAAGCTCCGCTTTCGTTGCTTCTGGAGATGGCATAGCGTTCTCCTTGTCCTCCTCTGAGTCATCGTCTACGACTCTGGAAGCACGAACTTTCTTGAAAGCTGTTCGTCTTCGTATCGGAGACAAATGATCCTCTTCTTCATCGCTGAGACGTCGCTCAGAAAGAATAGAAGAATGGCGACCGAGCTTAGGTTTCTCTAGAATAGATTGATCTACAGCATTTGTCGCATTCTCAGCGTCTAAGCTCGAATCATCCTGCTATGTTAGCAAATGGTACAAAGTCACGGAGAGGCTTACGTCGTCCGTTTCCGATGCACTTGACACATCTAAATCCTCGCCTGCTTCCCAGTCGTGATCCTCTGATTCGTTTTCGGAATCACCACTGATATCATTGACTCCGTCTTCTGCAGCACGCCTCTTCCTGTCCTCCTTTTCTTCGAGTTTTCTTAATTCCATTGCTTGTCTTCGGGCTTTCTCCACCAAGTCCTCAACTTCAAGAGCTTCACGCTGACGTTGCTCTACACTCACAACAGCAACGCCAGCAGCCAACATCGTAGCTTCTCGGGCTTTTCGTTCAGCTTTAGCTTGGTTGCTCACTTGTGCAATCAGTGCTGCCTGTCTAGCTTTTGCTGCACGAGCTTCTTGCTTTGTTGGAGAGTCAGGTCGAGCCATGGCAACGAGTTTAGCAGCTCGACGATCCTTCTTTACTTGCTCGTAATCACGCTTTTTAAAGAGAAGCTTATGGTTCCTGAGATGCTCAAGAACTTCTCCTTCCGAATCAGAATCGCTTTCCAAAAGGACATCTTCATGTATGGATATACAGGTTTTGAGTTGTAGTGCTTCTGCGGGAAGTGCTGGCACCGGTGCGGACTGAGAAGACACCAGTCGTGCCATACTCGGAAGTTCGATGTCTGAATCACTCTCTTCCAGTTCTGCGGCGAAAGGTTTGGATAAGGGCAGAGCAGCAGTGGAAGCAGTAGGAGTGTCCTGAGGACAGATAAGTGTGTCGTCGTGCTCAACAAAAGGATCGTCTAACACGGGGGTACTGTTCTCGTGGTGGGGCCTTTCAGACTCTGGTTCAAGTACTTGCTTCTCCGGTTGTCGTAAATATCCGATCTTCGACAAAAAGTCGTTGACATGCAACTTGGTCTTGACAGATGCATCAGGAGCAAGAGTCATGTTCCGCCTAAGCCTCTCTGTTTCCTTGTGCATAGCCTCGATCGCCTTTTTATTTGCAGCACGACGAGGTATGCGACGAGCCGATGACATCCGAATCTCTGCCTCGATATCTTCACTGTCAGACTCTGCAGAAGATTTCTTTCCCTGCTCTAGGGTTGTCTTTCCTAGTGCAGACTTGCCTGGCGAAGTGAGTGGACGACGTCTGATGGCGAGTTCTTTTACTTTGCTTCTTGAGGTAATTGTGCCAACTGCTTGTTTCCTAATCTGTCCTGCTCCTGGCAATTCAATGTCCGAGTCCTGCTCAGGTGCAGCTGTTACGCTCGATGTTGGACGACGTTGTGCGAGCAGTGACTTTCGCATTCGTTCATAAGCGTCTTCACTCTCGTATCCTGCTTGCTTGCTTTTATCCTCATTGTCGCTGTCAGTGTCCTCATACATGTCACGCATAATCTGTGAAACACTTGGGAGAATTGTCACCTGCGCAGTGCCTCTTTTAACACCGAGTCGGGTAATGCTTTCGTATGCTTCATTTTCGACGGAGTCCTTTTCACTATCGGTATCTGTCTCGGCGGGCGCTTCATGCATGTCTTTCAAGACTTTTGGTGTCCTTGTCTGTGGCTGAGCTCTCCACGTTCGAGTATGATTCTCTACAAAAG
Source organism: Taphrina deformans (assembly GCA_005281575.1). Classification (NCBI taxonomy): domain Eukaryota; kingdom Fungi; phylum Ascomycota; class Taphrinomycetes; order Taphrinales; family Taphrinaceae; genus Taphrina; species Taphrina deformans. Next base: position 257,150 of record RHGG01000009.1, on the reverse strand, counting down.
CAGCCTGTCTACAATCCTGCATGTGCTCGTTATTCTCAGAGTCCTCGAGTAGATTACCCGTGATTTGAGTGTTCTTTCCTAGATTGTGTTTTTGTGTCTCGTGAGTGGTAGGATTCTCGTTATCGCTCTCATATTCATTCACGACAGGTCTTGTATCAGGATTACACTGTATTCCGTCGTCTGCTGGAACCAGTTGATCGCGCTCATCTTCGCTGTTGTCCAGTCTTGCAAGCATGGCCGCGACTTTCGACCTCGGGGTCAGAACATTTGGGCTATGCTGAGATGTCGGAGGTGTCGAGTCTCTCGTTGTTTGTTCATTTACGGGAGATATTGCACGACGGCTGCCATATGTTCGCCTGATTGTCTGCATCAGACTGTTGCAAAGCTTGAGGGCACGATGATAGCGTCGTTGCTGCTAACGTGAGGGTTGACTTTTCCAAATCACTGCAGGTTGAGAAGGGGCATGTCTTCTAAGGTATGTTGAATGAACTTGCCAAGAAGGCTGGCTAGGTATGGGCAGTCGATCCCGCAGCAACCTTATGAAACCATGTGCCCGTGTAAGTATCGATGTGCTGTCTATGCGAGGTCGTTGCCTGAATTTCGCAGGTGGACCGCGCAAGTCAGTCAGGGCAGCGCGACCGCGACGCGACCGAATTAATCGGATACATCGTATTCAAACTAACACCCTGTATTCAATTGCGCGCCGCTTCATGCTGTGCCTTGCCTCCGATGGCTTCAATGCTCAAAGTGCTAAGAGTCTAAATTAGATCGAAGGCGGGGGTGAACTAGGTCCAGATCTGAGCATTACATCCTCGGTAAACACGCTGAGTCCGAGTGAAGACATATCTGGTAAAGTTGGTCGGTTGCGAGAAAGAGGTACGAGCTTGTAAACAATCTGCCACTAATTCAATCGTGACGGAGCCGTGTACAGCAAAGTTCATTACTTGTAGTTAAATGTATGCTCTTGTTGTCCCAGTCACTATTTTGGACAACAGTCCAGCTTTACGTCATATAAGCGCTGGGAGGATGTCTGGTGTGCAGCACATCATCGGTAGTCTGGTTTGCTACACAGAGAATCTGAAGTCATTGACAATGTCTGGTGACTCGACTTGCACTTGTGAAGGCCCTACTATTGATATGGCCTGCAACGAGCTATTGCAGGCTGGCTGCGAGATCAAGCCAACTCTTGTCTCAATATCGGTTTGAGGCGACTTTGGTCCAGAACGAATATGGCGACCGTGAGGCAGTCTGTTCAAACCTCACTAACGCGATTCTGGCAGGCCTACCGCTGACCATGCCCGTGTCTGTTCAAATGACTTATACCCATCCTGTCGCGGCGCCTAGTCCGCGCGTATTCCTTGACTTGAAAATCGCATACGTTTCTATGAGGTCGCTGAGTGCCCTTGTACCATTCATGAGGCCACTGATGTTCTTGGTGAGGAGAACATCACTTCGCTCCTGCACCGATTCCTGTCTAAAGGCGGACGACTGCATGACCGGCAGTCTTTGTAAAAGAGCCTGTATCTTGCGCAAAACATCATGATCGGGTGCAACTTTATTGTCCTTCACATCCTGCACATAAGAAGTCAGCAGTGCCAAACGAGCACTTAGCATTTTGATAGCATTCGCTTGTGCAGTATAGTGTGATATGAGTGCGGCACTCGCACTATCTTCTGCATCGATAGAAGGATCCTGTACTTGAGCCTTGGCAACATGATCAACTGCGATGCGCTCAGCTTCCCCAGTTTCAAGGGCCCAACCAAGCTCTACGAACGATGATTGCGACGACACCGATCCGTCTTGTGCACTACTTCTGACCTCTGTCTGCATTTCGTAAACTTTCAGTGGCAGCTCCGTTGCATTCTTATGATCAAGACTATCTAAGCGCTGAGGATCCAGGGCTAGTAGCAAAGGAGAATCGAATCTTGTCGACAGGAAAGTCTGGATAGAGTGTTCGAATTCTCCTACTTGACTCGCAATGGTGAACCAGCCCATGACTTCAAGTTGAGGGAAGACCTGTTTATCTATTAACATCAGTCCCGTTCCTCAAATGACTTTGCTCGACAGCATACATTGATCAAGTCTCGCCTCAAGAAATGCCGAATCGATTTCATTTTGGGCATTGCTTGATAAGGAGGCCTCGAAAGTAGCTTCAAGTGATACCTGTCGACCAGCCTGGCTACCAAGACATATTCCGAGGACTAAATCGTGGTCAGACTCATTGAAATTGCACCAGTGTCATATTCTTACTTCGTGCTGCTCGAGACTGTGTACGTATAGACACTCGAGTATAGTAGTCTGAGATGCTCAACAATACAAGAGGATGCACAAGTATGTCCAGATGAGTATCAGCGACCATTTCGAAGAATATTGAACAAGTCAGCGTCTCAGGTCGCAGTCGTTAGTGTTTTCATGTATTTGCATGGCCAAGATTGAGCGTAGTTGAGGTCATTTGTGGGGTAAGTGCTTCGGCGCTCGTTCAAGGAAAGGCTGCCGCTCGCTCAATGGACAATTGAGACGATCGAGCAGCACTGATAGCGATGACTATTTATATGTCGTATGTCGCTATCACGGGAAAGCCTGGAGTCATGGATCACTTTTGGGCTCTGGCACTTCTGGGGCTCGATACTGAACTCTTAAAGAGCCATGCTGAGCATTGTTCTCCGAAAAGTATTGCATTATGCTAGTCGCTGTGCCTTATTAAAATTATGCATACAAGCTTATCGTCGTTTGTGGGCTCTTTGGTCTCTCTGATCACCAGTGAATCGTCTTTTCGTCTCACCTTCATTTCTGGGGACGCGTTCTGGCTGTAGTCTTCCTCTACTTGTGTCTCCTCGGTCCTGGTCTCTGTCGGCCCGGTCATTGCGGTTCTCCGAGATCTCAGGTGGGCGAGCATCATTCCGTGAACCAACTCGAATGTCACGGCCAGATGCGCGAGCATCCCGTTGTGGGCGGTAACCGTCATCTCTTGAAGCTTGCAAAGCTCGCGAATCACGCTGATTCACTCTATTCAGACCGTCTCTTCCGCTAGCGTTGTTATCAGGGCCGGAGAAGGAGGATTGTCGAAGATTGCCGCCAGATCCGTGATGGTTCCGTGATGCGTTAGAGTTTGATCGTGACAAATGCGAAATGTCTTCACGACCACGATCAGTCTGATTCGACTGCACGATGCCTATACGGGACGGATGAACAGCAGAGTCTGCAACCACTGCAGCTCTGTCTTCTACCCGATGAGGTCTGTCGCCTAATTTTTTCGCTCCAGACGGTATACGTTCTTGTGTTGTGGCAGACGCTGAACTACTTGATAATCGATCGGGGTGAACGAATGGCCCAGGTGCCTCAGCTTGGGTACTTTCTGTCTTGCTAATTTCCCGAGAGGCTCGAATATTGGCTGTCTCATGACGAGGTCCATCTGGAGCATCTCGGCGAGCTGTGTCACCAGGACCGAGCTGATCTTTCCGTCCTGGACGTGCAACAGAATCTGGGACACGATCCGCTGTGTCGTTAGAGAGCCGGTCTTTGCGCGAATTGCCATTGCGATCACTTTCTCTGTCTGCATTGCGTTCATACGACGACTCGGTTCTTGTGTTCCGCGGAAGAGGCTCCTTCAGTGTCGATTGTACTCCGATTCTGTCCTTTAGCGAATCTGAGCGAGGTCCCGAGGGTACATCGTGTGAAGCAGCACGGATTGTCCGCGGTGCATCATATGATGTACGCGAGTCTTGACCTCTGATTGCTCTCCTCCGATCTTCATTGGCATATCTATCAGACGACAAGCGGCCATAATCTTCTGCATTGGTGCGGCGCAGTGTTTCGCCAACGCGACCGTGTTCATCATTGGACAGCTGTATAGACCTCTCATTGTTGCTTCTCCTTGTCTGGGACACGGTTTCATCTCGCATGTTTCGGTCCGAAGATACCCTTGAGCGCGGATTTCTGGATATAGCTTCCCGTTCATTGGGATCGCCTCCATTGTTGTTCGCTCTTGTGCGATCTTGCCGTTCACCACCTCGACTTTGCGATTCGTCGTGTGTTCCTCTCTCTGACCGTCTAGGGGAGGCTGCTCTGGACACCGAACGGGACATGGGACCTCGTGCTCGAGTTTGAGAGTCACTTGTCTGTACCGCGTCAGGTTTGTCGGCACCCTTCTGTGAATTGTCGTTCTCCGTTTTCACCCGAACCGCTGTCTGTGCTTGCTCCTTGAGATGCTGGCTGAGCGAGGCAGCCTTTTGCTTCGCCTTCTCTTTCTGCTGCTCAAGAGAGATTGAGGAGGAAGTCATATCTGCTCCAGTCCTTTCAGGAACTCGTGTCTCGAGAGTTTGTGCGGATAGAATTGGATCCAGTGAAGCAACCTCTGGATTTGAAGCAGCTTGTGGCGCTGGTCCTACTGTCTTGGCATCGTCAGAAGCAGCAGAACTACTAATCACAGGTGGACTTTTGACTGTTGGTAATTCCTGAGATTGTTGTGACTCGATCGCCGTTGAGGACTTCTGCACGGTAGGCTTACCCGGGGGGTCAAGCCATTTCGGTTGTTGCCTCTTTAGCACTGCTTTGTATCCCAGTGCTCGAATCTTGAGGTCCTCCCTCCTCTCGGTGCTTATGATCTTGTCAACTTCTTTTTCAATGTTCTTCCCGATCCATTTAAACAGTGGGAAGGCATTTTGCATCCTTTCGAGTACAATCATAGTGTTTCTGATGTGCATGTATTCACGAGATTCGAAGCACGCTTTTATACTGGACCAGATGCCTCTATGGAACGAATCGTACCAAAGCGTCTTGTAGCGGGACCATGGAGACGTATCTTTGCTGCTTGCCTTTTCATTATCCTGGAGTACGTCAGGCTCTGGCCGTGGATGTAAGCTATTGAACGCGGCTTCGTCTGTGGTCATCTCATTTAGTCTCTCAAGAGCCTTGCCCAAGAACCGCCCGAGATTTTCTGCTTCACGCTCAGTGCAGCAGAATATCGACGTTGCTAAGTGTGGCCCAAACAAGCTTGCATATAGAAGCATAAGGTCGAGCCCCTGCATCTGAACATTCTGTAGCTTGACCAAGAATTCGGCGCAATATGTAGCATCGTTGGGAGATATGAGACACCGAGGAAGTAAGCAGTGTTGCAAAAACGCTTGCACTGATCCGCTGTTCCTTCGATCTAAGGCTGTCTCATCATTCTTGCTTGATTTTCCTAGCCAATTTGAGTGCTCAAGCTCAAACATGGTGGTCACCATTCGAGCATTGTGCTTTTGTGCGACATGCTCTTCTTGCAGGGCTGTAAGCTGCTTCAGTTGTACTTTGTGTATTTGTGCATTAGCTTCATCTCCTTTTATTTGGTCGAGTTCTACTTTTATTTTCGAGATTTCCTTTTCGTAACGCTCGCTAGGAACCACCAGGTCGTAAAGAGAAAAAGACCAGAAGGTAGTGTACAAAGCACTACTCATACACGACCAGACAGAAGCTGGCAGGAATGTTTCTATTGACCCACTTAAAGTTGTAAGAATCAATGGAAGTGAGTAGGACAGGCTCTTGGAAACATCAACGCCGATTGGTGGATCAATTTGCATGGCATCAGTTGAAGTCACATCCATAGCAGTCTCTGGGACATTCTCCTCGTTCGTCACTGATTTGTTCATATCGGAGTCCTGAGCCTCCTTTGTCGCCGGTAGCGACTCATCGCTTTCTCTGAATGACGGTGACTGTTCATTCTTCGGAGCTATATTTTTGAAATGATCTTGCAAAGCAGCAGAGATTGCTGGTCGTGCAATCATGAACGCTACACATGGCTCTAAGCCATTCGTATGCACCAGTTCAGAAATTGAAGGAATTGAATTTGTGTAATGCTCGACAGTCGTGTTGAGCGTTAGAAATTCGAGATATTGGATAAGGATTTGATGAACCTCATCAGCCAAGTTAGCTAGAAGCTTCAGCAATGACTGCTCTTCTGGCACATTATACACGCATTGAGTTCGTTGTTGTCCGATTAGGATTGGCAGTGCGAACGATAACTTCGCCTTGTCGAGTGCATGGAGCAGTCGCATCGGTGCTTTGGCACTCGGATCTCGTCGCTCATTGATCAGAAGTAGTGCCTCAATACGCAAATATGGTCCACCAGCACACCCTTGTAATTGCTCTTCTGACAAGTCAGAAGTGGGTCGCAATCCAGCCATTTCGTTGATCAAGTCCCGCAATATGATGAGATCAAATGCATTGTTCATTTTGAGTTGCTTCGCCACATATACAGCGATCGGGCTGGGATCCATGTGACTATAGCGGCGGAAGATCTTCGCCGTAAAGGATGAGAGGGACTGTAACCAGTGCGCGACAGATGTTCCATCCTCCTTTAAACGTCGCTTCTGAGTGTTTGATAATAGTGTAAGCATGACGAACACGAGAACATCGAAGGTAAGCAGAGTAAAGTAACGGCTTGCTTCAATCACAACATCCACCAAGTTGTCATATGATTCGATCTGGTTGAGAGCAATGTTGAGGACTATGCAAGGATTCGAGTGTGAGGTCTTAGCCAATCTGCGTCCATATTCTTTCGTGTTTGTTTTCGAGATTCGCCTTAACAAGCTTTTGGTTTCTTTTTCCGTCTTGACAAATTGTACCTTGAGCTCGGGAATTTTCTTGTAGGAGTCCGTAAACCATTCGCCATACATGGAATATCTCTGCTCTGTGCTATATTCCGAGATCAAATTGAATATATCATTCACGATCGCGGGATTCGTATCTAGCAAGGAAAGAGCAGGAATCATGCTGGATCGCAACACGGCTTGCCACACTTGGCGAGTTCCTTCTGGATCTGCTGACGCAAGAATGGCCGATTTCCCCAGCTTTGCAATTTTAGCAAAGAGCTTGACATTTCTGTGGATTTGGACTCCTGCCAATCGAATGAGAGGAAGTACTTGAGCCTCGAATGTAGCGTAATTGTCACAAAAGGTCAATTGTGAATCGATTTGATCGTAGAAAAATATTTCGTGAAGGTGCGCATCTCGAGTGTTGCACCGCGGATCCAGCACGTACACAGTCTTGGCTGGTAACGGCAAGATAAGCGCTGAGTCCCGGTATTTTAGTTCCTCTGGAATACGTTTGAGTTGCTGCAGGTTATTTTTAACATCGTCGGGATATTTCTGCTGAGGTCGCAATTGTGTCCAAAGTGGCTCGATCATATGCTCGAGGAGTTTGTCATAGGCTTCCGCTAAATGTGGATGCGAACTGAGCAAAAAGCTGAACTCTGACAGGACGAAGAGAGCCTCAGGTAGTGCACCAATATTGAGAAGCGCATATAAGAGGGCAATCTTTTGTTGATTGTCTTTTCTTGTGGGTTTGATTTCGTCAATCTCCATTGCCTGCGCTTGAGTCATACTCGCAGATGGCGAGTCTTCATCATCAAGACCACCTGACATCTATGAAGGTTAGTATTTCAGACTCGTGCAAGGATACGAAGTCTTACAGCGAGAGCGTTTCTACCCTTCGCCTTGTCAACCTGATCAAGAACTCGGTCCTGATATGCAGATTTCTCCTTGCTCAGAATAGAATCTTCGGGAGAGAGATGCGGCCACAGATCCTGCAATTTCAAAAGTCCTTCTTTCACGAGTAACGCAGCAAGCATTGTAAGTTCTTGGCTCTCGTCTTCCAAGTTCTTCACTTGTTGAAACTTGAAGCCTATGATTTGCGCCGCAGCTCGATTACCATATCTTTTGTCAAGATCACCACGGGAAGTATCTTCACCTTTGGCAATTTGTCCATCATTCAAGAACCACGGACTCAATTTCAGGGCAGGTATTAGAAACCGCCAATGAGACAGAAGGTGTAGTGCCACGAGCTCGATGAGTACATCCAAGACTCGATTCGGATCAAGGTCGAAATATCCTATGAGTGATTTGATGTTTGTCAGTAAGAGTTGCGCTCTATCGTCGTCGGCCGCATTCTTCGTGGTCTGCAGGAAAGCTTCAAGTTCGACCACCAACTTGGAATATCCTTCATTGTCCTCGCGGAAAAGATTGAACTTTTGTTGCTTGTACAACAGATTCGTGTTGATCCTGACATGCTTCTTCTCAAATGCTTTCGCATCGGGTATCAAGCCTGCAGCATACAGTAAGGGAGCATCCAACCGTTCGTATGCGTCCTGTTCAACGATACACTGACCTGCCTTCGCTTGATTTAGCCATGCATTCGAAGATAATTATGATGGATGACTGACGATTAATTTCGAGATGAGTTGCCCCAGATGGCCGCGTTGAGCCGCCAACGTATCTTCATCTTCGCACGATACTCCCGAATCGTACAGAAAGAGCGTATCGAGAAGTAAATCGGAGAGCACTGGAGCATCGGGAGCTGCATCGCTCTTTGCAAAGCTTATGATTTCTTCACTGACGTCGCCAACTTCCCTCGCATGATTTGCACATTCGAGTAAAAGATCGTGAATCTGCAAGCCTTTGTAAGAGTTGTCGACCTCCATATACCGTGACGAGCCAGCTCAAGGTCACAAAATATTCGTCAAGAAGATATACTAAATTGAGTCGAAAATAGTGCCAGTGTGGAGGTAGTGGATCATCATATTAGCCGACGGGTAGGATTTCCAACACAGGACACTGGGTATTTCATCGACTCGTGTGTATAGAGATTGAGTTCAATACTAGCTTGGCAAGTCTTTTCCGTTCTGTACTGCTTGAGGAATCCGGAACCATTGCCTGACTCCTTACACCCGACACCGCCATTTAACGCAGGGTTCAGATGTCTCTCGGGATACCGCTCAAGTTATTGCACGAATCACAAGGCCACATCGTCACTATAGAATTGTCAAATGGTTCAACGTACAGAGGGAAATTGGATGCCGCAGAAGACAATATGAACGTGCAATTGCGAGATATAACCTTTACTGCGCGCGATGGACGAGTGAGCCACTTGGATCGGGTCTACATTCGGGGAAGTCATGTCCGGTTTTTTGCAGTTCCGGACATGCTGAAACAAGCTCCGATGTTCAGAGGTCAGTCGAACACTGGCTACCCAACTGCAAGACTAACTGCTTTAGTGAAAGACACAGGCGTGCGAGGAACTGGCAGGGGAAAGGTGGCAGACACAAGCATGGCGACACGAGGACGAGGTTTCAGCTCTCGCAGGTGATGCACCGACATATATAATTCATACCAAAAAATGGAGCGACATTCTCGAAACGCTATTAGACGCAAGGGAGAGGCCGCCACAATGTATATACGACGACTGTCCTCTGGGAATCAGTGCGCGAAGATGTTGGTTTCAAAAGTAACAACCATTCGAATACAATAAAAGTGCACCCGATGTTCATCTCGACGCATCAAGTCTGGCATATCGGTTCCACCGAGTGCTCGAGCGCACTTTATCATTGGAAGCACTCTCTCGTGTAGACTCGCAGTATGAGTACAGTATCACTTAGTGATTCGACCCGCATATCACAATCTTCCCACTGAACGGCAGTGCTGACGGCCTTGTTCGTGCACCACCAAAGGATTTGCTCATTTGCCATGGACTGCCGGTCCCAAAGTGCCATGCCTGCAGTGCCCGACAACAGAGATCAGCGGACATGCACCCTTGACTTTTGCTTGTGGCACTCTGGTTGTCTTTGCGCTTGATATGTCAAGCACCTGTGCATCCCACCAAGTCAGTTCTTGTTCAACCCTGCCTCTGCAGCTTTGGCCATCTCGATCACGCGCGGACGAATACCTTCCAAGTCCTTCAACGCCGGTTCGAACGGCACAAAATGTTCCTCCTGGTTGTCCGGTGATTGATTCCCATCCAAGATGAGTGTCATGCCCTCATCCGACAGATCAATCATCTTTGCATGGACAATGTCTGCCTCTGGCACATCACAGTAGAATTGCAGGTACTGCGACAAGTTGTGGACGTGATCCTGCTGATCAGCACAAACCTCCATAGTAATTCCTTGCTCGACGCACTTTATTCATGTGATTCATTATTCTACTCTTGACAGCATCCGACATTGCGGAGAATGGAACGGCGCAGGACACCGACCTGTAGCTGTGCCAGCCTGATTGCTGCAGACCACTGGAGCAGCTGTATCCTACTTGACTCCATGGGAAGGAGGGCAGGAGATTGATCTGTTGCACACGGAAAGAGATGAATTGGCTTTTTACCAAATGGGGAAATAAAGTCGTCGATCTGTTGTTGCCTCCCATCTGTTGAAATGCGGATCTCAGTGAAACTTCGACCTCCATGACGGGGGACGCTACATACCAGAAGTCCTCGGTAACAGGAGCCAGGAATGTGTCCTCGTGGACGGGGCACCTTCCTCTCTAAAGGCCTGTCTACATAAAATCAAGTCGATGTCTCTTCCCTCGACGTCCAATCCCTCTCCAACTAAACAGACTCTGGACCCTGGCAAGTACCATCCGCTTTTCTCTCTCTCTCTCTTCCCAAAGGCAGGACACCATGATCTCTCTCCTCCTCCTCCCACCACTCCTACTACACCTCGTCTCGGGCCAATCGACAGCACTCACATGCACCGGCTCTTCGACGCTTCTCACGACGACAGACTGCACGAGGGGCACGCCGACGCAGTACTGCACGTTCATGGCGACGGCGACGTGCGGACCGGACTACTACCCTGGCTTCAGACAGGTGGCCGAGTGCGTGGAACAGCCGACCTGTTACCCCGTCCCGAGTGCGCCGGCATCGTCGATGCGCTGCACCGACGGATTCGAGGGGACGACGAGCACGCTCTTCGCCTCGGGCACCCGGACCGTCACGAGCGTGGGCTGTGTCTGTTCCGCCGGGTGGGCGAGCATGGACTTTGCCCCCGGCGTCGCGCCCCGGAGTTTCTGTCTCCCCACCACGGCCTGTCCCTCCCCGGCCACCGCCTCCGTCTCCATCAACGCCTTCTGCCAGACCGCCGCCGTCACGCCCTGTGTCGTGAGTCAGACGAGGTGCGGGTGTCCCGACGGCCAGGGACCGCGGTTCAGCGCGAACGTCTTTGTCGGGTGTGGCACCGCCTCCGCTTCCGTCTCGGGATCTGGGTCTGGGTCTGGGTCCGGGTCCAGCGCCGACGTCCCCACGATGGTGCAGAAGAGTACAGTCGCAAGCGTCTCTGCCACGGCAACGTCCCTGGCCTCTGCATCGACGGCACCGTCATCGTCGTCGTCGCCGCCGCCGGCGGTAGCAGCAGCAGCAGCAGCAGGTAGTGCGCCTCGATCGAGCACAGGTGCTACAGGTACCACTGCCTCCGTGGCAGTCACGAACCAAGCAAGTCTGACGCCGACGTCCGGGCCGACGCCGGGTCGGACTGCCGCTCTCGTTTCAGTGAGCAACGCCGGGTCCAGTCTCTCTGGCCCAACCTCCCTCTCCCTCCTCTCCCTCGTCGTCGCCCTCATTCGTCTTACTTTACAAGCATAGCATAGCATAGCATAGCGCACGCAGGCATAATGTATTAATGTTTCTCCATTACTATGAGCAATCGCACCTCACGATGCATGCATGCATGCGTGTATGTATATCCGCAATCGCTAACGCTCCTTTTCCTTTCCCTTGTCCTTGGCACTGTGGTGCACCCTCGACCGCTCGGGACTCTCCTCTTCCCATTCCTCCACGATGGTGTCGTCCTGGTTGGATCCAGTGACGGTCGTCGCCGCCGCCGCCGCCGCCGCTACCGGACCATGACTCGCATCGTCCGCAAACGACACCTTCCTCGACCCAGCACCCGGCCGTCTCGTCTTTTCCGGGTGGGAGGGTACCGGGTTGCCCTCCATCGCGGCACGCATGCTCGGTTCCTCCTCCTCCTCGCGACTCTGTTCCCGGTCCCGGTCTCGGCTCACCGAGAGCTCACGCAGTCGCGTCGCCGTGATGCGGTCCAACTCTGCGTCCTCTTCCGCCCGCGTCACCTTGACCCGGTCCGAGAAGTAACTCAACTTGTTCACCAACAGGTCCGCCATCTCGATCGCGTTCTTGACGCACTGGTGCGGGTTGCCCTCCCACCGATCCGCCTCGCTCCCGACCGTCTGCCCTCCGTGCACCTTTTCCAGAGCCTGGCAGCGCACCGCCAGGAGCGTGAGTAATTGACGACGAGACTCTTGGAAAATCATGAACCGCAAAATGTGTCTCATCTCGCCTGCAAGGCCTGCCAGATCCTTGCCGTTATGCAGGAAATTATCCACGGCGTCCAACTTCTCGCGATCAAGTCGTGCCGCTCGCAGTCGTTCGTAGAATTCTCCGAGATTCTCCAACTTTAGCGGACCGCCGTCATCGTCGTCTTCGTCATATGCAGTGATGGTCGTGCTGCTGTTTTGTTGCGAGGTCCTCATGCTCCTGGAGGCAGAATAGATGGTAAAGTAGTCCTCCGCAGGATTTTTCTTTCGCAGGGCGATTCGATCACCTTTCGGGACTTTACGCCTTTTGCGCAACCATCGGCGACGTCTCACGAAGGAGTGATACCATATATGATGACCGTGCCAGCTATGCCTGTTGAAATTGATGTTGTAGCTCCAACCATTCTCGTCGACATCCCCAGACATGTCCACGAACCAGCGCTTCCAGACCCACTCCCAGGTCGGATCCGGTGGCGCGGCGGTAAAGATTGTGAATGGTGTGTATTTGTGGTCAATCGAAGTCCACGCATGCGGATCCGTGATCCACAGGCCTGCAGACGAGTAGAGCGGGATGCCGCAGAGAAAGGAGCCTCGCTGATTTTCGTAAAGCACATCTACCAATCCGTTCGGCACTTCGATTGCGTGTCTGGGGTTCGCTGCGATCGGAACCTCCAGTGTCTCCGGTAGCTGCTGGAAATCCTCTCCCGGAGATGGATCCTCGACAGCTCCATCCCTGTCTCTGTCTTCTTCCTCCTGGTTCGAGTTGTCTGCAAGAGTGATGTTGTGTTGCCCCTCTTGTACCTGTCTGTCTCGAATGAACGGTATGTGCATGTATCCGCACTAGCGATAGATCAAAGAACCAGACTTTTGGACAAGCCCTATTTAAAGGGACACTTGCTGTCGATGTGCGCTCCTAACCCGAACTAGACAGCTCTTATGCTACAGATGAGTCTAGCGTGTGGTAGCAGGGCATCTTAGTGTATCACCGTGTTTCATAGACTCCGTATACTGTGTCATCCCACACAGAAATTGAGCTGCGGATGAACTGAAGGATGCGACGTCGGGCGTATCGACAGCAACCGGCTCATCCTCGGGGGCAACGTCGATCTCTGAGCACTCGATTTTGATGGAGCCGCCGACTCTTCTATCGAACTGCTTCATCTGCCGAGTCGGTGTGACAATGTTCAGTCCCTGAGAGTTTGGACAGCATGAATTCCTCTTGTTCCTTGTGATTCTTCAAGTCTCCTGGCTAAAAACATGTCGAGCGACTCGTTGGACGCGCTCGATCCACTCCCGATAATCCTATCCCTCGTCAAAAACCTACACAACTCATCATCTGCCGACGATGTCCAGATCCTGGCAGATACGACGAGACTCAAGACCATGCTACGACAAGCGAGGGCAGAGCTGGCCGAAGTGCCGCACCAATCACTCAGTCTGCACGATCAGGAAGAGATCATTCAGGCACTCAGGGAGAAAGTCGCCCTGAAGAGGTGGGACAGTCCTTGTGACTGGTTCAAGTAGTCCGTACTGACGGAGCAGACAATTGTTGAGCCACTTGGAGGCGACAAGCGTCGTCAAGGTGGAGGAAGAGACGGACGTGGCCATGATGGACACTACTTGATCAGTCCCGCAGGCACTACCTTGCCCTGGTCACATCGCGGGGGCCGGCGGTGCTGAGCAAATCTGTTGTGCACTTGCCAGCATAATCAGCACTCGAATCCCAGCGCGTCCAGTAATGATGTGCTATCCGCAAGGACATGTACGTGCGTTGGATACGGCATTCCTGCGTATTAGCACAGACGTGTCCGGACAGGGCTAATTCATGTGACTTGGAACCACGGATGACCCGAATTGCTGGTAGAGGTGACGTAGGGTAGAGGCTAATCACCAGGATTGACCGCAGTCACTTGATTAGATCTAATATAAGGCGCTATCTCAAGACTAAAACAGGCAAAGGCAATCGCATCGTCAATTTTCGACTTCAAAACAAATGGTAAACACTGTACGCGATCGTGGTTCGTTGTGGTCGAGATGTGTGTCATCCAGACAGCACATGCACAAGCATGCTCTTTCATTAAGTGGTCAGCCACGACCCTCCGGATTGACCACAGTCAGCACACGCCTACTATAGTCCTCCTCGTCCCGTAGAGAATGTCTACTGTAATTTGAATCGAATCTCATCAAAATTGGCCGGGGATTGAGCCGCTGGTCCACAGGCACGATGCCCGAGTCGTTGATGGGCCAATTGGTGCCAGCAGGTGAAATATTGCCCGCGCCCTTCTCTCTACCGGAGCCCATCAGGCCGGACGCTGATCCACTCCTGCTGCGGGCGTCGTGACTGACGGCAGAGATATTTTCCATTGTCGACGTCGAGCTTGTTTTGCGATTGAGTCCCGCGACTGCCATCGCTGATTCAGATCTGCGGTGGTTGCGTCGTCTGAAACAGAGGAAGAGTGCAGCGGCGATCAGGCCAGCTGCGACGAGACCGACCGCTACAAATGTTCCTGCAACCTTGCCAGGTGAGTCGAAGAACCCGTTTTTGGTTTGTGACTGCAAGGCCTCTTGCGTACTGCTGGCCTTCGAACCTGAGGCAGTCGAGCTCCGTGTCGTCGAGGAAGACGTCCTTGAAGAGGAGCTTGAGGGACTGGTACTTGTCTCGGTGGCCGATGTGGCAGGAGTGGCAGGCTGCTGACTGGAGGGAGTTTGCGTGACGACGATCGTTACTGGCTGCACTGGCGTGGCTGTAGTACTTGTTGTAGATTGGGTGCTGGGCGTCGTACTAGGAGCCGCAGTAGTAGTGCTTGTTCGAGCCGTGGTAGGAGTTGCGGGAGCACTTGAGCTGACCGCTTGTGTTCCAGAAGCCTGTGCCAACTGGTAGTACGCGAAGGCTCCGTTCAGCGTGCCACCGCAGTTGTCGATATCATATCCAGGACATGGAGTGTTGCAAAGAGAGCTCGAGGCTCGATCGGCTGGGAAGTAGTTCGAGCACCAGCATTGAAACCCTTGGGCAATTGCAAATGAATACCCTGCACAAGTACCGCTGCAAGCACCCTTCGATTGGAATTGTGCGTATACTGATGAAAAGCCGGTGCCAGTATTTTTGGTTGAACAGAAATAGGTTGATTGTGCTTGTATCGTGTATGCCAAGCAAAGTGCCGTGACTAGGACCTTGTTCAGACAGTGCATTGTCTGCACAGTGACTTCTGTCAACCCTGCCACACTCCCGGGCGGATCTTGGCTGGCTCCAGTCGACGGGACGGGGCTCAACAAGGGGTGGAAGGTGTTGTCAGTAGAAGATTGTCCAGTTTGTCGGTTGAGCTATCGCTGGTAGCGTGCGACGACGGCTGTCGTGGAGAAAGAGCAGTAGAAAATTATTAGTGATAACGGTGCAAGTCTTGCGTGAAGGGGACCTGCGACTTTTGGACAGGATCCAGAGGAAACGAGAGTCGAGAGGAGATCTTGGCTATGTAGGGTGGTCGGCAGGACTGGTCGTCAGTAGGAGGACCGTGTGCGAGGAGGGAGAGAGCGAGCGAGTGAGGGAGGTAGGGAAGAGAGGGAAGGTAAGGGAAGGGAAGGGAAGGGAAAGGGAGGGAGGATGGCGGAGCATACGGGAGTTGGAGGTGAGAGACGAGCTGCTCGATTGAGGTTCGATGGGATGAGACGCACTGGTGGTGGTGGTGACCTCAGCCCCAGCAGCACCCTTCGTACGGGTAGACCTGACTCTGCTTCTGGAGTCCGAGTGAGAGTAAAGTGAAGCACCGGCACCTGCACCAGCTTCTCCTCCCTTTCCTTCCTCCCGTGACGGAAGTAACTGCCAGATCGGGAAGATGCATGTGATCCGATAGTGGCGCAGTCATGGTAATGTGGCGCATGCAGTTGTACCGGCTGCTGGAATTCTAGAATTGCTCTTGGGACCTGTGGGTAAGGCAGCTACCGTAGCTTCCTTGATGTCAGCCAGCTCTCGCTTTGACATGTGGTGGATACATCTCTTTTTCGTCATCAGATCGGGTACGTACGTGTGTGACACAGGAGCAATGGACGGCATCTCGTCTTTGTTCCCCTCAATCTGAGCCCGTGATATCTAGATGACTGCTACAATGATGCTGAGGAAAGCTATGTACAAGAAAAATTCATCGCGTGACCTACCGAGTTTCAACTGTATGGGTGGTCAAGGGCGGTAGTGGGAACTGCGGACTCGTCGGCTTCGAGCTTTCCAAGCTCAAGTGGGATGGTGAAGCCAATCTCTTCATCACCCACCAGAGTCTCGAGATCAATGTCGGCACTTTCATCAAGCATGACCCGTTCGCCCGTCTCTTCTGCCGGGAGAATGTCAAATTCGTCTTCATGCTCCTCATACTCTACATTCTCCTCGAGCTCTTTAAAGTCCGGGGCGAAGCTGCCCCACTTCTCCACCGAGCGCACCCCCCAGAGGTATATCGCTCCACTCTCGATCCCGACGGCTGCGGCCACCACCTGTCTCGGATGCCAATCGACATCAACGAGCTCTTCCTTGGGACCCTCCAAGATCTTCACAAGACTACCCCGCTGCCGCTCCCAGATGTAGAGATCGTTTGCCGACTGATATGTCGAGGCGACAACGTACTCGGCATTGCCGGAAAAACACGCAGCGTGCCATTGGAGACGGTTGACAATGTCTTGAAACTTATGCTCTGTCTCCAGCTCTTCGTCCCCAGGCTCTGGTAGCGCTACTGTCCGGATGATGCGATCCGTGGAGTTTGTGATCAAGTATGGAGGTGCAGTCGAGGACAGGGCGATGCTCTTGATTGAGCCTGATGTCAGTCTCCAGCTTTTGAGTAATTGTGCCGTTGCCGCGGACCACAGCATGATGTAACCCTTCGAAGTTCCTCCAATGATGTAGTCTCCATTGGGCGAGAATATAGTGCACAAGATTGCCTGGTTCTTGGTCTTTGGGCTGGCGTCTTCTTCCAGCGAGCACTTCTGTACTAGATCTGGTGAGCATCGCACTACTACTGCGGGTGTGTCCAACAAACTCGCACAGAATACGAATGGGGACTCGGGAGAAATGTCAGCCATCCAAACCGGGGCGTCAAGCTGTACTTTGTATAAGATCTTTGAGGTGGACAAGTCCCATAGAATACACAACCAATCTCGAGAAGCGGATAGTATATATCGACCACATCTTGACCATCTGCAAATATCAGTTGGCGAGTTGGATAGTGGAGAACTGCAACTCACGTTACTGATTGAACTGTTCGACAATGTCCCTTGAGAATTCTTGCAGGTCCAAAAGTCAATAGATCGTAGAGCACAACGTCCCCGCTGATGGTGCCACATGCGATATGTGTGTTGGAAAAGCGTAAACAAGAAGCTTGACAGGCGGTCAGCGTCTGCAACAACGATTCCGGATAGTCCTGAGCAAACGGATCCGATAACAAGCTGTTCATATCTTTGCGTGATGCTGTGCCTTACGAAAGGCGAGCTGCAATTGAGAGACGAAGGACAATCTCACGGGGTTGAAATTGATGGTACGTGTCAGCCGTCCAGAAATTTGTTTAGTGCGAATCTAGAAGTTGTCTCTGTCTTTTGTGCACTTGCTCAAGATACTTTACTTGTAGTATCACAAGATTACTAAAATCCTGATCGCCGGATCGTTGGGATCTGTGTGAAGCGTACGCGAGCTGCACTCACGAGCTCGTTTTATTGTTGTGAGCCACGATAGTGTTGTACAAGTCCTATTTTGCTGCTCGACTTCTGATCCACCCGGACTTCCGGCAGCTTCAGTGACCTCGAATATACTACTCAGCCATCTTTTGAAGCTTGCTTGACAGTTGTAAGATCACTTTGCACTTTCTATCTGCATATGATACAGATGGCATGCCACTGCCATTGATCATGATCATCATACTGTGTATAGGCTTGGGCTTGGGGAAATTGATGCGCAGCACAACGCTGTGATCAAATCCTGCAAGCGGAGCTCACATCGCTTTGTCGCTCGACGCCCTGTACGCGGACATCTACCATTCCACTTCTTCAGCACTGCACAGTATTGGTATAGCAAGTGTCGGCTTGTGATTGTTGTGTAACGGGATTCTTGGTGAGACCAAAGTACTGTTATCATCGATATACCGTGTCGCGCCCGGACACTTTCGAGACTGGCTAGCATTGTGTGCTGTATAGGGCATAACCTGCAATTGTCGATCCTGCAGCGAAGTCTTCAACTCACATAGCGGGCAGTTTCAGCGCGTTGAATCACAATGGAGCATCGATTTGAAGAGTCTAGCGCACCACTCAGGCGTATCGAGGAGGTACAATTCGGTATTCTCTCGCCTGAGGAAATTCGCGCTATGTCAGTAGTTCGAATCGAGCATCCTGACTCATATGACGAAAGTGGCCAGCGTCCCAGGGTCGGAGGTCTACTCGATCCTCGACTCGGCACTATTGACCGAAACACGAAGTGTCAGACCTGTGGAGAGAATCAAGCTGAGTGTCCTGGCCATTTCGGGCACATCGAATTGGCCAAACCAGTTTTTCACATTGGTTTCATTACGAAGGTTAAGAAAATGTTGGAATGCATTTGTTGGAATTGTGGAAAACTTAAGATCGATGCAAATGATCCAAAATTTGCCGAAACTCAACGATTTCGAGACCCAAAGGTCAAGATGAACGCTGTGTGGCAACTTGCTAAGATGAAGATGATCTGTGAAAGTGACGTGAAGGGCGAAGGATCCATCGATACCGAGACCGGGATTGACATGTCCAAGAGCAATCATGGAGGTTGCGGTAATGCACAGCCAGTCATCCGCAAAGAAGGTCTGAAATTATGGGGAACATGGAAGAAGAGTAAAGACGTTGAAGGTGGTGAACCTGAGCGGCGTCTGTTGACGCCTATGGAAGTTCATTCTGTATTTCGGCACATCCCATCTGTCGACCTCGTCCGTATGGGGTTATCTGAGAATTACGCTCGACCAGATTGGATGATCATCACAGTCCTTCCAGTTCCACCACCAACAGTGCGGCCTTCCGTCGAACAAGGTGGCATGAAATCGCACGATGATCTTACTTACAAATTGGCAGATATCATAAAAGCGAATGCCAATGTCAAGAAAGGAGAAGTCGAGGGCGCACCAGCTCATGTTATCAAGGAGTTTGAGGATCTTCTGCAGTATCATGTGGCCACATACATGGACAACGATATTGCAGGGCAACCCAAGGCGTTGCAGAAGTCAGGCCGTGCGATCAAGTCAATTCGAGCACGTCTCAAGGGTAAGGAAGGTCGATTACGAGGTAATTTGATGGGCAAACGTGTCGATTTTTCAGCCAGAACGGTTATCACTGGAGATCCAAACCTCTCCCTGGACGAGGTTGGTGTACCTCGATCCATAGCCAGAACTCTGACTTACCCTGAGCGGGTGACGCCGTTCAATATTCATAAGTTACAGCAACTTGTCCGTAATGGTCCAGACGAGCATCCAGGTGCTAAATACATTTTACGAGACACAGGAGAGCGAATTGATTTGAGATACAACAAAAACGCGGGTGACACACCCTTGCAATATGGCTGGACCGTTGAAAGACATTTACAGAATGGCGACGTGGTTATCTTTAACAGACAACCGTCATTGCACAAGTATGTTCTTCGTTGACCTTTAGGGTGATTGACTAATTTGTAGAATGAGTATGATGGGCCATCGCGTCAGAGTGATGCCTTACTCAACATTCCGGTTGAACTTGTCAGTCACATCGCCTTACAATGCAGATTTCGACGGAGATGAGATGAATTTACATGTTCCCCAATCTGAAGAGACTCGTGCAGAAATCACAGAGATCTGTATGGTACCTCGGCAGATCCTCGCTCCGCAAGCGAACAAACCTTGTATGGGAATCGTTCAAGATGCCCTTTGCGGTATCAGGAAGTTTACAATTCGTGATACTTTTATGGCCAAGTCGCATGTGATGAATATCCTCATGTGGGTCCCTGGCTGGAACGGCATCGTACCACCGCCAGCAATTCTAAAACCTCAACAGCTGTGGACAGGAAAGCAGATCCTGTCGATGGTTATTCCGAAAGGGATTAATCACAGTCGAAATGATGATAAGCAAGGACTAGATAACCCTAACGACGTTGGCATGATGATTGAGGATGGCGAGATTCTATATGGGGTCGTAAACAAGAAGACAGTAGGATCATCTCAAGGCGGACTTATCCATATAATCATGAAAGAGAAAGGTTGGGAAGCCTGTCGAGACTTTTTTACAGCTACCCAAATGGTCGTCAATTATTGGTTCTTGCATAATGGATTCTCCATTGGTATTGGCGACACAATTGCTGATCGGCAAACTATGGAGGAAATTACAAACGAGATTGCAAAAGCCAAATTAAAGGTTCAAGGTATCGTGTCTGATGCTCAATTGAACAAGCTCAAGCAGGAGCCTGGTATGACACTTCGAGAGTCATTCGAGGCTGGTGTTTCACAAGTACTCAATGGTGCTCGTGACACAGTTGGAAAGAATGCCGAGAGTTCTCTATCAAAACAAAATGCTGTGAAGCAAATGGTCATAGCAGGATCGAAGGGTTCTTTCATCAATATTTCACAAATGTCCGCCTGTGTAGGACAACAAATGGTTGAAGGTAAGCGCATACCTTATGGCTTCAAATTCCGTACCTTGCCTCACTTCACCAAGGATGACTACTCTCCAGAGTCAAGAGGATTCGTGGAAAACTCCTATCTACGAGGATTAACTCCTCAAGAATTCTTCTTCCACGCTATGGCTGGTCGTGAAGGATTGATCGATACCGCTGTGAAAACAGCTGAGACCGGTTATATCCAGAGACGATTGGTCAAAGCGCTCGAGGATGTTGGAGTGAAGTATGATGGCACTGTGCGAAACTCCCTAGGAGACATTATCAATTTCGTTTATGGTGAGGACGGATTGGACGCTGCCTCGGTCGAATATCAAGTACTGGACACTATGCGACTCAGCAACGCCGCATTCGAGGAGGCCTATAGAGTCGATGTCACTGACCCTGATCGAACAATTCCTCCCTCCTTCTTTGAACCCGGACATGATATTGATGGGGATTTCGAAGTTCAGAAATTGTTGGATCAAGAGTTCAAGGAACTATCTGAAGACCGACGTGATCTGCAAACACTTATTTTCCCATCTGGAGACTCCTCCTGGCCATTGCCCGTCAATCTTGATCGAATCATTCTCAACTCCAAACAGATCTTCCACATCGCGCCGCATCGTAGAACCGATCTTTCACCAGCAAAGATATATACTGGGGTGCGTGATCTGCTATCTCGTCTGATTATTGTTCGAGGGAATGACAGAATATCTAAGGAGCATCAACAACAAGCAACTGGACTTTTCCAGATCCTGGTCCGAATGAAACTTTCGGTTCGCAAATTGATTGAGGTCCATCATCTCACTAGCGAAGCATTCGATTGGGTCATTGGAGAAATTGAATCCCGATTCACGCAGTCTGTCGCGCATGCAGGGGAGATGTGCGGTACGTTGGCGGCTCAATCAATTGGAGAACCTGCAACACAGATGACTTTGAACACCTTCCATTATGCAGGAGTCTCATCTAAAAATGTGACCCTTGGTGTGCCTCGTCTCAAGGAAATCTTGAACGTGGCAAAGAACATAAAAACACCTTCGATGGTGGTTTATCTCGACAAAGAATATTCTGGTGCTATTGAGAGTGCCAAGCGAATTCAGTCTTTGATTCAATATACCACTCTGAGAACTGTCACTGCTGCTACAGAAATTCATTACGACCCTGACCCAAAGTCTACACTCATCGCTGCGGACAAGGACCTTGTCCAAGATTTCTTCGACATCGAAAGTGGGGACGATGATCAGTATCTGAATCATTCTCCATATGTACTACGACTGGAGCTGGACAATGCGAAGATGGTAGACAAGAGTCTTAGTATGGATGAAGTTGCGAACAAGATAGCAGCCTCCTTTGCTGGTCAAATGCATATCATTTGGTCTGATGATAACGATGAAAAAAGAGTCATTCGATGTCGAGTTGTCAACAACAAAGAAATGGCCGAGCAACAGATTGAAGAGGACGTCATGTTGCGAAATATCGAACAATATATGCTTCAAGGCCTGGACCTTCGTGGTATTCCGGGCATTGACCGTGTCTTCTTGATAGAACATAAACGTACACAGCTCGATCCACAGACAGGTGTTTTCGAACAGCATCCGGAGTGGGTTCTGGAGACTGATGGTATCAATCTGGCCGAGGTTATGGCAATTCAGGGAGTAGATGCGACTCGTACTTATTCCAACTCTTTTGTTGAGGTCTTACAAGTCCTCGGAATTGAAGCTACACGATCTGCTCTACTCAAAGAACTCAGAGCCGTCATTGAGTTCGATGGATCTTATGTCAACTATCGCCACCTCGCCCTCCTGACAGATACCATGACTTCTCGAGGTCATTTGATGGCAATCACGCGTCATGGTATTAACAGGGCTGAGACAGGCGCATTGATGCGATCATCATTCGAAGAGACTGTAGAGATTCTCATGGATGCTGCTGCTGCTGGTGAAACAGATGATTGTCGTGGAGTCTCAGAAAATGTTATGCTAGGACAGACCGCCCCTGTAGGTACAGGTGATTTCGATGTTCTCCTGGATGAGGAAATGATGTCGGAAATCATTGTTGACCACCGACTCCTGGGCATAGGTGCGGGCGAGCTGGTCAATGGCGGTTCAGCTACCCCATACGATGAACGTTCCCCGATGTCTTATGATGCTCAATATGGTGTCGACGATGCGAATGCGGCCTTCTCGCCCTTGGTGCAATCTGGTGCCGAGACTCCGGGAGGGTTCCAGGATATCAGCGCCGGCTTTGCCAGTCCGTATGGTCAAGGGCTACAGAGTCCAGGCTACGCACCACAATCTCCATTCGGAGGTGTCGCCAGCCCAGGGTACAGTCCTTCGTCCCCTTCGTACTCCCCGTCGAGTCCTCAATTCTCACCCTCATCGCCCGGATACTCCCCAGCATCCCCAGGCTACTCCCCATCTAGTCCATCATACTCACCCAGTAGCCCATCGTACGGCAAGTCGCCAACATCTCCAAGCTACTCGCCAACGTCGCCAAGCTATAGTCCTACGTCTCCTAGCTATAGTCCCACGTCCCCAAGCTACAGCCCAACATCGCCAAGCTACAGTCCTACTTCACCAAGCTACAGTCCCACATCACCCAGCTACAGTCCTACCTCTCCAAGCTATTCACCAACATCCCCAAGCTATTCACCAACATCTCCAAGCTATTCACCGACGTCCCCAAGCTATTCACCGACGTCCCCGAGCTACTCACCAACATCTCCGAGCTACTCGCCAACGTCGCCAAGCTACAGTCCTACTTCTCCTAGCTATAGCCCCACCTCACCAAGCTATAGCCCTACCTCGCCAAGCTACAGTCCTACGTCCCCCAGCTACAGTCCTACCTCGCCGAGCTATAGCCCGACCAAATGAGCCAAAGACAGTAACCCAAGTAGATGAGCCAAAAGGTAGCATTAGTAAATAAAGATTCGTTTCCAATGACTCGACTTGCCGACTAGAATCAGCAATAGGCTTGCGTGAAGCACGAAATGGATTTTCTTTGCTGAACTCTGAGAGTTGTACACCGAGCACAAGGACGCCCAGAATTATCCACAAGGAATGAAGGACAAGGAGGCAATACCACTAACATTTCACTAAATTGGGACGATTGAGGGTGAAATGGGACCGGAAGGGTCGGTACGATAGTCTAAACCAGCTCCGCAACCAGTATTGTCGAATGGAGTCAATGTATTGATTGGATATATGGACACCGTGCCACTGATGGATATCTCAGTCTCGACAGTCTGTGGTGTCGGACGGAGGCAGATTGTGGACGCCAAAGTCGGATGGTGCGTCGCCCATCTCAAAGGAGAGGGTTCCGCCACGCTTGATCTCCCAGTGATGGAACCACGCCCGCGTGAGGGGCCGACCGTTGAGTGTGGCGGCGACGACGTACGGTCTCTCGGCACTGAGGTTCTCGGCCAGAATGTCGAGGACCTGGTCGTCTTCGAGGTGGATGGCGGCGCGCTTAAAGGTGGGGGAGGCGATGAGGTACGTCTCGGTGGCCGTGGACGGGTACAGGCCGAGACTGAGCCAGACAAAGTAACTCCCCATGGCGCCGGAATCGTCGTTGCCGGGGATGCCGTCGTGCGCGGCAGTGTAGTGGTCCCCCAGGATCTGACGCACGCGGTCGACCGTCCTGCTGTAGGCCCCGGCGTAGATGTACAGGAACGGACTCAGGAAGCTCGGCTCGTTGCCGGGATCAAAGGCAGTCTCAAACATAGCGTCCAGCCGCTCGAGGAACTTTCCGGCGCCCCCGTACAAACAAATCATGCCCTGCACATCAAAGGATGCCGCAAACTGATACTCGACCGCGTTTCCCTCATATGTCGGCTGGTCCCAATTTCCGGTGGACGTGTCCAGATTCCATTCGTACCAGGACCCGTCCGGGTTCCGGGGACGCAGCCATCCTTTCCTGCCATCTTTGATGATCAGTATGCATGCCACCGGGATTTCAAAATTTGCCAGACTCACGGTGCACATAGTCCTTGTCATAGAGGTTCCTCCAATTTCGTGATCGGTTCAGGTATCGTTCGGCGTCATGTATGTGTCCCAATCCGCGAGCGACCAATGATATTGCATGATCGTTAGCACTATACTCCATCGTTTTCGACATTGACCTAAAAGAGAAGCGTGAGTGATATCGTCAGGTGCGATACGGGTGGGACCTACCTGCCATCCCACCAAGCCTTCGGATCTTGTGCCACATAGCCAAGCTCGATAAACTGGTTCAACCGCGACCTCCCCCTGCGGAGTCCTTCCGGAAAGGGCGGCTCCTGCTCGGCATCAGCTTGCAGGGCCACATAGGCGACGTTCCAGTCCAGGTACAGGCCCTTGATGTAGCCATCGGCAAGGATCATGTCGACGTTCGAACCTCCCTGGGTCAAGCCGGAGGTGAAGCCTGCACGACCATCTGGAGCCCACCCTTCGTGCTGCTGCATATCGATCAGGGACATGAGTATCTCCCGCTGTACATCGGGTTGGATCAACGTCAATAATGGGGAGGAACATCGAAACGTGTCCCAGATTGTGTAAAAGTCGTCATAGACCGGGGCTGTAGAGTTCCACAACGGGTTCTCGCCACTTCTGTCGGACGGCATCATGTGCATGCGATAGAGTGAGGAATAGAAGATGGTCTGATAGTCTTCTTGAGCCATGCCGGGACGTGGCGGGACCGGGTCTTCGACTACAATCTTGGAGAGGATTGCGTTCCAACGATTGCTCGCCTCATCTCGAATCTGATCAAAGTCAAATGAAGCTCCAGTTTCTTCGACCACGTTCTTGCAGGCTTGTTTGCTCGAGAGAAAACTGATACCTAGCTTAGATGTGACGATCGGGTTCTTGGTGATGTTGTACACGAGATATCCACCTATCCAGTCACCCGTATCGTCCTCATGATTATACCCTGCATGAGTCCCCGCGTTCTTCCAAGTGCCAAAATTAGGTCCTGCGAGGCCTGTGCATGTCAGGACCACGAAGGCGACATCAATGTGATGCAAGCCATACCTTGGGTGTTGCCCACCCCATCGGCACTTCGATCAAATTCGCTGCAAAAGTACACAGTGAAGTCATCACCATAATTCCAGCCGCCACGGTACGTACCATATCCCATCATCCTCACACCGTCTTCTACGGTGATGCTTCCTCCACGGTATGTCTGTGCAGACCCGAGGACGTGGCCGACATCGAGCAGGATCTGTCCGGAACTCTGAGTCTTGCTCAACTCGGTAAAGTCATATCTGGCAATCCCGACCATGCCGGTGGAGGTGAGTTCCACGCCGACCCCCCAAGCATCCAGGTGAAATGTATAGTACCCTGGCTCAGAGGTCTCACTACTCCGGGAACTTTGATAGTCGTTCAACTCGTCAAAGTTGATGTCTACTGTGGTGGGTACCTGCGACACGACACCGTATTTGGCGCCGCCCCCGGTGCCAGAGACATGAAGGTACGTGATGGCCGAGACATTCGAGTATGACCAACCAGCGTTGTTCGATCCGATCGAGTGGCCTGCTGTATCGGTCGTGTCGATTCCTACCTTCACGGAGCCGAATGGCGAGGTCGCACCGGGAAAGACATGGCCGCCGCCCGAGACGCCGATGAAGGGGTCGACGTAGGACGTGAACTGTAGTGCCATTGAAGCACGCAGAAGCTTCGTCGGGTCACCTGAAAGGCATTGTGATTGTGGCTATTGAACCATGTTGTGCGGTACAGATTTATGCTTCAGCCGGTCGAGTGCGGGTTGACTTTTGAGTTTCCAAGGTTGTGGATGATTGTGTGGCATCGGTGAATGAATTTTGGCAAATCATGGGGCATCTGATCAGTTTCCCGGTGATCACGATCAGAGAACAAGAGGCAGGAGTGAAGCAGGAAAGGACATTGAACGCACGACTTATGAACATGTCTTTTGCTAGCGAGTGTGTATATATGAACAGATGGAGTGGATGGGCTCACTTGACAGTTGGAAGCTCGGTTTCATACGGCGCACCATGTCTGTTATTGTGGATCGGCAGGATCTCGCTTCCCTCAACCAAGATGCCCTCCTGTTTCTCCTTTGATTCTGGCATTACAAGGTGCAGGAACACAGACACGACGACACAGATGGCGTAGGAAGTCTCGACCACGATGACCACGGCATCGATGAGTCCCTGAAGAGCCTTGTTCGATCCCGAGTAAGAGAAGAAGTTGCTGAACCAAGTCGGCACCAGGAGAGACGCGAGACCGAGTGTCATGGAACACGTGAGTATGAATCGAGAGCGTCTGTCCCAGGTGGTCATTGCCAGTAGTCTCAGACCAGAGACGGCCACACTCGCGAACAAAAAGGTCTTCATTGCACCGATGACTGGTGCCGGAATGGCCACGATGACGGCACCAAACTTGCCGATGATCCCTGCCAAGATGAGGAAACCACAGCAAAAGTAGCCTGCACTTCGCGCTGCCACACCAGTCAGAGCGATAGTACCGTTGTTCTGAGCAAAGGTGGAGAGACTAGACACGTCAGTAAAGCTCGGACGCGCCGAAAAGTGATCATCTCACCTCGTGTTTGTCATGAGCGCCGACAACATACTGTTGAATCCATCTGCCAGGACTCCTCCCTGAAGCCTGGACTCGAATTCTGGTCCGGTGACAGCAACCTTGGACACATCACAGGTAGCCGTGACGTCACCGATGTTTTCCAGTACGAGGACGAGAACGACAGCAAAGAGCGGCAATATGAGTGTGGCATCGAATCCGAGCTTGAAGGTGGTGGTCCAGACGAAAGTGATGGCTGGCGCGGCCTTGATGGACGCGGTACTCCAGTATCCGGTCGCGGCAGAAATGATGACTCCGACCAACAGTCCGAGGACGACTCCCGAGGTACGCATGATTGGTGCTCCGAATCGCTCAATGAGGATGATTGTGAAGAAGACACTGAATCCGAGACCGATGAACTGGGGGCTTCCCCAGGGCGCGGCCTTTGGCGCAGCAATGTTTGGACACAGCTTGAAGAATGCGATCGTGTTTGTCGAGCTTGAACAGAGGCCGGAAGATCCCGCCCAGTCCTTCATGCCGGAGGACACCAGGTTGGCACCGATGAAGAGCAGGACTTGGCCCGTGATGAAGGGCGGGAAGAGGCTCTGCAGGATCCTCGGGGGCACGAAAGCGAGCATCATGTGGAGGACGGAGCAAAAGGCAATCGTGCCAATCAGCTTCCCATAGGCATCGGGACAGGGCTGACCGATGCCGTTGACCGTCTTGCAGATGCCCCGGGCGTATTGATTCGCAAAGTACTTTTGGGCGATTGGCACGACGCCGAAACTCGTGCCGGCCACTGAGATGAGGCCGGTCCCGAGGTAGTAAGGAGTCTTGCCCAGTCTGAAGCGGGAGATCTGGATGAGTGAACCGATGCCACAGACAATCAGACTCGCGCTGATGAGGTACTGCGCCGTGGCAGCGTCCAGGTGAGCGGCAGAGGCGATGATTGTGGGCGGCGTGACGACGCCGGCCAACATGGCGAGCGCATGCTGGAACCCGAGGAGTGCCGCGAGCAGCACCGGCAGCTTCTGGTGCAGTCCAAAGAACGGCTGCGGTTTGTCCTTGTACGGGTTCTTGATGAAGGGCAGGTCCGGCCAGATGAGGTACTTGTAATCATAGTCGCCCACCCAGAAATGCTTCGACGTCAAGTTTTCCCGCGTAAATGTCGCTCGCCACGAAGCCGAACTCTTTGCCTCCTCGCCGGTCTGTGAAGAAGTCTCAAAGGACTCGATGGCCGTTGTCGGTAGTGCCGAAGCATCCTGGACACCCATGGCTGCTGTTCAAGAGACTCTTCCGCTTGTGCAGACACTGCTTCTACGAATCATCAGTATGCCCGCGGAGGGCGGACTTTATAGGGCAAGTGACCAGATTGCGCGAGTAGATAGCGGACGGACGCGCCTCCGACTTCTTCAGGTGGCTTGAGATAAGGATTGGGTGTCTGGTGGGAAGTGGGGAAGGTCACACCAGCGAATTCCCTGTTCTGCTGCAGTACAGTAAGCAGCTGCCTCCGACATTGACTCTCCCCGCGGACTGCGTGTCAGTTCCGTGTCATGCTTGCTCCCTTTCGGAAACAGACCACGGTAGTATTGAATCTCGCTAGACCAAAGATTGCTCGGTTGATTCTCGGGAAGTGCAGAAGATACGCGGGACGGAGGTGAGAATCCATCGTCCAATCATATCGCTGCACACACGGGATCAGCTCCGTAGATGACCGAAAGCCACACGCAGATGCGCTTCTTCAGGAGATTGGATCTAGATGCCTGTCGCACGACCGCGGACGTTGCCATTCCTTTAAAGAAAATCGGTGTTTTGGCACTTGGCCGACTTGGTCTAGGCATGGTGCGGATCAAGACCTTCTCCATGCCACAATCAATCATTACAGCCTGAATCATAGTGCTATACTCACAATGCTCGGGATTATGTACAATCTAATCATGATCTACCATTGCTTGCGCTGACACCTTGCCACCCTGAGTTTCACTGAAGATCAAAACTCCATGTTGACGTGATGTACCAGTGTCGGCGTGATGCTGGCGACAAATTGCAAGAACAGTATCAGATACTGGTCGACCCTGATGCGCTTGTCTTCCACAGGCTGTTCGGACCTTTTTGCTACTCCTGCCCGCGCACTGGAGTGATCGAGACGATCGATAAAGACCTTCATGACACTCGAATGCTTACATGGATGTATGCTGGCCATGTGCTTGCCCGTGGTAGAATGGGGAAACGATTCCATAGTCACAGTTTGGCCGCCGTGCTCGCCACTAATGTCCTGCCAGACTTCATTGACGCTCAAAGGAGTGTTTGTTTCACTCCATCCATGGAGCCATACTCTCGGCGTGCGGTAGTACTTGTCATAGGTGATGTATATGTCGTATGTCCTCGTCGGAACCGTGTCTGCCACTATCAACGTGTCTGGATCGTCGTCATCGTCCGGCAATGCCAGCTGATCCATATCCGGTAGGTCTTCATCACGAGTCGCCGAGTCGATTGTTGGTATCGTGGGTTTGGGTACATCTTCTTCTCTGTTCTCAGCAATGTCGGGTATTGACTCTAGGTCGCCAAATAGATGGTTGCTGAAAGTATTGACAAAACCGTCTTCAGTATCAATCTGTACTTCGCTCTTGAGACTCTCAGCACGAAATTGACAGGTAATGTTCTTCGTTATCAGGTATTGCTTGTTTGACGGCAGAAAATCGCGCAGCTTATCCTTATCCCCAGCTTGCCATGTCCAAGTAGGGTATTTCTTTACAAGCGCATCGCCAGCCAGAACGAATTCGTCAGGCGAGAGTTGACCAGTCTGCGAAAAGTCGTTCTTTTGTAAAACAGGAGTCAAATGCTCCCTCCAATTACGTAGGGTGGAGTACATTTTGTGATAATGTTGCGCGCCTTGGTTCGAAAAGAGTCTGACTGGCAACGTCTACTTGTCGTGCTACGCGCGCTTACTCCGAAGGCTACGACAGAGGAGTTCAGGTGTTCTACGTCGCTGTGAATGAGCTAGAATGAATCTCCTTGGGGGCAAGAGTCATGGCGAGAAGCACAAACACAATTCGTGCGACTTGTCTCCACCTCCGAGCATCATGTGGCTTGATGGCCTGAGCTCCTCTGTAATTTTCTGCTCAGAAGCGCATCTCAACAATCACTTTGGCTCAGCATGGACTATTGTCCTTCTTCAGCCTGCGCTGTCCACTTGGAGTGACTAAGACGTCAGGCTGTGGTCAGGCATGGGCAAAATCAGCAAGGCCACCAAGAAGTTCCAGACAAAGAAGTTAGATGGAGTCCTTAAAAAACGCAAGGAACATAAGAAGGCTGCTCAAAAGTTCAAGTCGAAGAAACCCACAAAAAATGGTACGGCAGATGACTCGACAGAAGAAGCGAAGCCAAAAGGTGAACGTAATGGTGACCTCTTTGACTCAATGAATGTGGACGAGTTCATGGCTGGCGGTTTCGAGCAGGGCATAGATGAGCCAAAGAAAAGTGAGAAGAAGGTTAAATCAAAAACCACGAAGAGTGACTCGGCCTCTGAGGCGAGCGCATCTGACGACGAGTCGGATGAGGAAGCACCGGCTGCAACGCTTCATGCCGATCAGCTCAAGGATCTTTCGAAGACGGACCCTGCATTTTACAAGTTCTTACAAGACAATGACGCTGAATTGCTCAACTTTGATAATGCCGAGGAGGCTGATCTACAGTTCTCAGATGAGGATGACGGCGATGCTGAGGAGATGGTTGGGGGTCGTGTTGGCCCCGAAGTATTAAAATTGAAGACTGTCGAGAAGTGGGAGCAGCAATTGGCAGAAAAGTCTCTCAGATCACTCCGCAAGATTGTCCTGGCATTCAGGGCTGCAGCACATCTCAACGAAGAGACCGACAAGACTTATCGATACTCCATAGATGACCCAGAGGCGTTTCAGCGTCTTACAGTTCTCGCAGTTGTCGGAATTCCCAAGTTTCTCGATTCATATGTACCGATAAAAAAATCTGCTGCTGGGAAGCCGAAAATTCCTACAGAGAACAAAAAGTTCATCAAGCTCATCCCGACGCTCAAGTCGCATTTCGCCACACTCTTACATTTCTTACAAGGATTGTCTGATGCAGATATGCAGAAACAAGTCCTCGACTCCTCTGTGCTTCTAGTCGGATATATGCTCACGTTTCGAAAGTTCTTGAAGGACTACATGAAGGCGGTATTAGAGATATGGTCAACATGCTCCTCCGATGCGACACGTATTTCTGCATTCCTACTCATTCGAGAATTCCTCACCATGGGCGACTCTGGTCTACGCGAAGCCGGTCTAAAGATCGTCTACTCTTCCTTCGTGAGGGAGTCGCGGAACATCAACTCACATACTTTGCCCTTGGTCAATCTGATGAAGAACTCTGCCAGTGACCTGTTCGGACTGGACTACGGCGTCTCCTACCAGCTCATCTTTGGATTCCTGCGACAGCTCGCCATCGTCTTGCGAAAGAGCATCAACGAAAAGTCGAAAGATTCTTACAAGACAGTCTACAACTGGCAGTTCGTCAACAGTCTCGACTTTTGGTCAATCACGCTGTCCCATCACGCCGCTGCTCCGTCGTCATCACTCAGACCACTCATCTACCCACTCGTTCAGGTGACGCTCGGCGCTGCTCGGCTCATCCCGACAGCCCAATTCTTTCCCCTGCGATTCCACCTCATCAAGTCACTGAACCGACTCGCCTCCTCGACAAACACTTACATTCCCCTTGCACCCCTCATCTTTGAAGTCTTGGAGTCGGCAGACATGAAGAAGAAGCCGCTTCCGACGACGGTCAAGCCGATGAACTTTGACACGGCGATCCGTGCAAAGCAAGAGTACTTGAGGACGAAAGTATATGTCGACCAGGTCGGCGACCAGGCAATCGAGTTGCTCCTCGATTTCTACGCCATCAACTCGACAAGTGTCGCGTTTCCCGAGCTGTGTATCCCCGCCATTGTCCAGATCAAGCGGTACATGAAGAAAACCAAGAATGCCAAGATTGGGAGGGCACTGGGCGGTGTCGTCGAGAGACTCACGGTGAATGCCAAGTACATTGAGGGAAAACGACAACACGTGCACTTTACACCGCGGAATCTGGTCCAGTTGGATACCTTCTCGGACAACCTCGACATCGACAAGACGCCACTCGGGTCGTATGTCAAGGTGCAGAAGAAGATGAGAGACGAGGCAAAGGCATTGATTGCCGAGAGTGAGGCGCGCGAAGAGGCGAGGAAGAGTAAGAAGGAACTCAAGGGGGAGAAGGAAATGGCTGCACTGGAGGACTCGAGCGACGAAGACATGGAGGACGATGATGAGTAGTGTACAGTTCAACAACAAGCATAGCGATAGCGAAACATTTCCCCCCTTTGAATCAATGCATATCATACCTCTACGCTTCTCATATCATCAGCAAGAAGTGGTCATTATGCTCTCGCTTATTGATCATAAATCATGAAGCAGGAATCGCTATCGGTTTGGTTACCGATGCCTCTGTACCATGCGGTAAATGCTCAGCAGGCTCCAAATTGCTGTCGTGATTATTAGTATCGCTCACTTGTAATTGTCCCATATCGATCGCTACACTCTCGGCACCAGGGTCCATTAGTTGACCTTTGAAGAAGGCGTCTGGTGGGGTGACGGTTCCGAGGCCGCGTCGCATGTGCGTGTCGCAGTAACTCAGTCCGACCGAGAAACTGGCATTGACCCAGCCAAATCCCTCTTTCGCGACACCCTTGATGTCGCCGCCTTGATTGCCATATTCTGCAACGACACGATGAGGTGCCTTGCTAGTTGTGACATCATACTTTTCGACGACGACCCCATTGTAGTCTACGAACGATTTTGTGATTGAGTAGATCCATCTGTAGACCAGTCTCTTGCATTCCTCATCGAATCCGTACCGAGCCAGACCTCTCCATGCAAGTATTTGGTGTGGAGCCCACCCGAATGGGTAGTCCCACTGTCGATTTGGTCTGCTCAGAGATATGGTTCCCCTTGACTTTTCTGTACCTGCTACTAGACCTCCGATGGTCTCCAACTTGGGTAAAGCCTTTTCTACAATGGCATTGGCCTGTTTCGGGGACGCCAGACCCGCCCACAGCGCCCAGAATGTCGTAGCCGACTCGTAATCTATCTGATGCTTCTGATTTGTATCATAATCGAAGTACATTCCAAGCTTCTCGTTCCAGCAGTACTTGTCCATGGCAATCTTTCTCTGCTTCGCACGTCGGTCCCAAGTTGCGGAATTGTAGGCCTGACCATCATAGTCAAACTTATCGTCGAATTTCTCTCTGATCGTACGCGAAATGTCCGTTTCATACTTGTATAATAACGAATTCAGATCGACAGTGGCCAGATCTGCGCATCGATGTTCTAGTCTATAGGAGGTATCGTGGCCAGATTCACGAACAGCACGATCGTGAAGGAAGTAAACATCAAGCTCAGGGACATGAACCTTTCCATGATTGTAAGCTTCGGTGAAGTCTTCTACGGTCATGTTGTGCTTGTCTGCAAATGGCTGTAGCAGATGTATGAAGTGACTTGCTTCGGTCTCTGGCGGTATGCCTAGGCCTTGTGGTCGGTATCTGGACAGTCCCGTAATAGGGTCAAGACGTGGTGCAGCGATCCATACACTCTCGTACTCTTTGATGCTCGCCGTGATACCCCTTCGCAAAAAGTCCATGGCATCGTTCTCATGCCTTATCTTGTCGTAAATCTGCAAGGTCATATCTGTCAGGAAAGGAGGTTGTGAGCGGCATAGGTAGTAAGAGCGATTGGCATTCAAGATCTTGCCGTAATGCCTGATCTCGAAGATGAAGTTCTCGACCATGCCGCGAGCAAGATCCACACGGCCATCGATGATCAGTCCTAGTGATTCAAAGTAAGAGTCCCAGCCATAAAGCTCGTTGAAGCGGCCACCTGGCACAACAAAGGGCACACCTCGTAAATCTTCATGTCCATCTTCATTGATATACTTCTCCATTGCGAGGGCGAGTAGTCCTGGTTTATCATTCGCATCCCTGACCCATTCCTCCGTGATCAATTCCGGCAGGTATTCCACCTTGATGCCCAAATCTGGCCTAGCTTCTGCAGCCTTGAGATAATAATCGTAGATTTCCGGTTCTGCTAGAGGCACATAGATTCTTGGAGCTTGATCTTTCGATCGGTTCTTGGGGTCTGCACAAATCACATCCAACATAGAAGCATCTATCCTCCTTGTCAACTTATCCCAGAAGCTTCCACGGATCGTCCTTGAAAGTCGATCAACAGGATTTTGACTCAGTCTGCGTTCATCAAGCAGGATATATCGTCGTCCATAATCTTTCGCAAGTGTCAATTCCTGTAAGAGATTCGAGAGCATGTATGTGCCTCTGACTTCGTATCTGTTCATCCCCATCGAATTAGCCGTACCCAGATTCATGACCTTTGGTCCCATGTCCTCGATCGTGATTTGCATGTTGTCATCCGTATCCTCATTCTCCAAGAGTGCTTTCAAGGTTTGTTCAACGTTGACCAGGAACTTCCTGGCGCCATCTCTTACTTCATCTACCATGTTCAACTCATGCGAACTGTGCTGTAGTAGAGCTTACCCTGGGAGTAACGTCTCTTGGCAACGGGCGCAAATCTGTTGGTGTTCTCTTCCGTTGCCGTCAACTGTATGTTTGACTGTACTTGGGTCAGTAGTGCCTCTACAGCCTCCCGACCTCATCTCACACTAGATTTTGTCCTCAATCTATTCGTCCTCTCTCGTTGCTGGTAGTTTGTACTTGAGTATAGCTCCCACGCAGGCAGGAAAGGATCATTGTTGGAGTCCATCGAAGAGGACATCGCAGACGCTTCTGCTGCCATGACGCACAGAACAATAAGGCTACCAGAAGTCCCTTTTTACACAGGGCTTGACACTGTAGTCTGAGTGTTTTGTGTGGGCTGGAGGGAGTGTAGCAAGCGCAACCGGCGTTCCGTGGACGCAAGCTCCCATTGATATCTCTAGCACGTGTATCGCCTTACACTGTCCGTATTCAGTAATAATGCATCCGGTTGATGATCAATCAGGTCTTGGCGCACTTACCGTATTGATCCTGTAAACAATAACAGCAATTGTTGGTCAGTACAAGTGCAAGTGCTCAGACTCGTATGAGCATATTATTGATTCTGCAAAACATGTCGTCTAAACATTTTGGTCTAACCCTGTAACATCTGCCAATAATACACCCATTCTCGTATTTACAAGGGACATTGCTTCACCAAGTCTACTGCAGCTCCATCACGGCCTAAAGCACGGGACTCCTGAATTTTCTGCATAGTTCCTTGGTTATATTCCCAACAGGCAAGTGTCTTCAACAGGATACCTGGGGCGGAGATCATCGAGAGCGGCCAGGGTGACCTTTTACAGCACAATTTGGCTCGCTAGAAGCCTCCTTGAGGTCAGACAGAACAGCCATGTTGCATAAACTCTATCTCGCCATACTTACAGTGCTGATGACGCTCTGCCGAGCAGAACACACAAACAATTGGGCAGTCTTGGTTTCCACATCCCGCTTCTGGTTCAACTACAGACACATGTCCAACACGCTCTCCATATACCGCACGGTGAAGCGTCTCGGTATACCAGACAGTCAGATCATCCTCATGTTGGCGGACGATATCGCATGCAACCCACGCAACGTGTTTCCCGGCTCAATCTTCAACAACGCCAACCGAGAACTCGACCTCTATGGTGAAAACATTGAAGTCGATTATCGCGGCTACGAAGTCACCGTCGAGAACTTTATCCGACTCCTCACGAATAGATGGTCGCCGTCCCATCCAGCATCCAAGAAGTTGCTCAGTGATGAAAACTCAAATATATTAATCTACATGGCCGGTCACGGCGGCAACGAGTTTCTCAAATTCCAGGACGCAGAGGAAATCAGTGCCTTTGACATTGCCGACTCCCTCGCCCAGATGCACGAGAAGAGACGGTACAATGAGATCCTGTTTATGATTGACACGTGTCAGGCAAACACAATGTACTCGAAATTCTACTCGCCCAACATCCTCGCCACCGGGTCCAGCGCCATCGAGGAATCGAGTTACTCCCATCACGCAGACACCGACGTCGGCGTCGCCGTGATCGATCGGTACACGTACCATCACCTCGAGTTTATGGAAAAGTACGTGCGCGACGGCAACTCCAACGCCACGCTCGCCCAGCAATTTGCTTATGTCGATTTCGAAAAGTGTCACTCCACACCTGGCGTCCGGACCGATCTCTTCCAGCGAGACCTGAGGGACGTCAAGATTACTGACTTTTTCGGCGGTGTCAGTGCCGTCGACCTGAGCTTTGATCAGGGCATGCCCTTCAAGGCAAGTCAGTCGGTCCACGAACACGCCAGTCATGCCGATCCGTCCTCCACGAAAGAGTTCGACGTCACGGGGCAGTTCATGGGCAAAGTTGCCGGCCCTGAAGGAGAATTTCAGAAAAAGCAGTATGGACCTTTGGCTATGCTCGTCACTTTCTTGGGTTTGTACATAGGAGTCAAGCAGTTATGAAGCATCAATGATACCAATTCATCGGTTGGACTTTGTCTACATGCGTTCTATATCTTTGATTTTGTGATGATTCGCTCACCAATCTTCAGTACATCAGCCATGACTCCCATGGCGGTCACCGCTGCTCCTGCGCCAGCGCCCTGAACAATGAGTGGCTGCTTGCCATATCGATCGGTGTAGAATGCAATGATATTGTCACTTCCCTGGAGTCCAGCGAAGGGATGAGAGACAGGAAATTCCTTCAACTCGACGGCTATCTTGGGTGGTGAAACAGTGTTGTCAATGACGCCCACGAATCGTAGCACAGAATCGTTCTTCTTGGCTGCTTCGAGCAAATCTGCAAACTCATCGTCGTGTGAAGGCAAACCAGACATGAATTCGTCACCAGATTTGGCAGCCTCTAATGCTTTCGGAATGAGCGACTTGACTGGGAACGAAGTTGGACCAGCAACCTCAAGTCCACTAAGACGACTGAGGATTGTAAGTTTGCGTGCTACATCAAGTCCGTTGAGGTCGTCTCGAGGATCTGGCTCGGTGTACCCACTGTCCTTGGCGATCTTGACCACATCACTAAATTTTTTCGTAGGTGCACCAGGGTTTGCAGGGGAGAATTCGTTGAAAATGTATGACAGAGTACCGCTGAATATTCCTTCAATCTTGTTTACCTTGTCTCCAGTAGCGATCAAATCTTTGAGAGTGGAAATGATAGGAAGTCCTGCGCCAACTGATGACTCGTGATACAAGAGTGCACCAGTCTCACTCGATGCTGCTTGAATGTCCTGCCATAGTTGTGATGATCCAGAGAATCCTTTCTTGTTGGGCGTGGCTACACTAATGCCTTTCCTCAACAAGGAGGGATATGAAGATGCTATGGTCTCATTGCTCGTGTTGTCAATAAGGATGACTGGACTGGGACTCTTGGCGAGGTAGTCGACATAGGTATTCCACTCAGGAGGCGCTGGAGCACTGGCAAGCTCTGTAGTCCAATCGGTCAGGTTCAGAGGCTTGTAATCCTTTGAATATAATAGTTTTGATGAAGTCGAAATGGCGATCACCTTGAAAGGAAATTTGGCCTGTGATAACTGTTTGAGAAAGTCTTTCCCAACAAGTCCTGCTCCGACAACTGCGACATTCACGACGTTAGACATAACTAAGCGTCGAGACCAGACTATCTCAA
The DNA here is from genome assembly GCA_005281575.1 of Taphrina deformans. Lineage (NCBI taxonomy): Eukaryota > Fungi > Ascomycota > Taphrinomycetes > Taphrinales > Taphrinaceae > Taphrina > Taphrina deformans. The sequence goes on along the minus strand of RHGG01000009.1, from coordinate 219,249 downwards.
CACGTAGCAATATTTGGTGAAAGCAGGAGAAGTGGTGAGATTTCGTGGAGAGTGTTCAATATGGCACAAGCCACTGCTAACTCGGATGCAGGGGAGCTCAGTGCATGGAATGGTACCCGGACAGTTTGTACTTCGGCAAAGTCTCTCGCAGTTGATTCTTTCCATACTCCTGCCTGCCTCTATGATTCACCCTATCTATGCCTGTCGCTGTATGATTCTGTACTATACAAAGAGCCTTTAGTGTTACCTTACACTGAAGCCCCAAAGGTTACCACATCATTCGTCTCTTGTGCCTCCCACATACCCCGGTAGATGCCGTCACTCGCAAGCAGAGCCTCGTGAGATCCTGACTGAGCCACAGCACCGTCCTTCAGGACGATGATCATGTCTGCATCCTGGATGGTCTTCAATCGGTGTGCAATGAAGACACTCGTGGCTCCTTTCTCATGTATGACAGAGTTGATGTTACTCAGCAATGCGTGTTCTGTCTGAGTATCCAACGCACTCGTTGCTTCATCAAAGAACATGATTGGACTGTCCTTCAAGATGGCACGACAAAGTGCGAGACGCTGCTTCTCACCTCCCGATATCATCATACCACGTTCTCCAACCTTGGTCTGATATCCATCCGCAAATCTCATTATTGTATCGTGAATCTCAGCCTTTTTGGCAGCTGCCATGACCTCCTCATCAGTAGATGATGTCTTGCCATACCTTAAATTATGCATGATAGTACTGTTAAACATTGGCTGATCCTGTGGCACAACTGAAATTTCTTTGCGGACAGAGTCAAGTTGGACATCGCGAATGTTTTGATCATCTATCAGAATGTTTCCACTAGAGGCATCATAACTTCGGAACAGAAGTCGAAGGACTGTCGATTTGCCACATCCTGAAGGACCCACTATAGCGACCTTTTGACCAGCAGGAATAGTGAAGGATAGATTCTGAAGAATAGGACGATCAGGGTTGTATCCGAAAGTGACATTTTCGAATTTAATTTCGCCGCCCCGAATTACGAGTGGCTGTGCACCAGCTTTCTCAGTCACGGTGAGGTTAACTTTTTGCAAGTTAAAGAGAGTCTCCATATCTATAAGTGATTGGCGTAGCTCACGATAGACTGAACCGAGGAAGTTCAGTGGTAAGGACAATTGAAAGACAAGTTGATTGATCAGTACGAGATCACCAACAGTCATCGTTCCGGTTTGTACTCCTTGAGCAGCCATGAACATCATTGCTGTCAGACTTGTCGAGAATATGAGATTTTGACCGATGTTGAGCATTGCTAAGGAGGTTGCAATCTTGATGGAGGCTGATTCGTACTTCTGAAGAGCTTTGTCGTATTGTAAGGCCTCGTAGTGCTCGTTGTTGAAATACTTGACGGATTCATAATTGATTAAAGAGTCTACTGCAATGGTAGCTGCTGAATTGTCTGCTGCATTAGCTTGTTTCCTAAATTTCGTGCGCCACGCTGTAGTCTGTATTGTAAAGAGAGCGTAAGCTGCCATTGTTCCAACAGTGACAGCAGCGAAACTCGGGCCGAACTTGTAGGTCAAAATACCACAGACTAGTGATATTTCGAGGGCTGTCGGAAAGATATGAAAGACCAAGGATGATAATAGGAAACTGATACCCTTTGTTCCTCTGTCGATCGCTCGACTGAGGCCTCCGGTTTGTCGCGACAGATGGAAGCTGAGGTCGAGTCTCAGAAGGTGCTCAAACACATCCGCAGCCACTTTTCGTATAGCTTTCTGTGCAACATTGGCAAAGACGGCATTTCTCAGCTCTTGCGTAACGGTCGAACCTATTCTGGCAAGGCCGTAACCAACAACCACGGTGCCGGCCACTGTCCATGCCGTACTACTTGTGGCAGCAAAGTCGATGTTCATGGCATCCACAATGTTCTTGAAGAAGAATGGAACTTGAACGTTGAGGAGCTTGCCAGCGACGAGCAAACTCAAGGATATTACCACCCGAGTCTTGACGCCAGCATTGTCCTTTGGCCACAAGTAGTGCGACATCTCCTTAATTATGGCCCAATCCGCTTTCCGTTGCTCCTCTTTGGTCTTGTTGTCTTCGCCCATGGCAAGGGCCGAAGCAGCACCCTTCTTCGCAGCAGGTTCATCCTTCGCGATGGCAGATGCCAAGGATTGCGTGTTCTTCGCACTTTTGTTTTGGGGAAAAGCCGTTGTTCTTAAGCATCGTAACAGGCCTCGATAGGGTAATGCAGTGTCTCTTCGACTGATGCTGTACAGCCGACCTGTGCCAGCTCGTAGCATGAGCAATTATTATACACAACCACTACCGCTTGCAGGCCGAGAGAATGGATGAAGGACACGTTTGTGCACAGCATGAATTTCGTGCAAATCGATTGTATGCTGTAACCATCGATTTGCACTGCATGTACTCGGATATCCCGATCTGTCAGATGTCTTGGCGTCAATGGATCAACAAATGGCGGAATCATGTGTCGGACAGTCTGAAAGTGCATGAAGACGACCGGCATGTCTGCTTGCAAATAGCTAATACAATATCTGGTTATTGCTCGTGAACGCAGGTGAACGCTAGGTAGAGCTAGAGGGAGCTATGTGCTCACATCTAAAGACGAACACACGATGCTCAAGAGATGAATTATTGTGAGATAGCTGCGAATAAAGAGTTGTTGTCATAAAATATTAGGGCTTCCAGGGTCACTGCGAGTAATGATCTCGTTTCATGTCATCGAGCACTGGTCCAAGAAGTCGTACAAATGCTCGCTTGCCAAGAGTGGCAACCTTGAGACGGCTCGCCGCTTGTATTGTTGCATTCCTAGGAGCGTCATTTATCAGAGCAGATTCGCCGAAATAATCGCCCTTTGATAAGTGCGCAATCACGCCCTCGCCGTCCTTAACCACATCGGCCTCACCAGACTCGATCATGAAGAACTGCTCACCGACATCGCCTTGTCTGATCACGACTGCACCTTTGTCGAAAACGCAAGTGTCGAGAGAATCAGCAATTTTCTGTCGTTCGCTCAGGTCGAGCGAGCTCAATACATGAACAGTTTCCAAAAACTGTTCATACATTCTTCTCTTCCTGCTAGTGTTCTCCATGAGTATTCTTCTGAAAGTGATTCGATCAAGAGCCCAGACTACACAATCGACGCTCTTCGAAACAACGGTAGCGGCACGAGGAGCATTGTACATGAGTGCCAATTCACCAAAGGAACCACCTTCAACAGCCTCAGCCACTTTCTTTCCATACCCTCGACCTCCAGAATCATCCGTGCCATCTGCAGCCTGAACAAAGATCTCGAAGAGGCCAGACTCGACGACATAGAAGAAGTCTCCAACATCACCCTGCCTGATTATGACACTACCAACAGTTGATATTTTCTTTTCTGACATTGCATCCAGAACGTCCTTCAATTGTTCCTCATCCAGATTTTTGAACAACAGATTGCGTGAGATGGATTTATCAATACGAGCATATTGTTTCTCGCTCTTGGGAATCACAACTTTCTGGTACGTGTTATCTGCGCTTGGCAGCATGGACTCTGCAGAAACAGAAGTTCTACGATTGGCATTATAATTTTGTGGGTATGACTCTGAAGATGCTGGGACATTCTGTGTCGTTCTGCCTCTGGAGACCTGCTCGAAGCTAGAGCCTTCAGCTCTCGGACTTGGAAAGGAGTAATTTGTGGAAGCCAACTTGGGTCCCGAGGATCCGGGTGAAGGACTTCGAGGCACAGAACCTCCACCGAAAGAGTTGCTATTGAAAAGACCGCCGCCAGGCGAGCCTGGCTCAGTCGGCGCACTTCGAGACAAGGAATCTGTGTTGTTGTTCAAGGTTAATCGATTTGAAGCACGTTCTTGCTCGAGTTTTCGTTGAAAGAAGGTCGCACAGAACTGTAGTATGTCTGTTGGATTGTTCTTGATGACTTCTTTGTTGAGCTCGTTGAGCAAATCTGTGTGTGATGCTACCATTTTGACTGCTAGCGTTGTCCTTTGATTGAGGAAACAAGATCCACTTCCTATATCGCGTCGATCGTGAAGAGCCCGTACTTCAGAAAACAACGCACTGTAGCCAGAAGTCAAGTCTCGATTTAGCACAGTAGGTAGGTACGACTTGAGTATGAGAATGATGGATTGAGTGCAGGCAGGTAGGCAGGTAGGCAGGCAGGGCAACCAGACAAGGTAGGATAGAAGTGGAGCGACGCAACCGGAAATCGGTGGCTGGAGTCGGCGTCTCTTGCGCGGTTTGGACGCAAATCCGTAGGTGAGCTCGAGCACAAGGTGATCACCCAATGAGTTCCAGCCCGTACAACCAGCCTTGTCTCTTCATTCCACCACGCAAAGTTCTGTGCTGCAGGTGGGATCTCAATCGTACCGTAGCTTGCCTCTAAATATAGCTGGACCCTCCTCCACTACAACCTGCATGGCCTAAGTCTCCAGCTCGTCTGGCATCCTTGCATCACACCTCTCTAGTCTCGGGTGAAGGGATGCTGCATATAGTGAAGCTGCAAACTTTGTTGTAGATTCAAGAGATGACTATGTAGTTGTGAAAATCTACCACTGAACCCTGTCGTGTATTGGAGTTCATTGTCTGTTCTTGGAATCAATTTCTATAGTGACCGCTTTCTGATTAGCTCACTTTGCCGCCGACCCATCATGAGCAGGAACTCACGTCCGTCATTCACGATTTCGACCTGCATCATGGCACCGAATATTCCTGCTTCGACCTTTCCAGGTAAAGCGGTGCGAAGCTGCTGTAGAATAGATTCGTACATGACTTTCGCTTCTGTGCCCTTCATAGCTCGATGAAAGTCAACCTTGTTGCCCTTGAGCTGGCTGAATAACGTGAATTGACTAATCAGCAAGATTGATCCACCAGCATCCTCTATATTATCTGACCAACGAAGTGCTGCCGAATCAGACAATGAGCTTGATGCGTCTGCCTTGTTCCACAATCGGATCTTGAGCAACTTGTTGACAATCTCGGGCTATAAGCAAGGTGTCGGCAGCACGATACAAGTCGCATACCCAATCTGCATCTGCAGTCGTGTCATCTCGAGCTATACCGAGGAGAACATTGTAGCCTTTTCCTGTGGTGTGAGCCAAGAGCTGAACATACACACTCCCTGTCAAGCATACCAATTGAGCCTACGACTTCCTTCTCGACCAAGACGGATGACCGGACCACCTTCTGTATGATTGCCTTCATGGAGAAACTTGCCCTGTTTGTTTGTGCGATCGGCCGAATAACAAGTCCTCAAGAAATAAAAACCTGGTGACTAGCAAAACATCATAATGGCCAACAGTGAGCCAGGATTGGTTCACAGTCATGATCCACTACATCGGATAGACAAGGTATACAAAATCGCGCAAATTTCTGTCAATATACACGTATTTTTATTGAGGTATCTATAGGTATATACAGCAGTGCAAATGAGTCAGAGTGGCCCCGGATTCACATGAGAATTGGTTCATCTACGACCCCAGGTCTCAGACCCAATAAGTGCAGAATCTCAAAGAGCGAAAGCGAAGTACGAAGCAGCGACGACTCCAGCAGAGATGGCAAGTGTACCGGCACTCATCATCTGAGCTGCACCGCTGAATGCGATAGTTCCGTTCGAACTTGTGATACCTTTGTTGACTGGGAACGAGCTCGAGCCTCCATATGGCACACCAGAGGATGTAGCGTTAACAGCGGATGTGGTCACGGACGACAGGGTAGATATCCTGATTGAGGTAGCAACAGAAGCCACGGTGACCGTGCCGGTCGGAGTCGAGGAGCAGGATCCACAGACAGTTGATGTGATGATAGATGTCAATAGAACAGTACTCTGGCTGGTTGAGGTTGCACTTGGGGCATGAGCACTCGTACTTGCTGGCATTGTAATGGTAGTGACCGCAGCATTGGTGACCGTCGAAAGTGCCGATGCGCTTGTAGCCGGGGCGATTATAGCGTCGGCTGCGAGAGTGATAGTCGTGAGCGGTGCGTTATTGCTGGATTGTGCTTGTGCCATCACTGTTGCCAAGAAGGCTGAGACGAAGAGAGAGGTGTACATGATAGTGAATGTGGTTGCTGAAGTGAAGTGAATGTGAGAGTGCTGCAAGGAATGCGAAGTGGTGGTGAAGACTGAAGATTACACATGAAGGTATCCTCGAGTCTTATAGCACCTCTGCGACGAGTTCTGCAGGGGTATCTAGCCTCAGATGAGCCTGATGCTAGGCAAATCGAGGAGAAAGGACGATGCAGCTCTCTTTCTCTCTGTCACCCTTGCACATTCCACGGAACACAGTGGAGTCAATGTACTTACTGTGCTGATTGTGCTAGCCGTGCTCACGAAGGAGTCTCTTCTCCTATCGTCTTCTTCGGTCGGGCCCCTTGCATCCGTTGAGTCAGAACTCGTCATCTTGACGTCTCTTTGTACAATGATCTTGCACGGTAATGAGAGTAAGTATGAGCGCTCAGAGCTGTTCTCAATCGCTACGGGTCTCTCGGCCGGGGATACTTCGTCCATCGTACTATAACTATGCAATGTTGCGAGCAGGATCAATGTGTGGGTCTGTAAGCTTAATGCAGAAAGTCTCAGAAAACTGTGTCACTCCGCCACAAGCAGAAGTAGACAAGTCTGGGCAGGAGACTCAAGGAGGCTCTCCTCGGCAGAATCGGTCACCTTGCTAGTGGCTGGGCAGTCTGCCTTTCGACGCCACCTGTCATAGACTCAATTCTCTCGCTTCCAATTGGTCGATGCTAGAAAACTGTCCCAGGCTATGGTTGATACCACTGTGTTCCTCCTTGCGTGAGCCGGATCACCAAGTGCAGCTTCGGAGCTATGAAACGGTATAGGCTTAACAGCTTCAGCTGGTGGTACTGTCGATTTTTGGCGAAACACTGCAGAATGATTGTCGAATTGATTTGCTTTTGCAAAAGCCATCAAGGCAGGGGTCCTTACTGGATCACAGTGCCTGGAGGGCATAGGCAGATGCTGGAGAATCACGCTAGACAGCAAGGTTTCAGGCGGAGGCCAAACTCCACAGATCCGTTTCCTGACACGGGTCTGCCTTTGCAGATTCTAAGGCTCAAAGCATGCAGATGTGGGCTCGTGATCGATGCGTGTGAAAGAACTGATCAAAGTTAATTTACTTCCGTGGTTCGATTTTATCCTGGAAATGGTGACCACAAAAAACTGTCCTTGCTTCTTTTACTGCATGAGCGATTACGGCCTCTTTCGAATGCTGTCACTGTATCTATATCGACTCATCGTAAAGACTGACAGTCAGATGGGGTACAATGACTGTGTTTCCAACAAGGTCATGCTCATCACATCTGGTAAGTGAATCACTCCTGTGAAAGGTATCATCATCGGGTGTACAGAATGACGAATCTGGCATTTGATTGTAACGAGAGACCGTAATAATCTCTTGTGATGAAAGAAAAAAACTAGCTACCTAAATTAAACCTCTGACACTAGACACTCGATGAGATGCTGCAATATGCTCGGCTCACAGCTAACCGCGATTAGTGTAGCTCATGCCAAGGTGTTTCGAAAAGTTGTAATCTTGCTCGAATCGTGGTACTACCTGCTGCCTTGTCATTATGATGTCGAAGCAGTAGCTAATGCTGCAATCCGGGTAATGGGAACGCGAGCTATTCGCCCTTTGTTACAACTTCTGCGATGTTGTCTACAGAGGTCCATCAATTGATGGTTCTACTACGCTAGATGAAAGTTCTCGGGTTTGAAATCACCACTGTTGATTGTTGGTGGTGGTTATAGACGAAAGAATACATTCACGAAAGGGCTGGGCATACCTCTAGCACTGGGAGTAAGCATGAAAGTAGTTATGGACATTAGGATCATTCCTCTTCAGGCAAACTCGGTACATTTGTTTATCTAGCAAATTTCCAAAAGACCAGTGCTCCAATATATGTACATGTAACATGTAGCAGATCAGTAAATCAACCTACTCTTTTCTTACATGTTTAGATGCACACTATACAGTACTCATGGTTGTGAGTAAGGGTGGCAGATAGATGGATTTACACTGACAGTATTTGATATTTGGCAGAAGCACAAAGATCAAGGTGTTGTACATGAACATGCTTTGAATTTGATGTATTGGATGCCTACAAGTTTTTAGCGATGTTGTGACTCACATCTATGATGAATGAAGCTTATTGGAACATCTTAAAGTATGCTTGCTTTTGTCTGGCCTCTGCTCGTGCAATTGAGGTTTTGACTCGTGAAATCTCCTTCTTGATTTCTTCGTCATCCGGCATCAATTTGGCAGCTTCTTTTAGATCCTGTAGAGCGCCTTCATCATCTTTTGTACCAGACTTCCCGGCCGCTCTCCTGAAATACGCTTTTGCACGATCCGCGTCCGTTAATTGAGGAGCAGGCGAATCAAGTACGTTCGTTGCGAATCTGACCGCATCGCGCCAGTGCTTTAGCTTCAGGTTGAGAAGAGCTGAATTCAGGTTGAGACTAGTTCTTAACGGACGAATTTGATCCTTGACAATGTGCGCATCGTCTGGTGAAATGTCAAGCAAGTATCGTAAGGCTTTGGCGTACTTTTCGAGAGCTTTTTCTAGGTTCCCGCTTTTGAAGTATTGGTTTCCGAGGGCCTTGACATCCGAAGCTATCTTGAACATAGCCTCACTGGATTTATCGCCGTCGTGGTCTTCCGGGTGGTCCTCAAATGGATCCCCCTCTTCTGCCTGTACGTCAGGTTGATTCGGGTCCAGTATGCCGCAATCCGCAATGACAACTTCTTCCTCAGGGTGATCATTACTGCCTGTCTTCTGTTTCTCAATGGAACGGACCACTCCCTTCCCCTTTACAACTTCACCAAAGACGACGTGCTTGCCATCAAGGTGAGGAGTCTCCGTTGTGGTGATGAAGAATTGCGACCCATTCGTATGCTGACCGGCATTTGCCATTGATAAAAGGAATGGTTTTTCGTGTTTGCGCTCAAAGTTTTCGTCCTCAAACTTGGTACCGTAGATAGATTCGCCGCCTGTACCATCACCATTCGTAAAATCACCTCCTTGAATCATAAAGTTCTTGATAACACGGTGAAAAGAGGAACCTTTGTAGTGAAGTGGTGAGCCTGCTTTTCCCACACCCTTCTCTCCACTACACAAAGCCTTGAAATTTGCTGTGGTCTTTGGAACAACATCTTCATACAATTCCATCACAATTCGTCCACTGGGACGACCTCCAATTGTGATGTCGAAGCTTGGACAGCATCAGTAATCTGTTTCCTGACGTCGAGATGGTATCGCTTACAAAACATTTGAGTTGGCCATGTTCGACAAGATCAAAGAATGTGTTTGTGCTCCTTGGTATACCTGACTGGCTCGCTGATCTCAGCTGAAAGGGCCTGAACATCCTAAAAGATAGAAGTTTGATGCTGCAGTAGCGGCTCCATCCTACGTCTAATCCTGGAATTCTCCAGAAGCCAGCAGAGACAGAGGGGGTGAGCCATTACAAGCAGATCGCTCTAGAACAGCGGCGCTTCATATCACCCCGAACGACCGCGGCAGCCTCCCGCCAAACTTTTTTGACTCTGACCAGAATTGTTGTGCCTGTGGACCTCTCTATGGACTCGCTGTCAGCACTTGTTAAACCTCAGACAATCACTTTGATGCTGCTCAATCATACGTAGGTCAGTCGTCGCTCATACTTGAGATGAATCCTTCGGAACTGAAGGTCAAGAAAAGGAAGAGATCGCACTCGAGTAAGAAGGATAGCTTGGCTGAGCAATCGCTACCCAATGAACCCGTCACCGTTAAGAAGCACCGCACAGAGATCGATGCAGAATCCTCAGAAGCCGACTCGGAGGAAGTAAACCAACAACAGGACAGTGACAGTGACGATGACGAGGCGGCAGACCGTCAAGGCACAAATGCAGATGGAGCTGAGCTGGAGAGCTCGACACTGCGCGAAAATGCCATTTTGCCTCTTCCACAAGCAGCTGAGCCGAAGTTATTCTCGGACCTTACGCTCTCGGATGGCACATCGAAGGCTCTTGCGGAGATGGGCTTCACAAAGATGACAGAAGTGCAATCTAGAACAATTCCACCACTTATGGCAGGTCGAGACGTGCTTGGAGCTGCGAAGACTGGATCAGGAAAGACCCTGGCTTTCCTGATTCCTGCCATTGAGATGCTGCACGCCTTGAAGTTCAAACCGAGGAATGGCACTGGGGTTATTGTCGTTTCGCCCACGCGAGAGTTGGCATTGCAGATATTCGGAGTCGCCAAAGAATTAATGGCAAATCACCATCAAACATATGGTATAGTCATAGGTGGTGCCAATCGTCGGGCCGAAGCCGAGAAGCTGCAAAAGGGTGTCAACCTCATTATTGCTACGCCGGGCCGATTGCTCGATCACCTTCAAAACACGAAGGGGTTCGTGTTCAGGAATATGAAGGCACTTGTCATTGATGAAGCAGACCGAATTTTGGAAATTGGATTCGAGGACGAAATGAAACAAATTATCAAAATCCTGCCATCCGAGAATAGACAGTCTATGCTTTTCTCTGCTACTCAAACTACCAAAGTTGACGATCTTGCGCGCATCTCACTGCGTCCTGGACCGTTGTATATCAATGTTGATTCCGACAAAGAGTCATCGACTGTAGAGGGCTTGGAGCAGGGTTACATTGTATGTGATTCCGACAAGCGTTTCTTACTGCTATTCTCTTTCCTCAAACGCAACTTGAAGAAGAAGATCATTGTCTTTTTCAATTCCTGTAATTGCGTCAAGTATCATGCCGAGTTGTTGAATTATATCGACCTTCCTGTACTCGAGCTTCACGGAAAGCAAAAGCAACAAAAGCGGACAAATACATTTTTTGAATTTTGTAATGCAAAGTCAGGAACATTGATATGCACAGACGTGGCTGCCAGGGGTCTAGATATTCCCGCGGTCGACTGGATTGTGCAATTTGATCCGCCTGATGATCCCAGAGATTATATTCACCGAGTCGGTCGTACCGCCCGAGGCTCAGGTGCTAAAGGACGATCGCTTATGTTCTTGGCTCCTTCCGAACTGGGTTTCTTACGATACCTCAAGGCTGCTCGGGTCCCATTAAACGAGTTTGAAGTGCCAGAGAACAAGATCAGTAATGTTCAGACACAGCTGGAAAAGTTGGTTTCGAAGAATTACTATCTCAATAAATCGGCCAAAGATGGTTATAGATCATACTTACAGGCTTACGCATCATATTCTCTAAAGTCAATTTTCGATATCAACAAATTAGACCTTGCTAAGGTGGCCAAGTCATTCGGTTTCACTGTTCCGCCGCCAGTGAATATGAATCTTGGGTCCATGAAGGCGAACAAGCGTACAGGAAAAGACAGAGTCGGTTACCACTCGAAAAAGATTGGGAAGGAGCACTATGACAAACAGAGATCCGGCACTGGTTTCCACAAAAAGGATTCGGACGGAAAGCAAAGTTGGTCAAAGTGAGTAGCGGATCGAGATTTTAGCATTAGCGTACATATTTGACCTTTTTCTTGGTTCCTCCTCAAACCTTCCTCTAGTGTCTGTTCGAGATTGTTCTGGAAATTGCATTGATACGATCAGAATTTTCCTTTCTTTGCTTATGAATCGATAGCTACGGCTTTCATCTGGCGCGAATCAGAGATGAATGCAATTCTTCTTTAGCTGATCTACCAGTATCTATGCTCAACGATCAGTAAACCGTGCGATGATCAGACTTGGATTTATGGAAACAACATCAACCTCGACCTTCCTGACGCGTTCATATCCGAGGCATGCTTGCTGCTACTTGTTGTAGCACGCCATTGTACATACTCACGGTAGTTCCGACATGTCTAAACTCAGTCACGACAATTGCCTATAGTGCTAGCAACAAGATCTAGCGCTGAAGTTCGTGTTCTGTCCTCATATGACCCTGCTTGAGCTCATGTTTACTAGCACGACGATCTAAGAGTATGGCAAATGTACCTAATTCTTTACGACTTTTGCTGGACACGCCATTAGAGGAAGAGCTGTATGAACACTGGCTTTTCTTGCTCGAGACTGTTCTGCTCAACTATGCTCCACCTCCGTCTCACCTGCTGATCTGCATGACAATGATGGTACATCCAGACTTTTCCAACGAGCAGAGTCTCCGAAGCTCTTGTATAAGAATACTGTCAAAGACCTTGGAAGTTCATGGGCCAAGATCTTTCCGACATGTACTCAATTTTGATCCAGAACAGCTGGGAAGGCACAAAAGGAAAAAAGTCCGACATGCGGTAGATGATTCTAATGTTCAAGCTGCGGAGGAAGTAAGCGAGATCTTGCTGGCTGGTTCACAAAGTATTTGCGTGAAATTTGCTGATGTCTGGGAGCTATTCGGCTGCACTTATGCGAAATCAGGTAGTGACAGTACAGCATGGCTACAATTGACTGAGTTTCTGATCGGACTACTCCAGAAGGACTGGAACTCAACAGTTGACATGGGCAAGGATATAACCAAAACTATTTTGATCCAATTACTTCGTGTCAAGGACGATAAGCGTGTGGAGCTGAAGCGCATCCTGCGAAATATTCTAACCAGTCCGTGTGAGGATTACACTATACCAGATTCGTATGACAGACATGAAGGGTATCCCCACGTGACGGGAAGTGAGCAATCAACATTCAATGCTGACACATTCGCAACTTCTATCTGTCAGAAACGGCAACTCATCAATCTTGTAAGTTCGTTTGTCAGAAAACTTGACCATTTATGGTGGTGGCTAACACAATGCTCTAGATTCATGCAGTCACACAAGTCCCACGTCTGAATGTGATACCCAAGGAAGAGTTTATTTCGACTCTCGCGAACATCCTTGCTCCATTGTCCTTGTGGACTACTTTGGATCTCATGTCTTATGGATCAAGTAAGAAGTCTACCATGAGCACGTCTCTATTGTTAGCACTCTGCAATGGTCTCTTGTTTAGACTTGCTGCATACCCTGAAAGGTCTAGCAAAGGTGCGGACCGGCTCGTAGATTGGCCGAAAGTGCAAGGCTGGTGCCTCGCCACGAGCCGGAGCCGTGATGCTATTGAAGCAACCAAGGTGGAGTTCTTCAAGTGTACCATCTTGTGGTCTTTTCTTGGTCAAGCAGAGCACAATGTACCACAGGAGGCTATCGTTAATGCCACACAATCTCTGAGCAGAGGTCTGGACTCCGTGGAGAAATCTGTGGAGGACGATCCACCGAATTACCCTGAGAACAGAGAAATGGGCAAACAACTACTCCCCACAAATGAAGAACTGCGAAGGGACATCAGCCTTTTGAAGCTGCACTTGCAGGGCTCCCATCACATTCTGCAAGGGTCGGCTATGCGTGTAAGAAGATAGAATCATTCAATGGCCATCGATATGACGACAGCATCTTCGCTCGACAGCCACAAGGTGCTCATGTGAGCCAAACAATCGCTCCCCGATACCCATGCTGTAATCGAGCGTGAGATAGTGTATCCGGTCAAACGAAACCAAGCTTCTGTCTGACTTGTCGAACTTGCTCACGACTGTCCTTGTCCTCTAGAGGGACGACCACTTGGCCATCATGTGCTTGCGCAACCACATCTGGCGCATTTGCCTTTTTCCAATGCTTCAACAACACTGACCATCCACTTTCTGCACCTTGTGTCTTCGTACTTACCCAAGGACAATAGTCGTAATGCTCCTCCCACGCATCCAAGGATCCGTTTGCAGGAAGTCTCAATCGCCTATGGCAGTCTTGGCAGACTAGTAACGCCAAGGTGCCCTGCTTTGAGAAAGACCAGCCGAGTAATGCCACGGTATCCAGTCCTCGGAAATCATCAGGAACTTCGACACCACGGCCTGTGTGCCTCAAGACCTTCTGTTCATCTTCACCTGCATCCTCGAAGGAATGCACTCGTCGAGCGAATGCATCGAGCGACATTTCTCGGTCCGCGAGCGGAATGCGCAAGAGAGTCTCGTGACAGCCCCTGGTGGACCAGGGACATTTGGGAGCATGTCCATGCACCACCCGGTCCTCGATCTTCCCCTCGAGTGTAGCCATGGCGTCGGGATTGGGACTCGTGTGGATCGCGACGCGGGCGTGACAGGACAGACAGGCAATCGTGGTACTGTCGAGACAGGTCCAGCCGCGCCGGGACAGGGTATATGCGTTGATGCGTGACCGAGAGGCGTGGATCGGGTATGCGCGAAAGGTGGACAGTCGGGCACAGAGGGCGGATCGGTCCCATGGTGCAAAAGTGCTCTGGTTCACTGGCGCCGAGGGGATGAACTTTGACTTGTCCAGTATCGTCAGCAGACTGTCTATCTTTCGTTTCCGAGACTCGTCCCGGGACACCTCGACGTCCGTCATGGTCGGCGGTGACTCTCTGGAGCTCGGGCTGAGATGGGTGTTGTCTTGTATTGGATCAATCTGTGCGTGAAATGTCAGAGTAACCGTTGTGGAGCACATTTAAAGCGGCACCGTGGCGCATGCAGGACTGATCATTTGGACTTTGTATGTACATTCCCATACTCCAGTAAACTCAATTAGTACTAGACAGAGATATGGACCTACTCGATAGCATTACAATCTCAATCTGAAGCGATGGCTGTAATCATAGCTATTCACTTTTCTCGAAGTCGTATTTGAAGCATTATATGGACAGAGTAAACTTGCTTTTTCTCTACTGCTACCGGTAGTGTACCGTGAAGTGCACCAACATCGGGCTAGCATATTTTTGACTCGAGAACTAGTGCTCAATCAGGTGTGAGAAAAGATCAGGTCTTGGGAACTGCTTCCATGATAGCCTGAAGCATCTCCCGCTCTTGTTCTGCATCACTGATTTCATGAGGTTCTGCGGTCGCTTCTTCAGTCGAGTCGCTAGCATCCTTTCTGAGACTGTCGATTAGTTCCTGCAACACCGTGCGCACCGAGGCAAAGTCAAATTTGCCCGAGCTTTGCATGAATGTCACAATCGAAGTGTCGGAAGCAGCCAACCAAGCCAGCAGAGTATCAATCAGTTGCAGTATGTCCAGACCATTGTCCAGACGATCCAGGTACCGAGTGAATTGGATTTCGCCCTCACTATAGCCTGCGAGACTTTGTCCCGAGTCCCTCATGTTCTCGACAAAACGGTCGTGTTTGTCTTTGTGAACCTTGCGTAGATTGAGTAGTCGGGAAGTCTTGGCAAACTTGTTTTCCACGAACTTGTTGATGACCCGTATTCGTTCAGCTTCCCCATCGTTCAGGGTACGGAAGAATGAAACAAATATGCCGAGGCAAGTCTTGAGAACGTCAGTGTCATCCTTCTTCATGAAGACCGAGAACAAGGATCGCAGCAAGCCAACTTCAACCATGTTCTGACATACTGCACCACCGTCCCAAGACCCACAGGCATATTCCAGCGTCTTCAAAGCGCGTAATCGTGTTTCACTGGCTCGAGCATCGAGCAATAGCCTCTGCATCAATTCCACACCTTCTCCTTCAATGAATCTATCCTTGCCCTCCCGTCGAGTCACCAGGGTGTCTAGAATGTCGAACAGATTCTCAAAGAACTCCTCCTCCGTGGACCCTTTGTCAGGATCTTTCTTCCGGTAGGGTGCTAACAATAAGAGGACACGATCAATGCTGTCAGCCTGAATCAGCAGGTCAGTGTTAGCTACAGAGTCCTGCGTGATTATCGACAGCAATTCTGCAGCATATTGTCTATTGTCGGACATTGGAAATCCGACCTCATCCGGACGAGATATACGTTGTAACAACCAATCTTGTAACTTTGTCTGATCAAACATGAATTCCTTGAAAGTATTGTCCATATTGATTATGTTCTCCAGAATGGACATGGATTTGAACACAGCTTCACGCTCGACAAGTTCTGCCTCGTCGAGTCGAGCTAGAGTCTGTACCAGAGACTCCACCGCCGAAGTCGACTTGAGAGCAGCAGTCAGAGCAGTCACCTGCTCCTCAGAAGCGTTAGTGTCTTCATCGGTGATCTCGTCCAGGACTTGTATTGCGCTGCAAGCGATGTCACTGTTCTCGTGCCCAAATAAGCTGATGAGCGATTCCAGACAACCCATGCCGACAAAGTCCTTCAACAGCTCCGGGTATTCCGATAACACGTTCAGGTTCTTGATCTCTTGATCCAAATCGACCTCGGACTCGAGGAACCTGGTCGGTTCGTCCGCATAGCGAGCTCTCATCTTTTGATTCTTTGTGATGGCCTTTTCGAACCTTGCAGCTAGCTTGCGCAAGCCAGAGAGGTCCAAGGACACTGCTGGTCCATAGTCCTCCTTGTCATTGGCGTCCAGGTAGTCCAGGGCGTCGGCTTGCTCAGTGGTGAGCCCACCACCAAAGAACCTATCGTCCTCATCCTCATCGAAAACTTGCACATCCTGAGCTATGAGTGTGTCATGGCCGGCAGAAGTGTCCTGATCTTCATCTATGGTTACCTCTCTCGATTCTGTGACCAAAACAGTGCCTCCGGACTTTCTGCGTTTCACCGGTTGCTCGTGTAGCACATGATGGGCTGTCCTCTTGGCAACTGGTCTAGCAAGAGGATCGGCCACGGATCCATCACTTGAGACGGCCATGTGCGCGTGGTGATGCTGCCCTATAGATCAAAGACCATACGAGAAGGCAAAGAGGTAGGAGCAAAATGAGATCAAGTAGTCCAGGCCAGGAAAGCTGAGTGCACGCGAGGATCAAGAGTTGTTGTGTCTGGTTGGCACAGATATGATATGGATGACTGACTGATCCGGGGGAGGGAGCCTGATCAGTAGCGCAGGAGGTTGAAGTTGAGTTTCCGCGGCTCTTCATCGGGAACGCAGCTGCCCGCCAGAGGAGAAGGGGGAAGCTTTCGTCTCTGTGCGCACTTGAAGGCTGCGCTTCCGGCAACGCTCCAATGACCAAATCTCAGCAAAATACAAGCACAAACACCCCTTCTACACGCGTCAGAGGACCACATCTGCTGCCTAAGTATCTTAAAGTGCGTGACGCTCCTTGCTAAGGTCATTCAACACCTGGATCTCAGCGTCGAAGCCTTGCTCGTAGCACTATCTTGAATATCCATGTCTTTCTTCAGATCTATCGGACGGTCGTCCAGGCAAAAAAAGGACAACACGCGACCACCACTGCCACAGCTCGGCAGTTCGAGCAATACTCAGGTTCATCAGAGTAGACCGCTCTACCTGTGTCAGCCTTTTGTGAGAACAGCCCTGGTGAAGGGTTCTTTCGCTACGATTGTCGTCTCCCCGAAATACATCGAGCAAGGAGAGTGGCTGGCGTTGAATGTCTTTGAGTTCTTCACCTACCTGAATCACTTCTACTCCGTGGTCTCCGAGCAATGTACCGCTTCCCATTGTCCTAGTATGAGTGCCGGCCCTGGATTGGACTACACCTGGCTGGACCAGAATCGAAAACAAATGCGCTTGCCCGCAAGCCAATATATAGACTACGTCTTGGCCTGGATCAACAACCGTATCAACGAAGAGCAACTCTTCCCGACGAAAGCCGACAGTCATTTCAGCAACCAGTTTGTGCCGACAGTCAAGGCCATCTATAAACAAATGTTTCGCGTGTTTGCCCACATATACCATGCACATTTCGATACAATAGTCAATCTCTCTCTCGAAGGTCACTGGAACTCCTTCTTCCAGCACTTTATCAGTTTCGGCCGAGAGTTTGAACTGCTCGACAGCCGAGACATGGATCCACTGAAAGATCTGATTGTCATGTTTCAACAGCAGGGCAACATTGCATGAGTGAGGGTAGAATTTTCGCTGCGCAATCAAGGAAAACAACGACGACATGAATATGTACATATGAGAGAGCATTACCTGACGATGACTCTTTAGCATAAGCGAGGAGCATTTTTGTCGCAAGTTAGAGAGCACTAATCCTGAACTTTCTTTTAGCATCGAGGCAAAATTACAATTCATCTGCCTTAACGATGTTCCTATCCATGTTGTATGGCAAGGTTCGTATAGGCCCCTCCAGGATAGTGATATCCTTGCCGTGTTATGCCACTGAGAATGCAATCATAGACAATACAGACCCGAGGCAAGCTTTATACTAGCCTAAGAGCACAACGCTCAGGGCACCCACCCACCATGATGCACAGGACATTTGGGGGCTAGATGACTCTCCGAACTTATCGGCCGTCGCCGGGCGAGGGAGACTCAAAGCGATATTGTGTCGTATGATTGTAAGACACCGCTGGCTGTCGTGCGTGATGTCGTGCGAATCACTGACGTATTATCTCAAAGCTCGTGATTAGGTGTTAAGCTCATCAATTTCACCCTGAAGGACCGCATTTGCGACATTTAATTCCAGATTGCTGGACAGTAAAGAACGCCAGCGCTCAGTGAGCTCGGTCAGATGGTCCCCGGCGGAGGTCTGGGCTCTGCTTCTTTCGATATTGACTTGCTCCGTCTCTTGACGAACTGCGAGCAATTCACTCTCAACCTGTTTCAGCGAGTATTCTAGCTGATGGACATGAACCGTCCAAGCGTTTGTGCCAAGAGATTTGAGCAGAGTCAGGTTGTCTGATCGACTATTCATGGCATCTGCAGCGACAATATTTCTCCTCAGCGCATCGCGCCAGTCCTGTATATCGTCCATTACGGGGGCCTCGACCTGCTCATAGCGTGCAAGATCGATGGCCCGAAGTGCTTCGCCACGCTTTACGCGATCCAGTCCCTGTTGCAGCAACGGCGAGGACGGTTGCCACTCGTCTCTGATGGCGATTGAAGGGTGCAGCGGGGTGTGTTGTGGGATTTCCTTCTCGACCAGGCTATCTACAGCATCGCGATCACTCTCAGACGGCTCTGAATCATAGTAGGGCAGCGCGTCAATCACAGTCATGGCGAGGATACTATCAATGTTTCTACGCCGAGCCCTGAACAGCGCTGGGCGATTGAGGATCGATACAAGAAATGATGCGGGTTACTTGCATACAACCTTGGGACGAACACTCGGAAATTCTGGTGGCTGCGGATGTGAATGATGCCGAAATTCCTTTGAGGGCCGGAGCGGTTGAACATGATTCCAATGAGCCTGCAGTGGTACATAGCACTACTTCAGTTTCACGACCTGTATCCTCATCCAGACCTCAAGCCTCTTGTTGAGGAGACAAGCATGTCCGACTCCGATGACGATATCGATGATCTTTTGCTCGGAACTGTGGGAAAGTCATCCAAAAAGGCTGAAAGCTCGAAACAACGCGCCAGAGACTTGTAAGATATACAAAACTCTCCCTTCACTGTTTCTGATGCTCCTAGCACACCCTCTGACGACAGCGATGCAGGATCCGATGCTTCTGAGGCAGGTTTTGTTCATCCCTACCCAGTCGAAGGCAAATATAAGGACAAGGCTGACCGTGATCGGTGAGCATGAAATGAAGAAGACCCAAGGATGAAGTCTAACAGTCAAGTATTAATGCCATGTCTGAGATTGAGAGGGAGACGATACTGTATGACCGAGATCACGAAGTACAACAATTGCTCGAAAAGGAAAAGTTGAGTGCCCGCTTGAAGGAAAGGAATGCACAACAAGCCGAGGATGCCCGTAAGAGTGCCGCTCGACGATCCGAGAGAGAGGCAGCGAATCCGAAAACATCGGCGATGATGGAACTGAAACGCAAGCGAGAAGCAAAGTCGAACAAGTCTACCACAAAATCGGATGAAACGAGCTCGAAGCGCAGCAAGCGAGCTTACTATTCTTCGGAAGAAGAGGATGAGGGAGACGAGGAATCGGTGTATAGTGACGAGGATATCGTTTCTCCCGCAACGAGACGAGCCACACAGAGAGAAGATCCAGAAGAACGAGCCCGTAGAGAGGCCGAGGACATCGAGGGTGGGAAAGACCTCACTTATGACGACGCTCTCCAAATTCGCATGTCCCGCAAGTCGTGTCTGAAGTTCATGTACTATCCTCACTTTCCAGAAACAGCGATCGGATGTTTTGTGCGGATTGCGATTGGTGCGGCGGACGGTCGACCAGCATACAGAGTATGTCAAGTCTCCTCAATGCAAGAAGGGAAGAGACCGTACAAGCTGCCTAACGGGGAACAATGCAAGCGAGCACTGCAGTGCTCACACGGTGCCAGTGATCGTACTTTCGAATTCACCTATGTCTCAGATTCCCCATTCACGAAGGAAGAGTTTGACAAGTGGTGTGACACAATGCAGAAGGACAAAATGCGCATGATGAATAAAAGAAAGCTCAAGTCGAAGCTCAAAGCACTGAAGGAAATGGGTGATCATCATTTGACCAATGAAGAGATCAATGCTATGGTGGAAGAGAAGAAGAAATTGTCCAAGATACCTCCCAATGTGGCAGCAGAGAAGATTCGACTATCAGGACTCATCATTGAGGCCCGGGACAATAACAATCATAGCCGTATTGAGGAATTGCAGAACGAGCTGGCCAAGATTGAAGAACTCACCGCGAATCGAGGCAGGAATGGTGACTTGGATAAGCTTTCAAAGCTGAATGAACGCAATCGTCACCAGAATCTCAAGGCTGTAGGCAGGGCAGAGACAGAGAACGCAGACAAGAGGCGTCAGGCCGAGAGGACAGGTGGGGCTGTCGGCGGCGACCCCTTCTCGAGATTAAAGACACGACCCAGGATGTTTTATGAATCCACTCCCACGTCTTCCGTGCCTGGCAGCCCAAGTCTCGCACCGCTCAACGGGACCGATATGAGCAAGAAGGACGCTGCGGACTTCAAAGGGAAGAAGCTCGGTGGTGTGGACAATCTGATTGGGTAAGAATCATACATATATGTCTGTGCGATCTTGACTGACTGATCCTTTAGGAGCATTGATATTGACCTAGACCTGTGAGGAAAGTAGAATCTGGAGGAACGACGAGGGGGACTGGTATAGCATTGTACATAAAGTAAATAAAGTGTAGAGTATGGAAGCCACTTGTGAGCACAGCAGTGTATGACTGTCCCGGTGCTGTGCCAATGTTGGTGAGCAGGGTATATCCGTTAAAGCACGATGGTGCATGCCAGAGCAGAGGATCCACTTCCACCGCTTCAGCCAAATCTCGAGAATCGGGCAGAACGCCCGCCAGAACCTCACTCTTCGCTTCTTCCGACCGGCTTTTCCTTGATTTCACTCCATCCTCAACCTCACCACCACATCCTACAGTCCCCTGCCCGCCCGGATTCTGGCCAACATTGCTCTTTCAACGATGAGTGTGCATACAAGTCTCACCACCGCCTCGAATAGCGAGCTCCAGGCGATCATCTCCCGACCTACACGGACTCCGGTAGCATGTCTCAACTGCCGCAAAAGCAAGATAAAGTGCTTTCACACGGGCATTCCTCCGTGTCGGCACTGCTCCAACACGAAGAAGGAGTGCGTCATACCGAGTATCATTCAGACGGACGAGCAGCCGACTCCGAAGCGCCGCGCACCGACTAGTCAGGTTCAGGGCACGACACCAACATTCAAGAAACTGAGATATGATGCAAATGGCACGGGCTTGCCAGTAGAGGAAGTCTTGAGGGAAGCGATCGATGTCTTTTATGCACACTTTTACAACGACATCTTCGCGTTCATCCACCGACCTTCATTCACGAAGCTCTTCAATGAACGGCCGCAGGATATCGATCCCGCACTACTGCTTGCTATGCTGACCTTGTCCGCACGCTTCTGCAGAAGTGTGTTGAAGGACTTTGAGAGTGAGGCGGCCGCATCTGAGTACTTCTGCAAGAGGACTCTTGCTTTGCTGATGCCCAAGGTGGATTCTCCCTCCATCGTCAGGATACAGGCGTTTCTCATGGTGGGCCTGCACCTGTGGGGCTCAATGCAGGGCCCGGCAGCATGGATTTATGTTGGAATCGCGATTCGCATGGCACAGGTGCGGGATCTTGGTTCGGAGCAATCATACCCACATCTGGACCCCGCCAGTCCCAACTTCACTTCCGAGTGGATCATGAGCGAAGAACGACGAAGGACGTTTTGGAGCTGCTATATGCTCGATCGCTACCTGTCCAACGGTCGTGGAAGACCCCAAACCATCCAGAACAAGGACATTACAATCCACTTGCCAGCAGACAATATCAATTTTACATTCGGTACTCCCGAAGCGACACGCTTCCTGAATCAACCACTAGCTGAAGGCCAGACGACACTGCCGGAATGTACTGGCACCATGGCTTCCATGGTAGAACTGGTTGACTTGTGGAGTCGCATGGCAAAGTGGTCTTGTGCCAGAGCATGGACCACTGATCCCGTAGCGCCTTGGGACGGGCGTAGCGAATTTAATCAGGTTTGCTCAAAATTGGAGGAGTGGAGAGCACAGAGACCCAAGTCTTTGCAGATGCATGATCATACACTTATGATACAACTATCCCAGAAGAACACGAATTGGTCATTGATGTGGATGATTTACTACAACGGATTACTGTTCATGCACCGTTCCTATCTGCCATTTGCACCCACCAAACAAGATCCGAAAGGTCCCAGAGAAGCTGCCGAAAGAGGTTGGCAAGAGCCTGAAGGGTTCTGGAAAAATTCTGCGCATACTTGCTTCGATGCTGCAGAACGTATTGTGTCTCTGAACGAGACACTTCGCAGTCAGGAAAACACATTGGTGACCCCTATCGCACTCTTCTCCCTCTTTTCCGCCGCTTCGATGTTGATCTATCTCGTCGAATTCCCATGGATGGACCCGATAATTGCTCCACGAGCTCTCGACCTATACAAAATTTGTATAGATTACCTCAAATCAGTACAGACCACTTGGAGGATGGTTGACAACTGGGTCGAGACTCTATCGAAATTATCGGAGGTTCATCATCGATTTGCTAAAGAAGGACGCTCGACTCAGCAGACTACTGATCACTTTGCTGAGTACCGAACACGAGTACTGGATTTTGGCTCCTTGACAACACAATTGGACACCTCATATCCTAGGAATCCCCGCGAAATCTATAGCAGTGTCAGAACTGATGTGCCAGAGGACAGTCATGCCAGTCTTGGTGCAAGTACAAATTCTGTAGCACAGAGGACCAAAGCTCGTCATGAGACTGCTCCCATCACCGTTCTGCCATATGCAGATCATTACGTACCGTTGGAGACACTACCCATACAGTCAATACACGAAGGTAGCTTATTGGCATTCATGCAGGGCAACAATTGGGACTTTTATAACGATGATTGGATGAACAACATTGATGCTATTCTGGATGTTCCTCCTTCCGAGCACACTAGACAGCAGTCTTATGATCCTATAGCACCACCCGAACAATTTGCTAGTAGCACCTGAAGACGAAGTCCTTTGCGAGCTTTCTGCGGTCGACATCTATGGTCTTACTCGATATGACGCGGTCTGTCTGAGAAATCCACATCCGTTCGGTGCGAGTCAGGATCATGTAGAAGTTTTGTATGTATATGTATAACTTTCATATTTGACTGAATTGTCCATGTTCGAGGTATCTCAAATGCCAGCTTCGAGTGTTTGAGTGGCCGACCAATACGACGTGGCTAATTGTGGACTCCGGCTGGTGCTTGCCATGCATGACAGAATCGGTCACAATCATATTCAGTTGGACAAATCTCGAAGGTTTGACGAGAGACGACGGCGCGCATTGAATCAGACTAACTAGATAATATCGAAACATCTCAGGGATTTCTCAAGCGCTAGCCATGTTCGGTCTTAACCTCTTCGGTGGCTCTGCAGCGAAGAAGGCAGATGAGCCCAAGAATGCCATTGTAGCTTTACAGGAATCCCTGTCGATGATGGAGAAACGACAGACACACTACACAAAATTGGCAGAAGAGCAGGAAGCGATAGCGAAGAAGAATGTTCAGAACAAGAGAGGTTTGTTCCAAAGGAAAATCACAGAAAGAACATAAAATTGACATTGATTAGTTGCTCTCGCAGCATTACGACAGAAGAAACGGTACGAAAATGAAGTGGACAAGATGGAGGAGCAGAAACAGACGGTCGAAGGTCACCTCTTTGCAATACAGACGGCGAATATGCAACATGAAACGATGATGGCAATGAGGAAGGGCGCTTCCGCGATGAAGACGATACACAAGGGTATGAGCATTGACAAGGTGGACAAAACGATGGATGAGATTAGAGAACAAATGGATATCAGCAATGAGATCTCGGATGCCCTGAGCTCGTCACGATTGGGTGTCAATGTGGAAGATGAGGACGATCTCGCTGCTGAGCTGGAAAGGATGCAGCAAGAGGATCTGGAGACGAAGCTTCTAGATGGCGGCCGTGTGCCTGCCGCGAAATTGCCGTCTACGGCCCAAAAATCTACAGTTGCGACAACAAAGACGCCTGTGGCTACAGAGGAAGATGAGGACGATGAAGCAGAATTTGCTAGGCTTCAAGCCGAATTCGCTATGTGAACTGGTTGTATACGATTGATGACCGATGTTGCATTACGCTACTCATGATCCTATGTGCACTGCAGTTTACGGGTCCTAGCACTTGCAATCTACTCGTTCAAAGGGTATTGACTCATCGAACATTAGCTCGCAGTTCAGCACATATATTAGCTTGCAAATGGAGTTTGGTGATTAGCGGTACTCACAGTTCTTCGGGAGGATTGGGGTCATTAACTATGGAATGAAATGAAATGAACCAACAGGATCTTGACTGTATTCAAAGTATCTCTCCTTGACTCGACTCGACTCTTAAGTTCTTTTGTGAGAAAGTGACTTATTGGTACTGCAACCGAGTGCTGAAGCTAGTATTCAAAGATCTCATGTCAGCGTGATTATGGCTGACACTAGATTCTACCGTATATACGCCCGTGCACCACAGAGTCAGTGCCGCAAGGTCCAATCCGCCTCCGTGTCAACTTTAAACTCACAACGCTTGCAAGCGTCACGCCTTACCTGTACGCGCATCCTTGCCACAGTCATTCTATTGAAGACTGGAAAGTTGATCCAAGTTCCAGACGAACGAACTAGTTGTGCACTCTTCCTCGAGCTCGATCTTGTGGTGACCGGTGATGCGCTGGACTTGCATATGCCTAGCAGCGACTGTTGCCGGCAATGCTCTGGACACGGCCATCTCGCCAGACGCGGCACCGGAAGCGAGGCACAAAGTCTCATTGAAAGTACAACAAGCTCTGGATGAGTTGCGACAGATATCTAGTGTGCAAACAACGAAACCGACATCCACTAGTCGCCGAATGATAGGATACATTAGGTCGATATTGATTCACAGTCCTGTTTCGAACATCCCGAGTACATCGACCTCGAGTGTCTTTGACGAGCCGTTACGAAAACTCAAGGAGGCTTCCGAAGAAGATCAGGACGAAGATGCCACGTTCCTTTTGGCAGAGATGGCTATGCATGGCAACTACTCTTATCCTCGAAATTATCACGACGCCCTGCACTACTACACGATCATGGCGGAATCTAACGGCAATCTCACGGCGCACGAGAATCTCGCCTTGCTGTACTCTACCGGTCTGCAGGGTATCGAAAGCGATCAGGGCCTTGCACTTGCACATCACACCTTTGCAGCAGGCCAAGGCTCCATTCGTTCGCACATGGCACTTGGATATAGACACCTGAATGGCATAGGTGTGGCACCGAACTGCTCAGCAGCCTGTGAACATTACGCTACGGCTGCAGGTGCCGCTGTGGAATGGATACGCTCTGGTCCTCCGGGGGGCATGTATTGGAACAGGAAAGCATACCGCTATTCGGACGAGCTTGGCGGGTTATATGGCCATGTACCTACACGACCATATCCTGGAGCGGTCTTGGCAAACTCGAAAGAACTGGACGACGTCATTGATTACTATACGTATATTGCTGAAAAGGCAGACATTCCTGCTTGCTTTCAACTCGCAAAATTGTATAATGACGGTACCCGCACAGTCGAACAGGACTTTGTGAAGAGTCTCTACTGGTTCCGGCAGGTGGCGAGATCGTACTGGACCAAGGATGGCAAGACTGTGAAGAATGCGAAGGCCATGAGGTATCATGCCAAGAGTGCAGCGTATATTGCCACCGCCTATCTTCGTGGGCAGGGGACCGAGCAGGACTTTGAGAAAGCCAAGCTATGGTTCCAGAGGGGGGTCTCACTAGGAGATCCTACAGCTCAAAATGGGCTCGCTCTCATGCACCTCATCGGCTTGGGCCCGATCCAGCGTAATTTGGTCAAGGCTGAAGAGCTATTCAAGGCTGCTGCTGATAGCGATCACAAAGGTGCACAACTAAATCTCGGCAAGATCCTTGTGGCCAGAGGAGACGTGGTAGGAGCGACGCGTTTATTCGAGTATGCTGCAGCGGCTGGCAGGGCTGAGGCATTCTTCTACCTAGCTCAATTCTTTCAGCATGGTGTTGGTGTGGAGAAGAACTGCGCGATGGCTACCCAGTACTACAAAATTGTCGCTGAAAGCGTAGAATCATTGCATTCCACAATAGCATATGCGAACGAAGCCTATCGAGAGGGTCGAATTGAGGATGCCGTAGTTGGCAATCTGATTGCCAGTGAATCTGGTTATGAAGTAGGGCAAGTGAATGTTGCATTCTTGCTTGATAAACACTCTCGAGCATTCTCTACCAAGGCGTTTTTGAGAAGCAAAGTAATGCCTCATGTGAACACGTTGAGGCAAAAGCTTGGATTGCCTGATAAGATTACCGAGTCGCCTTCGGACCGTAGTATTAGCGACGAATTGGCATTGCTTTACTACAGTCGATCTGCAGCTCAGCAGAATCTGGAAGCTCTCGTCAAGGCTGGGGACTTTTATTACTATGGTCACGGAACAACGTCAGACCCAGAAAAGGCTGTCTCACTCTGGACTACTGCTGCGGAATCGAGAGCGGTTCCATTAGCAATGTGGAATGTAGCATGGGCTTACGAGAATGGAATTGGTGTTGAGCAAGACTTTCATATGGCCAAGCGCTACTACGATGCTTGCCTGGAGACGGACAAAAAGGCCTACCTACCAGTCAGTCTGAGCTTACTGAAGCTGAGGGCTCGATCAGCTTGGAACACGGTTACTGGTGGTTCGATCAATTCTATCAAGGATGACGAGAAGAGGGAAGCCAAAGTGACTTGGTCGTCTATCTGGACAGGAATCAAGCACTTCTGGCGTTCTCAATGGGAGCTTCCAGAAATTGGCACTAGCGCCGAGAGTGAAGCAAGTGACCAGGGAAACTTTGTGGACGAAGACTATCCTGTCTCTCAGGAGGATTTGTACGACACTTTGCTCATTCTCGGCGTTTGCCTGATTGTCGCTGGTATAGTGTATGTCCGAACAGCCTGGTGGCCACCAACCAGGCGGAACCATGGTGCAGGTGCTCCACCCCAACCCGATGGACCAAATCCGCACATTGCTGAGTGGATTGTAAGGCGGCAATGACCGGATGTCAACTTTGTCGCTGATACTGTACAGGGAGGCGCGGCGATCTAGACGCACGACGACCAAGTTTTGCTGACAGGGAGATATAGATTCCTTCATTGCATTTTCATGGTAGTAGCCTTAGCAGAAATGATTGTATATTGTTTATTGGAGTCCCTGTGGGCACATTGCGATACCCTCATGTCTGTTGGTCGATCCTTGTGACACGATCAACGACTCATGTAGTGCTGATCAAATCAGATGAGGGAAGCATTCGTCCGATCGATACACCAGTCCTTACCCGGCCCTGGTTTAGTGCAGTACACGGCCCCTTTCTCAGGAGCCATCGATCTGGGCCACGAATTGGAAGACTACTAATAAGCTGCACTAAGTAATGGAGACACCGGAATCTCGAAGACAATTCTTGAACTTGTGGTACGTAAAGGACTTGAAAGACAAATGCAGAGCACTAGGCTTGAGACAATCTGGGAAGAAAGCGGACTTGATCGAAGTACAACTACGAGAAGTCTAAAGGCTCGACTGATATCGGGTAGCGAGTCATGAAGTACTACGATCTGAATCCTGGACAGCTTGCCGATTGGATCGAAGCAGAAAAGCGAGGTCAGTCCACATTGCAGGAGAATTTGTCCGAGCAAGTCAAAGAGTCTGTTCAATACTGGTTACAGACAACTGAGTCAAACAAAATGCGAGACCCGTTACAAATTACAGGTGATGACGCTGCTGGTACGCAAGCATTGTCAGACACCGTGGACGCGAACATAGCCGATCGCGAAGATGCTTCGACCACGAATGTACAGTGCACCAAGGCCCAAGAGCTGCCTAAATTCCTTGAGCCGGACGTGACCGCCGATTACACGATCTTTGCGGAGACTGTCATGCAGGATGAAGCTACTCGTCTCACAGTTGAGCCCCGAGACACTTCCTACTGTACTACAGCAGATATGAGCCGGAAGTTGCCCATGCCCAAACAAATGCAAGTGCAACACCTTACTGCCAAAGTACTTCTTACACAGCTTCGGAGGAAGAGAAAGAAGCTTGTACTAGCTCAAACAAGTGTCGTTACGTCTCACTCGTCACCACAAACCGCTCATGTACCGCCCTCGATGGATGATGACCATAGCATCTTTCCTTTGATACACTGGAGATCGCAGGAATCTATGTCAGTGAAGCTTAGAGCCCTCGCTCTGGTAATCTCGTACTTGCACTGCGTTGTGCAAGACAATATACTTTCATATGCACATATCTGCAGACTGTTCCATGATGCCTTCAAGCTGAGCTTCAATTACTCCAACATACGGAAGTGGCACGGTGCTCGTTGGTCCAGTCTGAACGTGGATTCGACGACCCGTGACTGTCGGCTTTACGATCACCATAGGGAACAATCCCTAAGATCTAATCTGCGAAAGTGGCATGACCACTGGCTTTACGACCTATCCACGAACGGCGACGTCTTCGTTGATGATCAGTATCGATCCGTAGCGGCATCTAATGATCATCACGAACAGTTTCAGATTGTTCTCAGGTGAATATTCTGCTCCTTTCTGGACCCTCTTACACGACTAGTGCACTTTGTTCCGGTGTCTGTCGACAAACCCTAGATAACAACATTTCGCACGAAGTCGTTTGTCTTCAGCTGAATTCGCCGATGCTCACGTACTCATGCCAAGTCCTGAATTCTACATTCTCGAGGGTCACCAATGACACTGGCGAAGCCGGAATTGTACTCAATTTGACTGGGTCAGACTATCTCTTCATGAGTCCCTTCAAGGGTGGCTAATCAACAAAGTGAACTGCTGGGTGCTCACGAAACTTGCCTTCGGTCAGACTGGTCGGCACTCTTTGAGAAATGTCACGAGTGTGCCGACACATTCAAGATTATCGACCTAGTCCAATTTGTATCCCACAGAGAGGAGGATGAAGCTTGGACGCATGGCATCAGTCCTTCAATTCCAGTCGGCTCCGAAAAGGAACGCGTTGCCCAGCGATTCGTCATGTCCAATGCAAGGTTGCTGGGACCGAACCTCAGACAGAATGGCCTGACCTTGCCAAGATTTGTGTTGGAAGCCAAAATGGGTGTCCTTGGCGTCAATCTACCAGGGCGGCATGTGTCCCCCTTGAGGACAGGTCTGGCTTTCGTCACTACAACCGAAGGACGCACATACTGTGTCTTGTCTGACAATGGCAGAATTGTCGGCAACGAAGATGATGGTATAGACTGGAAGTGTCGTGATATCCTCAGCTGTGACGCCAAAGGTGAGCGGTCGGAGCACATCCCCACGGCGTACTGAGCACGAGCTGTCGGAGTATTGTCTGGAAACACATTCTTGCTATGGTAATGCATTTATGCTATTGTTATTACTACTACTTCCACATTACAGGGTAATTGATAATATTCCGTCAACATCCCTTGTACCAGGAGCATGAAAAGTACAAGAAGATTTTTGCCAGTCGCTTTTTCGCTTGTGTCGCTCACAGGATGAGCAATAATAAGAAAGGGACAGCAAGAAGTCCGGAGACCTGTGAAAATGAGGCTCTCGACTTGACTTCAGACGCCGAACTCGTGCCTAGTGTCAAAATGGTCGAATTCGAGTTCGCTGCCGACGAGTAAGATCGGGACGCACTATCGGTGGAATCGACATTGCTAGGAAATCTCTGTGTAAAGTCATATGTCAATTGTCCAGCTCTCGCTCGTGCGGCCGTGACGAACGCTGCATAACTCCAGGTGAGGTCGCGAGCTCCTTGCTGTTTTCCGGAAGTTCTGTTGAATTCCTCTGCCATAGAGAAGTTTTGACCTACATGGAGTTGTTCAATGGCCAGGAACTGATCAGCATAAGTCCGTATGCTGTCGATCACCGATGACAAGTTCGAGCCAGAATAGATGGTACCAGTCTTTGCTGTCACGTTGACCTTGGTGAAGAAATGTCGGTTGATGTTAGTTATGCTGATATTACCCGCAGCTGTAAATTCTGTTGCTGCCAAGTACAGCGTCTCTGCCATGGCACTGTTACAAAGGAACCAAGGATTCCCTTTTGATGTTTGAATGCCATCATACACATCACTAGCGTATCTGCCCAAGGAGATGGCTGATAGACCACGCTTTGCATCGATAGGATGTAGGCCAGTCATCTCGTCGATGAGGGTGGCCGCGGATGCAAGAATTTTATCGGATGACGGACTATACTGGGCTCCAGGTCCTGCATTGTGGTTTGCCGCTAGCAAGTTGGCACAATCTGCACCAGTCGGTTTGGTCAAGTTCAGTTGTGCATCAAAAGTGCCAGTACCGGTAGAGTTCCAGAACGAATCAATCAACTTGGACAAACCGGCTCCTTGTGCAGTATACTTGGCAGCTGTGTCGTTGTCTCCTGTCTCAGTCATGAAAGCCGCGCCTTCTCGAAGGGCACGAGCCTGAGCCATGGCAGTAAAGAAGTGCAGATTATTTTGCTCCTCCCACAAGTCGAAACCCAAATCTTGCCAGGTTGATGCGACATAGTCGAGGTCTGGCTTGACAACCGTGTCAGTGACATTCTTGATGTAGGCAGCATCCTGCTGGAGACTGAGGAAGCCCATAATTGCCACCGCTCTCAAGGCAGGACCATCACGCTGTGGACGAGCCCAGTGATCGTCAAAGGAGGTGGAGTTGACGTAGAACTAAGAAAGGTCAGGTATACACACACTGGGGACAATTCAACGTACCTTTGGTTCGCCCAGTCCTCCCGAGGTAAAGTTGCCTGAAAGGGTATCGAGACGTTGCAACTTTCGTTCATTGTCGATGTACGCCTTGATGAACGGCTCCAGAGAGCTGTCGCCTGATGCGTATTGGTTGATGAGAGTCTTGATGGTCAGGGAGGCATCCCTGGTCCATTGATAGTAATAGTTCTGCCCACCACTCTCACCTGCCCTCGCAGTGTCGAGTGCTGGAGAGGCGACGATGACTCCGGGATAGGGAGAGTCTGCCGCGTACGTGTTGTCGAGGATCCCTTTGAGGGCGGCCTGTGTCTGGGCTACGACGTAGTCTTGAAAGTTGAGTGATTGAGGGGATGCTGCCAGAGCACCGAGAGTAGGAATGAAGACGGACCAAAATTGCATCTTGTCGCTGGGTCCAAAGAGTCGATTGTGTGAACAGAGAAGGTGGTTTGTAAAGGAGTGTCGTGTTGGTCAAGGCAAGACCAATGTGTGTTTATTGCCAGTTTCTACGAGTAAAGGGAACGTAGAGCAGGCAGCAGTCGCTTCTGACCTTGCTATCCCTCTCGGTAGCGCACGAGCACGTAGACGGAGTCTGGGCAATCAATGTCCAGAGAGCCTTGTGCGTGATCGGGGAGGCAAGAGAAGCAAGACCAGCATAATCAGTCTCAACCTCCAGCTCTTTGTGTCAGTCTCAGTCTCGTTCTTCTCACTCTTTCGCCTCTCCCCACGCTCTCTCTTCAGCCTGTTCTCTCTTTGCGCGCCACCTTGACAGACCATCCAATCACTGGCCGAGTTGATCGAGATCACCCAAACAGATCAAACGCCTCGACTGTCGACCGTTCCTCGGAGCATTTACGCAGCCAATCAGTGAACTGGACCATCATTCCCACACATGCCAGCAACAAGCGGCAACCTTGATTTGAGACGGGTCGAGACGGAACGAAGACGCGTCCAAGTCTGGAGCGGTCATTTTCTGGAGCGGTGCCCAGGTAACGTCCGTACTGGAATGCGTGCCGTCGACAGCTGTGATTCACGCTCGATAAGATGCGCAGCCTTTGTGCCTCGATAGGTACCCAATCATTCCTACCCCCGCCAGTATGGACGCTTGCTTTTCTGTATCGGTCGTCCGTCGTGGGACGGATGAAGGCAGTGGAGGATAGAAAAGGTGCTCAAGCGTCGCCTGTCGAGTGTGTGGCGAATCAATGCATTCCACACCCTCTCTTCTCTGCCTCAACAAAGAGGGTCCTTGCTGGGAGTGGGGCGCGCCGGCACGGCGGTCTTGATGGCTGTTGTCGGCAGTTTGTCTCCCGGATCAGACAAAGGTTTGCCCAAAGCTTGTGCCCGAACTCCGGGCATCGCTCACCACGCACCGGAATTGGATCTCTACCACTGTGCCCGAACCGAACACAAACAACCTAATCGCACACACAGCATGCCCGCCCACAAGCATGTCTCTTACTCGATATCGTGTCTCTGTGCTCACGTCGTCAGTTTTCCAAACCTCAAGTGTGACACGGCAAACATGATCCTTGTTGTCGTTCGTTGATTACCACTAATCTACCATGCTACCCGAACCTTGTCCTATGCTATTACCTGGGGATCAAGTTTTGTTCCTAGTGCTGGAGATGGTGTACCTATGACACTCATCTATCATACGTAGTTCCGTCAACCATTGCAGCATGGACCATGAAACACATTATAGAGACGAAAAGTAATCACCTTTGCTGCCAATCAATTAAGCCAATGCTCGCTTTCCTCCAATCCAATCGTTAAAGAACGACAAGGACGCAGCGGGAGCATCAAACGGTACCATGTGACCTAGACTGATTAGTGTGATCCACAACGATGCCTGAAAGAACATACCGGCTTCGAACACTCTCAAGAATGTAAAGTTACCATAATTCTTGGTCTCTCCTACATGAGTGCCCTTCTTCAGATCTCCAATAGTGCTAGTCATCTTCCACTTCTTAACAGAAGCCTTGGAAAACTCCTTGTGCTCAGCATAATCGAGAGCATCAGTCCAAGCCTGGTTTCCAAGCCAATTGCAACTGGTCCTGTTAGTAAGCGTGACACCGAGTGAGGGATAACAAACATGAAATCGGCATCTCCAGCATAAATGAGGACTGGAATACCAGCTTGGAGCAAAGTTGGCACAGCAAGATAGTAAGGACGCATCCAGTCACCATTGAAGAGGAAGTTACGGTTGATGTTCATGTTGCAGGACTCGTAGGACTCCACTTCAGCGCCGAGCTTCTTCATAACTTCCGGCTGGTTCAGGTACTTTTGGATCCAGCCCATCTGTGGGTAACAGAGGTTTGCGGAGTCTTCACAGTTTGAACGAATGTCATAAACGTTTCGACCTGTCTTCTGGTATGGACCCATCATGGCGTTGTTACAGTACAGCGAAGCTGGCACACATGACCAGGCAGAACCACTGTTGTAACAATTCTGGATTAGCGATGCGCAACGAGGATACGAGTCTTCCATTGCTTGACATTCGGTGTCTGACAGAACGGCTTCGTAACCACCTTTACCGCAGGCCATGTTGGCATATTCAGCATACTGGACAAGAGGATCAGTCAAACCATTGCCGATAAGCACCGTCTTCAAGTTGATCTTAGGAGCCTTTTCGACTCGCTCCTCGGTGGACATCGCTCCAAAGGCAGCTGGCAAGTGCTCAGTCGACTTGCCGGAAGTGTGCTCGAGAATCTCCTTGGCAAACACTGGAATGTAGTGTCCTGCATATGACTCCCCAGCAATGTGGAAGTCCAGATCAGCATACTGTGGGAAGGTCTTGAAGAACAATGCAAGGAATGCATATACGTCCTTTCCAGCGGCAACGGTATCAGATACGCCCTCACCGTACGAGTATCCAACATTGAGAGGCTGGTCCAAGAAGATTACAGTAGCGTTATTGTTCCACGAGTGAGGATTGAACTTCAGTGATTTACCATCTGACTTGATTGAGGATGGTCCCAGCTCAAAGAACAAACCAGTAAGAGAGCTACAACCGGGACCACCGTTGAGCCACAGAACGATTGGGTCAGTTTTCGGATCGTTCCGTGATTCGAATGCCCAATAGAAGAAGTGCTTGTTGGAGTCAACATCGAGGTAACCAACATGCTGTTTGACATCATCCACTCCCAATCCGAGCTCAGATGCATCCTTCGATCGCATACGATGGTCGGGAAAGATATCCATCTTAGTGATCGTGTCCCACTCCTCATCAGGCCGCTTGATAATATTCTTGCTTGGCAGCTTTCCTACTCCTTCTGGTAGAAGATCTTGAACAGATTCCCAAGCCTCAACAGACAAGTCATGCGTCCAATCAAGCGCGGTATCAAAAAATGCTAGGACGATGAGTGACTACACTTCCCAGGTAGAATGAGTTCACATACTGTTCTTGTACTTAGAAGCAGCCTCACTGAGTTCAGACACACTGTTGATAACAACCTTCTGACTGCCAGTAACCTGGTTGACAAGTTGCGCAGAGGCCACAGAAGAGAGCGCGGCTAAGGAGATCAAATGCATGATGAATGCAAGCAGCCTGGACTATGATCGGGCGATGTCTTGGGGAGGAGGAATGTATTCTGTTATATAGTGGAGTCTGGGGGAGAACGATCGAGCTCAAAGGAAGATGATTACGAGGCCCGAGGGTACAGCTGTGGGTGGGAGAACGGTGGGAGGAGTTCCAGCTGATCAACGCTTGCACCAGGCTTACCCGTTCAACTCAGCCAATCTTTCACCAGACAGGTTGCCGGCCGTACCGTACCGGTAGCAGCGCCTGCCCACTCTTTCCCCAATCTTCCTTCAACTGGAACCCGCCTCTCGCCCGATCGGGAATTGCTGCTCACGTGACGATACACATTTCTGCACCGATCAATCGATTCGAGTACTTCCCGCCAGTTGTGGCCAAAACTTCGTGGAGCCGCGTTTAGGAGGCTTGCTGCCCAACCTGGAAGTGCAGTGATCGGGACTCTGCGACACAAGAGTCGTAGCTGAGCTTGCATCAGAACGAGAAATCAGTCTTTCAAGAAGGAAGAAATGGTGATGATCGTTGCCATTAGGAATTTCAGATTTGGATCCTGCCAGCTTGAGCGCTGATCGTCTCATGCTTGACTTGCCAGGTCTCTGGCAGCGAGATAATAAGCATTCATTCCATGAACCGTCGTTTCTTGATGGAATGATCAAGACGACTCCTAAGCTCCCCCTCATCAAAAATCAGTCTGCTCTTATCTTTCGCTGGAGCAGAGTGAGTATCACGCTGTGAGCCAGCATTTCGGACCTCAGGGAACGTTGGCAACAGTGCCGGATCTTGTGCTAATTACATGAGTCAAAA
Organism: Taphrina deformans; assembly: GCA_005281575.1. Classification (NCBI taxonomy): domain Eukaryota; kingdom Fungi; phylum Ascomycota; class Taphrinomycetes; order Taphrinales; family Taphrinaceae; genus Taphrina; species Taphrina deformans. Next base: position 183,889 of record RHGG01000009.1, on the reverse strand, counting down.
TACATATAACGAAGAATCGACTAACCAGGTGGCGACTCGTAGAAGTACCTGTGGTTCAAAGCTTCTTTGGCAGAAGGACGCGATTCGGGATTGTACTGCACGAGCTTGATCAAGATGTCTACAAGGCCACTCTTTTCAGCCTGGAACATGGCTTTTAATCCCTCTCGTTTCCTAACAATGCCAGGATCAGGGGCACTGTAATTGTGTGCCCAAGGGAGTCTCTTGTATCCTGGCCAAGTTGTCTCGCTTGGGGGCCCGAGCAATGAAACAATTAGATCCATTTCCTGTTTTTCGTTTGAGCCAGGTAAAAGTGGTTGAGAAGTGATCAATTCTGCCATGATACAGCCCGCCGACCACAGATCTACTGAGTAGGAGTATGTCTGTGCTCCAAAAAGTAATTCCGGAGAACGATACCAAATCGTGACAGGTTGCGGAGTCATCCATCCAGCCTTTTCCCTTGCCATACCGAAGTCAGCAATCTTGAGAATGCCGGTCTTGGTCAAGAGCAAGTTTGACATCTTAAGGTCTCTATGTATAATTCGTTGTTTGTGCACTTGAAATTTGAGACTTTGTCATTAGAGTATAGATCAGCTCACCCTGCACAAAGTCAGTGAAGCGGATCGAAAGCAGCAAGTGGGACTGACATATAAAAGTCCTTCGAATAGCTGTTTGGCTAGGCATTTGACTATAGTGTTAGCTCGGGAGTCTGTATCAACTTCAGCAGCATACCTTGAGATGGGGTAAATTTGATGTGCAATGTATCAAGGACGTTTGCCATATCCTGAATTGAGAGCAATTGATGACAGGTCACCTAGCACGAAGCTGGAATCATACCTGTTCGGCGTACTCCTCAACCATGAATATCTCATCAAGCTCTGTTCCCACAGCCACTTCCAGAACTTTGATGACATTAATGTGATTGAGACTCCTGAGGATGCTGATCTCGCGTAAAGCTGTAATCGGAACTACCAAGTATCAGAAGGGGTGTTCCGAGCCTTACAGGCTGTGACTTACTGCCTTCGCCCTTCTCTGACTCAAAGATGCGTACGGTCTTCAACGCTACAATGTTGTCGTTCCGCTTGTCACGAGCTCGATGCACGACACCATACGCTGAGCCAAAATTAGCTTTACCACGGAGACGGGACAACAGGCTTACTTCCTTCTCCTAATTGATTCAAATATTCGAACGCATCAAGTGATACGCAATCGCCTTGAATGGACTCATTTGACAGATGAATGGTCCCGTGACTGATGCTGGTGAGTTCCATGAACAACAAAGCAACGATAGACCGGCAGAGCGTCCCTCCAAGGTTGCGTTTGTTATCGGAAGATATGTCACAGTGAGATTATTATGCTCAGGCCAATTTGAGTCTGCATAGTATGGGGATTTTTCAGTAGATGCTTTTCATGACCAGGCCACAAATCACTAGTGCAACACAACGAATGGTAGACGATGTGGGTACAAGTGGGCCACGTTGTCTACACCCAGTACTGAACCGGCTAGAAATGCTTTGGCAGTGTATCAGCACAGGCAAGTCTCCAAGTTGGATTTGTGATCCTAAGCTCTTACTGTAAACAGAGTGCTCTTTTCTAAAAATTGATGGTATAAGCTTTACCCTATCGATAAGGTCCCTTTGGGCTCCACGCCACAGAGTCAAAACAACGATGTCACCGTGGGCAGTGCACTCAGCTATTGCTGCGCAGCCGTATAAGGTCATCTTTGAAATTCTTTGAGCCCAGCTGCTCTGTTATTGTATGACAGGTTAAGCGCAACACGATACATCGATTGCCTACTGACACGAACGTTTATTATTCTCAAGAACTGGTGTTCAGTATGATAGAGTTTGTTGTCGTACTGAATGATTGACTCCTTCACTATTTCATTTTACACAATTTCTCTTGTTAGCAACTGACCTTACGACGCTCAATGGAGACTCCTCGGTTCGGGACCTTGGTTGTTGTTGTAGATAAAGCCAGAAATCTACCAAATCGTAAGAGGATTGGCAAACAGGATGCCTATGCAATCGTGCGATTAGGACATGAAGTGCAGAGAACGCCGACAGACAAACGAGCCGGACAAGTCCCAAGCTGGAATCATGAGATCAGGTTCAAGGTACCGAATGAGGCTGAAAATATATTGAAAATATCGGTCTTCAACGAGGACTCAAAGACGCCTGACTTGATTGGAGATTGTTCTGTTGATTTGACAGACCTTTATCGGAAGCACGAATTTGATAGCTGGTTCGACCTCAAGTATAAGGACAAGCCTGCCGGGGAGCTCTACGCTGAATTGACATTCTATTATGAGGGACCACCGAAACCGAAGCCCAAAGTCCAACTAAACAATCATAGCACACATCATACACCAAGTGGGTCTCTCAACAATGTATCTTTTGCGCGGCATCTCCCGGTTTTACCCACAGCATCGGACCTGATGCACCCATCAATCCAATCCAGTGTACCGTCTTCAGTCAGACGTATGTCTGCCGTGTCAACAGGTCCGCATATCGGTATGGACTTCGACCGAAATTTTGCAGATGCTGGGAACGACCCGGCGTATGCTTCACCTGCAACAAATCAGTCATATCTACCACCTCAGACCGGTGTAGCATATGCAGAGACTTGGGACGGTACGCGAGACAATAGGGTCTATCGATTGGCCCCAGGCGACATGAGACGGAAAAGTGTCCCTAATGTGCTACACATCCCAGATCCTGTCGATCGTGATTTTCTCAACGTATACTCTGATCTTCGCATCGATGAACAGCAGCCACGGAGACGGGTTATGGGTCCTCGGCAGAATCTCATGGGCATTCGGCCCATGCCTAGTCAGTCGGGGCAGTCCAATCATGTCCATGCTGCACATTTCCACCACGAGTCACAAAGCAGTACGATGAACAATTACAATCCCGCTTACAATGAATATGCATCATCGCTGCCATCACAAGCACTGATGAGGTCATCTTCTCCAGAACGCACGGCGGAGATTGCACAATACGTTGAGCCAATTCTGGATCCGCGACATGGGTCAGTGCACCAGCTTCGCGATTCTCCCCTCATCGCTGATGTCAACCACAACATAGTGAGTGGTTCTGACAGCGACCATCAAAATTTAGCGACAAAAAGCTTTCTTCATTCTCTCGAAGAGTCTGAAAGCTTAGAGACACATTGCACTCAGCTCGACTACCACAACGGCAATCATCTTTTACCGCCTCGAAATCATTCCGAGCCAGAACGTGAGAAGCTTTATTGTCACGGCCAAGCTCAACCAGTCTCTTACTTGTCAACGCCATATGACGAGAGACCCGGGAGCCGGTCGAATAATCACAATAAAGCAGCCTCGACAGCTACTCTCGGGCCAGCATCGAGATCGAAGATGTATCAGCAGCATCATTCAGGCCACGGCAGATCTATGACCAATGGGTCTGACTATGTCCAGGCAATCAACCACCAGAGTCCAGCAACGTATGCTGTAACACCAGCAGAGTATCACTCTCGCGAACGACCACTACCACCCGCTCCACACGCACCACCGAGTTTACCAGCCAAGATTCCACTAGGTCTGACACAAGCCGAATATGACATTCTTTATGAGCGTTGACTGGATGTGCGTTCTCACCGACATATGTGTATAGATAGAACTGTATATTCTCCAAAGCACCGGGTCAGGAACACCGTTACTAAAGGCTATGATCCATCCATGTGACTGACTACCTGCTTGTATGTGGCAGCTGGCGATGCAGCCATCGTGCGAGGATACAGGCAGCTTCAGACCGACGATGGCTGCTGAGGAATGTTCAAGAATGGGTTCATCTGCACGCTGTCATGAAGCCGGACCAGCAGAAGGTCAAGAAGTCAAGATTGGACGCGTTTAGCAGCCGTTGGCTCCGAACGTCACCTAAGCGCGCACGAATCGTGGCGACAGCCACCAACGCTCCACAAATCTTGTGTCACATTCAACGGCAACCAAACAGCAAAACAAGTGACAACCCATGGACCTCCAATTCTTACGCTTTGTGCTACCCTCTTACAAACGTCAAATTTCCCGCCTCCTCCAATTCCCACCTCCTACGCAGCATTCAGACCAGCACTGTGAAAGAATCTTAGTCAGTTTCGACGAAGAAGTAGAAGCAGTCTTAAGCCTTGAGAATCACACGTTCGTTTACTTGTTGACAAACCATTCAGGACTCTTGAGAAAACACTCGTTAGAAATATACACGCTCGCTCATGGCATACAACTCTCGTTACTCCAAGGGCTATACACAGGATGAAGCCCCAATCAATCATTACGACCTTTCGGACGACGAAGAAGATTTGGGAAATACACAATTCCCTGAACCCGAATCGTTGAGATCGGGTATGAGTCCTTTTGGGGATACTGCTTACCAGGGATATCAGCCAAGTAACGACGACGAATATGAACATCCTACGGTGCATGACTCCTCAAGTCGTAATGCCAATGGTCTTGAATTACGTGGCACGAGCAGACTGTCCACACCTGTCCAGTCGGGCTTCCACAGTCCAGCACTCTCGACAAAGTATGGATTCCTAGAGAAGGATCCCCACGAGATTGTTACCACGCCATTCAGTCATGCTGAAAGTGACCCGGAAGCCGGTTTTAGGGAGCGTCAGCAGCCATTGAAGCGGGGACATACAAGGAGAGTCAAGCTCGTCAATGGTAACATCTTCTGTACCGACTACCCGTATGTGCTCGATCGTACCACCAATAATACAAGCAGGCTGACCATCACAGAGTCCCACTCCCCATACAAAATGCGATACAACCAAAGTATCGTGATCCCGAGTCTGGCTCTGAGGAATTCACTCATCTTCGATACACCCGTGCGACTTGTGATCCGAACGACTTCACACAAAAGAATGGCTACAACTTACGACCAGCTCTGTACCAGCGTAACACAGAATTGCTCATAGCTGTGACGTATTACAACGAAGACAAATTTCTGACAGCTCGAACATTGCATGGCGTCATGCAGAATATCAAGGACATCTGCAACGACAAAAAGTCTAGGTTCTGGAATAGTACTTCTCCAGCATGGCAAAATATCGTTGTCTGTCTTGTGTTCGATGGTATCGATCCATGTGACAAGGGAACTCTCGACCTGTTAGCCACAATTGGTATCTATCAAGATCAGATCATGAAGGGTGAAATTGACGGCAAGAAGCCAACTGCCCATATCTTTGAGTACACTACGCAAGTTTCGGTGAACGATAACATGCAGTTGATACGCCCATCTGAGAATGATCCTGATGCTTTGCCTCCTGTACAGTTCATCTTCTGTCTGAAGCAAGAGAATGAAAAGAAGATCAACTCTCACAGATGGTTGTTCAATGCCTTTGGAAAGATCTTACAACCAGAGGTCTGCGTTCTCCTAGACGCTGGCACCAAGCCAGGGAAGCGTTCAATATATCATCTGTGGAAAGCCTTCTTCAACGATGCAAATCTTGGAGGTGCCTGTGGGGAGATTCATGCCATGCTGTCAAAAGGCAAAAAATTGGTCAATCCCTTGGTAGCGACTCAGAATTTCGAGTACAAGATGTCCAATATCCTGGACAAGCCTCTCGAAAGTAGTTTCGGTTATGTCTCGGTCTTGCCGGGAGCTTTCTCTGCATACCGATACAGGGCCATACAAGGACGTCCTCTAGACCAATATTTCCGTGGCGACCACTCTCTCGCTGGAGTTCTTGGAAACAAGGGTGTAAATGGAATGGGTATCTTCCGAAAGAACATGTTCCTCGCGGAAGATCGCATCTTATGTTTCGAATTGGTAGCAAAAGCCGGAGCGAAGTGGAAACTTACCTATGTCAAGGCGAGTCAGGCAGAAACAGATGTACCGGAGCAAGCTGCGGAATTCATTTCACAAAGAAGACGATGGCTGAACGGCTCCTTCGCTGCGAGCATCTATTCCATGGTCCATTTTCCAAGGCTTTACAGGTCTAATCACAGTTTCTTCCGAATGTTCGTCTTTCATGTACAACTTGTCTATAACATCTTCAGTACTATCTTCTCCTGGTTCGCCTTGGCGAATTTGTGGCTTACTTTCTCTGTTGTCATTCAACTAACGAGTCAACAAAGCCCTTTCCTCGGCACAAACTCATGTAACACATGCCATGCTATACAGAGTGGTATCACGAGCGGAACACTCTTGTTCAACTCAACAGCAGGTTTGATCACTGGTCTCAGTCTGGACGGTTCTGGTACAACAACACTTGCCGCCCTGGACTTCAACAAACATGCTTACACTGCTGCGGAATTGGTTGGCAAAAGCACTCGATGCGTCTGTGCTACAGATGTCTTCAATCTAGTGCTGCAATATGTCTATCTGGGCACTATTCTTCTTTCATTCTTGCTGGCTCTCGGCCAGAGGCCTAAGGGTTCAGTGAAGACATATCTGGGCGCCATGACACTCTTTGCATTTTGCCAAATCTATCTATTGGCTTGCTCCTTCTACCTGGCCATCACAGCTTTGATGACTGTTTCAAGCTTCAAGGACTTCATGAATGGATTTTTCGTCGCCAGTGCTAACAACACGAGCTCTGGTAATGGTGTCATCGTCGTGGCTCTTGCCTCAACATTCGGACTATACTTCGTTGCCTCTTTCTTGTACATGGATGCATGGCACATGTTCCACTCTCTACCTCAATACATCCTGCTTGCTCCTTCATACGTCAACATTCTGAACGTATACTCCTTCTGCAACACTCATGACGTTTCATGGGGCACGAAGGGATCAGACAAGCCTGAGGCACTCCCAGCTCTCGAGGCCAAGAAGGGTGACAGATCTGCTATAGTGGAGGAGAACGAACAAGAGCAGGCCGAGATTGATTCTGCATTCGAGACCACTGTCAAGCGGGCACTCGCACCGATGCCTAAACAAGAGAAGAAGGAAGCACCATCGCTTGAAGATGGATACAAAACCTTCCGTACGTCCCTCATCATAGCCTGGATTTTCAGCAACCTTTTGATTGTACTCGCATTCACATCGAGCGACATACAGACTGCGTTCGGCATTGGCCAGAGCACAAAGACACGAACTGCGACATACTTCCAATTCATCCTCTGGAGCACGGCCGTATTGTCCTTCATTAGATTCGTCGGATGTTTGTACTTTGTCACGCAGACGGGGATCCAACAGATCCCTGGTTTTTCTAAGCGATAATGAGTGTCGCGTTGAATCGGCATAAACATAACGCACGGCCCTCTAGCGATGCTGCAATTTTGTCTAGTCTTAATTCGTAATTCGATAATTGTCAGCTTTTTCCAACCTTATGATCGAGTTGCAATCTCCTTTGTCCTGACTGGCAATCAGTCGTTGAGCTTGAGATGAGGTGCATGCCTAGCCATGTCCCGCTCGACACAGGCAACCATATCGGGTCTCCATACGCGCCGTCGCGGGGCACCGTGTTGTGGTGCGGACGGGAACTGGATCTTCTTCCATGCACCACCGGCGAGACTCTCGAGGACTCGTCTAGAGTTCACGACGTACCGCCGCTGCCTTGCCCCTCGCTTGGCGTAGTCGGGCATGATCCAATCTTGTGGCAGAGTCGGGTGTGGTGCGAGGGTGAAGGGAATGAGTAGGGCACTAGGCAATCGCGACCTGGTGATCTGACACATACGGACCGGTGAACCGAGCGTCTGGGCGGCGAGGTTGTTCTTGAATGCTTCACGTTCCGCCACGTCTGTTGCACTTTGAGGCGGCAGTGGTGCCTTTGGGGTCTGGTCTAGGAGGAAACTCTTTGGTCGTGACTCGGAGGATGTGTGATGCGTGAATCGGCCGTGATGAGACACATGCCTCGTCGCAGTGCTACGAGATTGCCATACTTTGAGCATCATTGAGCTGTGCTATGAGCGCACGAAGATTCTATTCGCACAGCAATCAGATGAAGGTTGACTCTGGATATTTCTGCTGCAACTTCGTTTAGTGGAGCCGCTGATGATCTGATGCTCCACAACTGTACAAGTCCGATGAAAGAGCCGCAAGCACGCAGGAACGTTCATCACAAGAGTAGTAGAGGACAAATTTTGTTGTTCATATGGTACATTGAGCTTCTATACTCTCTCATCACCCCTTTCCTCCTCAAGATATGCATATTGAAATTTAAAGTCGTTCTTCTTCCTTTGAACCCATGAAGCCTCGAAATCAAAATAACGATACGTCCCACTCTCGTATTCGTCCGTGATCACCTTTGGCTCCTCATGACGCTGGAACCAGGTCAAGTAACGCTTATGGAACCTCCATGCTTGCTTCTTGAGCTCCCGAGACGCCAAGAATTGCTGGTATGTGCCCTTTTGATAATAGAATATGTAAAAGAGTGTGTCAATTTCGATTTTCTCCATGGCTTCGGCATCGTTGAAGATATCGAGTGGCATCGAAGGATAATATGGTGGTGTAGGGAATGGTTCTTTCGGGATATAATGATATGGTCGCTCTCCATCAGATTCCGTCGGACATAATTTGAATGATGCTTCGAGTAATTCTTCTCGTTCCTCAGCAGTTAGTGTCCTTTCCTCAGGAATCAAATCTAATAAGCAGGCTGGTATGTGGTAATTTTGTCCTTCTGTCTGCACCTGTGCAGGCTGCGACACAGAATTGTTACTAGGTGAGCTCGCTTTTCGTGGTGGAGTCGCTGTGTTACCTCGAAGTGCATCAATCACAGCGGGCATAGGCTTAGGGCTTTTCCCTGTCGTAGGTAACGTGGCATTGGTCAGTGATGGGGTCGTCGGAGGGGTTTGATGTCCAGGAGCGACGGTGGGAGCAGGTAATTTATCGATTCGTGGTGTTTTGTCTCTGATGTTGGCGCCCGTAGCAGCAGCACTTGCATACTTCAATACCGGAATACTGGGTTTCTTGGCTTCTTCTCTGTTCACCTCCGAAGTGTCAACCTGGGGTACTGGAGGCGGAGGTGGCTCAGTGGCAATTTTTGGTGATGCTTTTGTTGGCGCAGGCGTTGACTTCGGAGGTACTGCCTTGAGAGGTTCAGGTTTGACTTTCGGTGTAAGGATCTTAGCCTTTGCGAGTTCAGGTGACTTTGGAGCAGATATAACCGGTGAGGGGGGCGCTTCGTCTTCTGAATCATCTTCGTCCTCATCCTCAGATCTCGGCTCATCTCCCAAGTTCAATTCATCATAAATGTTGTCGTCTTCCGCAAAGTCGGCGTCCTGATTCGAATCAATGTAGTATTGCACATCTTCCTTTATCGCTCCGACTTGGTCCGTCTCTAGCCCACCATTTTCAAGGAGCCTAAGAACTTGTTCAAGTTTGTCTGTGTGCCATTTATGGCGTTCAATCATGTGCTCAACCTCTTCTAAACGCTCATTCTTTGCAGAATCCTTTTTGCCCTTCTTGACTTGCACATTCAGAGCTTCGATTTCAGCTTCGGCCTGTTCCACCTGGCGTTCGAGCTCATCTACAGATTGCGATATCCACTGTCCCATCTCTATCTTTTCGCGTTCTTTCGGATCCAGCTTCGCGACAGCACTCAGTCCTTCTTTCGAAAATTGCTTAGTCTTGATCTCTTTCTCGCACGCCTTGAACTTCTCCATCTGCACCTCAATCAATCTCCTATGTTCCAATAAAGGCCTCTTGTCTTTGATGTCGTTGCTAGCGGCCCACGTCTTGATTTGATCTCTATAACGCTGTAGTTTCTTGATCTCCTTCTTAAGATCTTGCTCGATCTTCTCATTCTGCGCTTTGTTCGAGGAGGTATTGAGTTTCTCATAAGTGGACTCGAAGACTGCCACGCCTTCGGCTATTCAGAATCAGTATTGCTTGACTCTCTAGATCGTTCAAGTCAGTACATACCTACACGCTTGAAGGTGCTAAATGTGTTAATAGGATATTCGCGGAACTTAGCGTGACATACCGGTCAATTTCCGCCTGCAACTTTCGTGCAGACATATCGCCTCAGTCTCAACGTAAAGGCACAGCAGCCAGCCTACTTGATTGAATGCCAGGTCTTGTTACCGTACTTTCTATGGTGTTTATGCTGTTTAATGCGCTCTATGAATCGTGGTTGAGTAAAGTCAAGCTCGGAAGCAGCGTGTACGAGTGAAACGAGATCTAGCTGCGAATCCCGTGCTCAACATTCCCAAGTTGGACGACAAATCTCTGATCCACAACCTCACATAAAAATTGTCTGCAAAATCTCCTTTCTTCCACATATATTGACTTCAACAAGCAGTGCTTTCACGGCGTTGTCTGTAGTCGGTCCGAAGTTCAAAGAACCGTCAGTGATACTCAGCACTGATCCATCGTCGATGCTGCTGCCTTCGTGAATGCAAGGATGTCAGTCCAAATTGAGGTACGCATGTACCTTTGGACTTCGACGATATCTTCGAAGCACCGGCGAAAGTGAACGTCTGTTCTCTAGCTCCAGAGTTCTAGCAAAGGCCTTTGAATTCGACTATGATCCAACGCTGATCAGGAATTTTTCTGTGATTGCACATATCGATCATGGGAAGTCTACATTGTCATCTCGGTTGCTGGAGATGACTGGCACTATTCCAACTGTCGCGAAGTCCAGTCAGATTCTCGATAAGCTGCAAGTAGAACAAGAGCGTGGTATTACAGTCAAAGCACAGACATGCTCCATGACATATGATCACTCCGATGGGAGAAGATATTTGTTCAACTTAATTGACACCCCCGGCCATGTTGACTTCAGGAATGAGGTCTCTCGATCTCTGGCTGCTTGTAGCGGTTGCCTGCTCCTGGTAGATGCCTCTCAAGGTATACAAGCTCAAACAGTCGCTAATTTCTACCTTGCCTTCTCGCAAAATTTACAGATCATTCCAGTCCTGAACAAAATCGATTTGCCAACGTCCGATCCAGCACGAGTTCTGGATCAGCTCCAATCAACATTCGATATCCCGCCTGAGGGTGCTCTACAGGTGTCAGCAAAATCAAACCTCAACATGCAAAGTCTCTTTCCTGCTATCATCGAGAAGATCGATTCCCCGGCAGCCACTCTTCATCTTCCTTTTAAGGCTTTATTGATAGACTCTTGGTACGACACATATCTTGGCGTAATAGCTCTGATTCGTGTCTTTGATGGCGAAATTGGTCCGGGTCAAAAAATCAAGTCTTACCATACCAATAGAACGTACGAGGTCTCTGAAATTGGAGTAATGCATCCAGAGCGGACTAAAACATCCGTGTTACGTGCCGGACAAGTAAGTTACTATGTCAGGCAATCGTGTGATCCAGGTGCAAGATGATGAGCAACGTTTGGTCCGTGTTGTCGATTGGGATTCAAGACCCCTGTTATGAGAACAAAACCGCAATTTTGTCTGATGCTCAAGCTTGGATCACATCATGAGCCTTCGCTAGACTATGATACTGACGGTATAGGTGGGCTATATGATTACTGGCATGAAGCAATCTACGGATGCACACATCGGCGACACTTTTCATCTACTGTCCAAGCCTGTTGATCCTCTACCAGGCTTTGAGCCTGTCAAGCCAATGGTCTATGCAGGTATCTTTCCACTAGAAACATCTGATTTTCAGAAATTGGATGAAGACATCTCACACCTTGCGCTCAACGACCGGTCTATCCACGTCTCCAAGGAGTCCTCTGCTGCACTCGGTAATGGTTGGCGAATTGGTTTCTTGGGTAGTCTTCATTTATCTGTCTTCGAAGATCGACTGAAGAATGAGCACAACGGCGAAATTATCATCACTCAACCTACAGTGCCTTACAAGTTGACGGCACCAAGTGGAGAAGTCAGCTATGTTTCCAATCCATCCGACTTTCCGGATCATGCCAAGATGTACGGCAAGGCGTACACCTACGAGGAGCCTGTCGTTGAGGCAACAATGATCTTCCCAACAGAATTTCTCGGACCTGTCTTGACACTTTGTGAAGAACAGAGAGGCACGATGCTGGAGACAAATTACCTGTCTACTGAGCGAGTACTTTTGCGATACTCGCTGCCTCTACCCTCTTTGCTAGATGAATTCTTTGGACGCTTGAAGAGTCTGACGAAGGGTTATGCCAGTCTTGATTACGAGGATTCAGGCTACATGGAAAGTGATGTGGTGAAGCTGAACATGATGGTGAACAACACGCCGGTGGACGCCCTGTGCATCGTCACCCACCGCTCTCAGGTGGACCGTATGGCCAAGGCCTGGGTAAAGAAGCTCAAGCCACTGTTGACGCGAGGACTCTTTGACATTGTGATTCAGGCAGTGTGTCAGGGCAAAGTTCTGGCCCGGGAGACCCTGAAGGGTGCTAGGAAGGATGTGCTGGCGAAGTGTTATGCGGCCGACACGAGCAGGAAGCAGAAGCTGTTGGACAAGCAGAAGAAGGGAAAGAAGCGGATGAAGAGTTTCGGCAAGGTGCAGATTGAGACGACGGCCTTTTATGAGTTTCTCCGTCGATAGAGTAGCGTGTTGTAGCCAAGAATCAGCCCACATGGTCCAAGTACGGCAGGGTATGGTACGGTACGGTACAGTAATGGAAAGAGTCCATCATCATCACCCAAGTCAGAGTCGGCACCGAATGAGCGAAGAGTTCAAACGAAGAGAATCAGAGTCAGCAGCACGTGAAGGCACAGTTGGTATAGATGAAGACAAGACGAGGCTGGGTCTGTCTGTAGACTTTAGCGACAGAGAGAAGAAAGAGTTTTTGTGAGAGTGAATGTGAGAGTGAATGAGAGAGTGAGTGAGTGGATGAGTGAGAGGGAGCAGCGCGCGCTTGGAATTCTCCCGCTCCACCAGGAAAAGAAGGGCGAATCGATTGGGCGATCATTCACGCACTCACTCACCCCCAATCCTTCCCTCCCTTCCCTCCATCTTCTCCTGTCTTGACCGTTCTGCCACGACCCTGTCTGACCCTTCCTCTCGACTTCCGTGGGTAGATAGTCTTTGTTTCTTCTGCCAATCCATATCCATAGGGCATCCTCATCTTCATCCCCCCACGCACCACAACAACCGTTCAATCAAAACAGCAAGACACGCGCCAACATAAACAAATATCCCTGCTCGTGACAGGGTGACACAAGGCGCAACATGAGCTGGCAGAACGGCCAATACAGCGATGGAGGTCATTACGACAATGGCCACAACCCCAACTACCCACAGACGCAGTATGACCAGCACTACGACCCCTATGCGCCGTACTCCCAGCAGCAGCACAACCAGTCCAACTCATCCTTCGGTTATACGCCGAGTGTCGCGCGGTACACCCTGGAGGACCCGCAGGAGGAGTCTTATCCGCTCCAGCAGTACCCACAAGGATTGACTGCTTCGAATCCATATACGCATACCCCAAGTCCCGGTGGCATGTCGCCCTATGGACATGGCCACGACTCTTCTTACTTTCACGACGGCGATCTAGGCTACCAGACCGGTCATGACCCCAGCAGGCCAGACGATATGCAGTCGCCCCTGCTCGAGCAATTCCCAAAGGAGCTGCACGATGGTCCGCCCACGCCAGGTTCCGTCACAAGACACACGACTGGCTATGCTCAACCACCACCGATGGGCGCGCAACCACGACGGTACAAGACGATGAAGCGAGTCGAGCTCTACAAGGGAAATCTGGTGCTCGATTGTCCGATCCCACCAAAGCTCCTGGCGACTCTACCCATCAAGGATGGACGGGAATTTACGCACATGCGATACACCGCCGCGACGGGCGACCCGAGCGACTTTGCCAGGAAGGGCTTCACCTTGCGACAGGCTCTATACCAGCCGCAGAGGCAGACGGAACTCTTCATTGTCATCACCATGTATAATGAGAATGAGATACTCTTTGCGCGGACGATGCATAGTGTGATGAAGAACATTGCTCACCTGGTCTCACGAACAAAGTCGAGGATGTGGGGCAAGGATGGCTGGATGAAGGTTGTTGTCTGTGTCGTCTCGGACGGCCGAAGCAAGATCAATCCACGAACCTTGTCGTACCTTGCCGCCATGGGAGTCTATCAAGACGGAATCGCCAAGAACGTGGTCAACAATGAGCCGGTCACCGCACACTTGTACGAATACACCACCCAGATATCAATCAACTCTGACTTGACCTTCAAGGGGTCTGACAGAGGGATCGTGCCTGTGCAGATGCTTTTCTGTCTCAAGGAGAAGAACCAGAAGAAGATCAATTCTCATCGTTGGTTCTTCTCGGCATTTGGAGAGGTCCTCGTGCCCAATGTGTGCGTGCTTCTCGATGCGGGCACCCAACCTGGTGGCGATTCCATCTACCACCTGTGGAAATCCTTCGACTTGAACTCGAATGTCGGTGGTGCCTGTGGAGAGATTGTTGCAATGAAGGGCAAATATGGCAAATACCTCCTTAATCCCCTGGTCGCGGCCCAAAACTTTGAGTACAAGATGTCCAATATTCTGGACAAGCCTCTCGAGTCTGTGTTTGGCTTCATCTCTGTCCTTCCCGGCGCTTTCTCCGCTTACAGATTTGCCGCACTGCAGAACGACTCTGTCGGACAGGGGCCTCTTGCCCAGTACTTTAAGGGCGAATCGATGCACGGCGCCAATGCCGGGATATTTGAGGCAAACATGTATCTGGCAGAGGATCGAATCCTCTGTTTCGAGCTCGTAGCCAAGAGAAAGAGCTCTTGGGTTTTACATTACGTCAAGTCAGCCTACGCCGTCACAGATGTGCCTGATGAACTACCTGAACTCATCTCACAGCGACGTCGATGGCTGAATGGCTCCTTCTTCGCTGCCGTCTACGCACTCTGGCACACATTCGCAATCTGGCGGTCAGACCACGGGATCTTCCGCAAACTCATGTTTCACATCGAGTTCCTCTACCAGGGTATCTCCATGCTCTTCTCCTGGTTCGGCCTCGGCAACTTCTTTATCGCATTCACCATCCTCGCCAAGGCGCTCGCGGAGAACAAGTGGACTAGTGGGGCGAAGATAGGACGGGACATCTTCTCACCGGGACAAGTCCTGTACACCGTTTGCACATGGATCTATGCCGGTCTGGTAGTCATGTGTTTCATTCTGTCTATGGGAAATCGTCCTCAAGGCTCGAAGTGGGCCTACATTGTCACGATGACCTTTTTCGCGCTTTTGATGGGCTACATGATCTTTGCAGCAGGTTTCCTGTCTTATGTCTCTATTGAGGGTCTCATCCTTACCATCGAGACTGGAGGGAACCGCTCTTTCGCCACAATCTTCAAGGCTGTGAGGTCGGACCCAATTTTCTACCAACTCTGTATCTCGCTCCTGTCGACGTATGGACTCTACATACTCTCTTCCCTACTCTACTTTGAGCCTTGGCACATGATCACTTCCTTCGTACAATATCTCCTCATCTCTCCATCATACATCAACATTCTCAACGTTTACGCGTTCTGCAACACGCACGACATTTCATGGGGAACCAAGGGCGATTCGGGGGTCAAGACCGACTTGGGAGTCGTCAACGTCTCCAAGACTGACGGCAAGCTCGAGCTGGCGATGCCGACGAGCGAGGTGGACGTCGACGAGCTGTACATGAAGGCACTCAAGACGCTGCAGGTCAAGGAGCCGGAAGCCAAGAACAAGCGGGATGCAAAGACGAAACAGGAGGACTACTACAAGGCCTTCCGGACGCGTGTCGTCCTGTTTTGGATCCTGACGAACGGTGCCTTGGTCGGAGTCGTCCTGGGTGTCGGTGGCGTCAACCAGATTGTGACGGGATCGACCTCGACGAGCACGTCAAACGCGAGTACATATCTGAGCATTGTCTTCTGGTCGGTGGCTGGTCTCAGCCTGTTTCGATTCATCGGTTGCATTCTATGTAAGACGACTCATCGTACCTCTATGGACTCTTGTAAACTAATGTTTTCAGATTTGATCATTCGACTTTTCCATGGCGAATAAAATTGGAACCACGTCAGCTCCCATCGTTTTGTACAGCAGAAAGCTACATATTGCACCCCACATATATTCTCATGCAAATAATCACAATAATCCGATGCTGTCCCAAACACGAAACCAAACAGTCTCCGCTTTGTTGACGTTTGATCACTTGTTTCATGTAGGCAGTTTGGGAACCCAAAGAGTCTCGGAAGCGTCACGCGGGCACCGTGGTATGTCGTCTCAACTCCCACCCTCGTCCACCACCACTTGTTTTGAGGATCCCAAGTTTTCCTGTCCCTTGAGCATGGGTCATGCACGCAGCATGAAGGGTCGACTGCTCATCACCTGGTCACTACTGGCCTCGACCCTCGCCGCACCGACAGGGGAGGACCTCTCGTCGCCTTCTCGGGTCCTGTACATGTCGAGTCCGGCGTCGGGTGTCGAGGGACTGACGTTGCTGCGGAGGTGGGGCGTCCAGGACCTGTGGACGTCCGTGTCGCGGGCCTTTTCGGGCACGAGGGAGGCACTGCCACTGGACCCGTCGACGCCGTTGGTGCCGGGGACCATCGTGGCCGGACCATGCAAGTCCTACGCCATCATCTCGGCGCGGGGCACGACGGAGAGTCAGGTGGATCCCAACGGCAGCCGAGGCCTCCTGACCACCGTCCTGGCGACGGTCCCGGGCGGCGAGTCGTACGAGGTGGTGTACCCCGCCAGTGCCAACTTTATCACCGACCCCGAGACCGGGGCGTCCGATGTCGTGCAGCACGTCACCGCGTTGCTCGACAAGTGTCCCCATGAGAAACTCGTCTATTTCGGGTACTGTAAGTCCCATTCCCGTCATTGACCAAAAGTGTCTCTTCTTGAGGGCTCATGTTGTATAGCCCAGGGCGCCATGGTGATGATTAATGCCATGAATGGGAATTACCTCAGGACCAAGACATTAAATGTCAGGGCGACAGTCTTTTATGGCAACCCATACTATCGGGCCATGCAGGTGCAGGATCGAGGCACTGCGACGAGTGGATCGGGTGTTGGACTCTTCAAGAACATTGTCGAATTTGGAAACACAGTGCCTCCGGAAATAGTGCCTGTGACTCGAGATTTCTGTAACCAAGGAGATCCCGTATGTCAAGGATTGCTGCAGTTGAAGCTGGGCGATGTCTTGGTGAACAACGGGATGGCCTTTGCTGCCCACCACTATAATGGCACAGCTCAGGAACTAGAAGCCATTCAATTTGTGGTTCAGCAATTGAATACATAGCTCAATTCACAAATTCGATATTTTTGGCAAGTCGAATACATGGTCGATGATGTGGTGATAGTCCTTTGCCGTGATACCAGCCCTCCTTCTCAAGTGTACCCTCCATTGCTTCCCAGGAAGCCTTTTTGCTCAGAGATTTGCGATCTAGATCAGCTATCCACAAGTTTGCGACCTGGGCTGTGGAACGACTCAATTCGATGTAGACTGAGCAGTCTCGCAAAGTCATTGCCAAGGCAAGTTCGTGGCCATACTTTGATTGGGCGCATGTGAGTTCATCGACCAGTGGATGCTGACAGAAAGTATGTGTCAGCGACAGAAACTCGGTCGTGGTCAGATGCCAATTGTTCTCGTAATTCAGACCATGGAATGCTCTGCTGACTCGACCTTCGTCCCGACTTGCAAGATCCAGAGGACAGAATCTTTGATTGATGTCGAGAGTGTGAGATTTGGAAGCTTGTCGAGATAGTCTCAAGGCACAAGTGCGACACATCATGGCGTCTCTTGGTGCATTAGGAGATTGTGTCAACCACTTCGGCTTGAATTCGAGGAGTCTGTGGGTCGAGGAATCTTGCAGAAGAGGTAAAAGAAGTCCGTGTTTAGCATCGGTGTTGATTCTGCTGCTCACGAACTTTGCCGGTCTCGTAGGGTGTTTGCACAGAAGTTCATTGAGACCCTCAAAGTTCTCAATCGATAGTGGGACTAGCTCGCTGGAGAGGACATTCTTGTTCACTGCTTTGAGTACGGTATTCACAACGAGTTTTTGAAAATCGTGTTGCGCCGAAGCGTCGAAACTGTCGAAGCTAGCTTCTTTTCGCAAACGGAGGACTTTGTGCCGGAGCTTGGCATTGTGATCCCCATCATATCGGAAGATTACGTTGGCGTTACCCTCAGCTAGATAACGCCAATCCGCATGATGCATACATGGCCGCAATGCTCGAGAGAGAAGGACATGAAGATGGTGCGAGGGTTGCTGTTAAGTGCACCGAAGGAGAGCAAATCACTGGCTCCACTTTCCACCCGGTCATGTATAGGAGGAGCTCTGAGATATAGATGAATGCTGCAGGAAAGTCAGCATCGAAGTTGTTGCAGTCTTCACTTGAAGTGCATTTGTCGTCCCTCCCAAAACACTTCAGACGCTCAGTATATACATACAACATGTTTTGTAGGAGTTGTAATCTGTTGCGGATCCCATTCAGCAGGACATATGCCTCTTCTGTGCCCAAGATATCAAAACCCGCCGATCTGGCTGCGAAAGTGAAGCCGAAACGCAAGGAGATCATTGCGAGGGAACCAGAACTCGCCATGACTTCTCGCAAGCTGCCGACGAGTCTAAAGAAGATGGACAAATTGGCCAGCTTGATCAATCACAAACCTCTATCACATGCCATGCTGCAAATGAAATTCTCAAACAAGCGACACGCACCACATCTTGAGAAACTCTTACGAAACGCAAGAAATGGGGCCATCAGGAAAGGCATGGACGAGGAGTCGCTTGTCATTGACCAAGCATGGATCACGAAGGGCAAGTACGTGAAGCGCTTGTGGGTCAAGGGTCGTGGACGATTAGCTGTCCAAAGGCGTCCCAGAGTGGGTATCGACATTCGTGTACGAGACAAGACTACTATCGAAAGACGTACGGCTGAGAAGAGAGATAAGATGGTCAGGAAGATGATGAAGACTTCTGGATTGGTCAATAAGCCACTGTATAATAGTTCAGTCTTCACCTGTTAAGGCTTCGCATACATAAAGAGACATGAAAGGCAAGCAGCATAGCGATGTTTTGTTGGACGCGACGGTCTGTCGGAATCGCCTACCTGCGCATGAATCGAGGAGTTCAAATACATTAGATTACACCTTCTTAGTGAACACGAGGCTTCCCGCATGCTACAACTGTTCGAATGTAGTCTCCTGTTTGAAAACATTGGCTGATGTGCTCATGTCCTGTTAAGTGCAGCATCAGCGCTGCACGATCGTGTGTTCAGATCACTAAAAGTAACGCCAGACGCTTTCGACCGCTTGTGACGACTTGAAACGCCCATAGTTCCGACACACAAACCACATCCATCCAATTACGAGAGCATAGACCATCCAGTACAACCATCCATTACCGAGCCCACTTTTGACATAGCCAGGACCCAATTGTTCTGGCGACCACACCCAGTGTACAGCGTTCAAGAATGCACCAATACCCGCCAAGGTATACATATGAACAAAGTAGAATGCGAATGGTGAAGTGCCAATATCAAGCAAGACTCGATTCGTATCAAGCTTGAATGACGTACGCGGTATGCTGATGCCAGGGAAATCTCGAGGCAGAAGTGCAAAGATCGTAATGAATAGATGATTGATCGAAGTGAAAAGGGCGATATAAGCCAGATCCGGGCAGTACTTGTTGGTCCAGAAGAATTCTTTCACACCTTTTCTGAACCAGGAAGATTTCACAGGTGTAAGATTGCCCCACGAGCCGGGTAACCTGACAGCCAAGAACGACAAGAACAGGATGATGCAGAGACAGAATGACATAGAAGCAGTTCGACGCGGGAACTTCTGAGTCAAACGACCGTAGAAGACACCGTACATAACGACTGGGAGCCATGATAAGGGTGGAAAGCGCGATAAATAGAAGGTGGTTTCATCTCCTCCGGTGAGCCAAAGAATCTGCACAAGGACAGAATCTGGGAATTGTGACAACACAATCGTCAAGCATGCGAGAGCAACAGATAAGATGCCAATCGCTGCAGTGACCGAGTCCAAAAGACGAGGTCCCTCGAATCGTTTGATCAGCAGCACAAACATTCCGCCGATGATAAAGTCGACTCCCAGAGCACTGATGATGTCGAAAATTAGATATGCACGGAGATGAAACATCAAAGCAAACCTGTTCATCGAGTTAGCTTTGGCAACGACAGCCGATTAATATACATACGGTAAGAAGCTGATGGCCGCGAAAACGAAAAAGATCAATCCTCGGATCGTGATGTATTTGGCAGTTTTGGTCAGAGTCCAACCACTTTTACCAACACGCGAATCGATGAAGTATACCAGACCAAGACCCATAAGCATAGTGAAGCCAGGAGCACAGGTATGCGTTACAAATCGAAGTCCGTACAAGTACCACGAATCGAGATACGCCGAATGACGATCGGGATGAATCTTGAAGCTCTCTGTCGGATGTTCTTTGCCAGAGTAGAAGAACGTATGGTCGATGGCCATCAACAAGCATATCAACCCTCTAGTGAGATCAAACGCCGTCACTCGAGTCGATGCGTTGTTCTTCTGAGGCGAAGGAGTGAGACTTTCAGGTTCGAGTACTTCATTTTGCAACAAGGGAGAGCGTTCACTCGACATGCTCACGGTCACCTGTACGTGGACAGGTGATTGTACTCGATATGCAGCTCGAGTACTTCGAGAACTAAGATTGATGAGTGCTTGTGAGAGGTCGCCAACTATTATTGTGGATTCAGCGCCGCTTACCAATAGAGAATTATTGGAGATCTGCAGATTACAGTAATGCAGATATGAGAGCAAATCTGGTGGGGTAAGTTGTTCTGACTACGGGATTGAAGCAGGGGGTCGATTGGTGCACGTGAGAATCCTCTCGTGCGGGAAGTAATGGACTTTGGCGTAACTACAAGCTACAATTCACACCCTGTAGTATCCGTTTTTCCTGTGCAATGTGAAGAGCTACGATGTCTACAGCTGCTTGCTATTAAGTACTGGGCAGAGACGACCGCGTTCCTGAATCCATAAGGATTGAAAAGCGTTACTGAAACGCTTAGATTACCGTCGCATGTAGTGCTCGTGCAGTGATCTATACCAGCGGGTAACAATGAGATTCCAACACTGACGGCCAATCGGACATCTCGATTTGCCGCTCCGGAGCGGAGAGGTCAAAAGTCGTCCTCATCGGCACAGAGAAGCGGTGTGTGGTCGTGTGGGCGAACCTCTGATATGAACTTTCTACTTTTGATGTGCTAAGTAGGATGTACCATGTACACAATTTCTGGCGACAATGCCACAAATGATCATGATTTCGTTGCAGATCTCGAGGACGATCTCCTATGATTATTGACGCACAATGGAGACTTTGTGAGTTGAAGAAGATATCCTCGATGGTTGCAGAACCAGGGTAAATGAACTGGCTGAGAAACCTGTATGGCGAAACCAAAAAGTGTGACCTCTGAGAGACTCGAACTCCCAACCTTCAGATGTAGTCCGATTTTGGAATCTGACGCGCTACCAATTGCGCCAAGAAGTCACTGAAGATTAAGCAAATTAATATACAATATATTACGATAACAACAGCAAATTGAGGACTATCTCATGATTTATGCTTCGAATAGTGCCCTTCCCCACACTTGCATCTTCAATGTCACTCTCACGGACCACATGAGCACAGTGCTCGGCACAATAGCATCTGATTGATGTCAAACACTCGACTTTCGATTCCACAAGTGGACCGCAACTCGTTGTTGAGCGTCGGGTTGTTTCTGGCACTGATAATCTACCTCATCTCGAACCCGCCCTTCACGTCGAGCTGGCACGGAATGGACTCTATCGCAGTGACCCACGCTGTTCCCAAGACAGTGACGGTGGTTCACCGCATCGAGTTTCCGGAACTAGATTCCAGCAAGATCTTTGCCCTCCAGAGTTCCCTGAGGACGTTATGCATCACGACCTGTGTCGTCGTCTCCATCTCCGTCGTGGCCGGTGAGTCTTTCGACTGGGTTCCCCACCCCAACTCTTGCTGACCAATGCAAGTGTGCAAGTATGTCGTCAATCCTGCCATCACCGGGCGCAACTACCGCGAAAAGGAAAAGTTGATGCGAGAGTTGCGGCGATCAGAGAAGAGGAGGGCAAAGAGGACCTCGGACGTGGTGGGACACGAAAACAGTTCTTCGGAAGAAGAGGCTACGGTTGTCTGACGAGAACCGCTATGATTCGTGCTACCGCTAAAAACCGTAAATAAGGGACAAAATGTACACATCTCTCTAGAAAATGAGGCGCAGGCCTTCGCTCAACTCGCTAACCACGGGACAATAGGGGCACTTGAGCTTCGGCGTGCCCTTCGAGAGTGATTGCATCGCTTCCTTACCAATGACGTGTCCGCATCCCAACATCCATGCTTCACCACCAACCTCCTTCGTCACAGGGCACACAAAGACGGAGTGGAATCTGAGATGCTTTGGTAATGGCAAATCTACACCGCTCCCTTCCTTGGGGGCCGCAATCTTGAGTGTCGAGAGCTTGATCAGTGTGGGCAATGCAAGATTGGCGGCTTCGACCGTGGTTTGTAAAGGCGATGTGGGTGTCATTTCCAACAAAGCAGTGAATTCGGTGATGAAAGAGTTCTTGACATCGCTGTTTTTGTTGGTCGAGAGGAAAAGATCGGCATATGGAGAATTGGCGAGATCGGAATGATATGCGACCGCCGCCATGAGCTGTTGAATTTCTTTCAGATGGCGATTGGCAAACATTGCAAAGTTCTTTTGAGCGTATTCGATGCATTGAAACACATGCGAAGATTGAAAGATCCTGCCAAATTGCGTCTTGTGCAGCTGGAACTCCAACGTCGAGTTTCTCTCCTCCAACATCTGCCTATTCTCAGCTGCCCAGCGAATCGCTTCCGATAGGTCGTCCTTTTCCAGACTTCTGATGATGGAATACATCGATTCGAATCGCTGTACCAATTTCTGGTCAATATTCAGCTGCGCCTCTTCTGCAAATGCAAGCGCAATCTCGAACTGTCCTTGCCTGATAAAGTTGAGTGCTATAGCATTGTTGATGAGGTGCTGTTTGCCTGCGAAGATTTCCGGCCTCGTCGCGGCCGTCAGATCCACCTTGAACCTTTTCGTTATTGCTTTACCATGCTTCACTTGCGCATTATACGTTTCCTTTTGATCCTCAGCAATTGACTTTTGGAATCGATCAATGACCTGTCTGCTCGAGGCGGCCACTGCTTGTGAACTTGTTCGTGCATCAAGTAATGCTGACTTTTGTTCTTCGATTTGCGCTATCAATTGATCGATCAGAGGTATCGTCTTCGAAGCCTTGAACCTTGCTTCGAGTTTGGTTTGTGTAGAAACAATGTCGCTCAAGGATGACATGCTTATAGACCGGGAACCTGGTCAGCAGCAGTCCAACTCTGCCCTAGCTTTGTCTCTAATGCGTCGATTCCGTCAGAGCACTGATCGGACAGTCTTCATTTATTACAGTCCGTCATCGTAGGTATGAGGTCAGGCTGGTATTGTATCATCGAACTGGATGGTGGAGCCTGCTGAGTGGCCAAAAACGGAAAGACGAAAACACATTTTGGGTCGCCCTCACCTCGATGAACTGATCACACTTTTAAAGCTGATCACTACATACGCAAATCACAGATCTGCTATTCTTGATCCATTATGTCCACCATTAACAATTATACTAAGTTGTGTTTACTCTATTTTGTTCTACATGTCTAGCATTTGTATTTACAAGTTTTCGAATTCATGCCAAAAGTCACGCATGAATGCTTGTACTTGGTCCTGCCCAAGCACAGGTCTATTGCAAAAGAGGCCCAAGGTGACACGGTCGTCTTCAAAATTGACCTCAATATCTATGGCAGGTTTGATTGACCTGAGCCCTTGATAACCGTCAACACTAGTTTTGTGGATGCTGGCGTATCTTTTACGGATCATTTCCACCTACAATGATTAGTTCTATTGTACACAATAGCAGTACTAGCACATACCTGATGAGGTTTGAGACGATCCATCTCAGTCAGTGGTTTGTGCACGTCGGCACTATTGTTGTCGACATCATGGCTGAATCGTGGAAGGATGTTGACCGTCACATCTACGAGCCCACCAGATGCATCTTTCCAATTCAGTGCCCTGTATATGTCGACGATCGAGCACTGCTGTACGATTCCGTTCATCTCTATGAGTGTAGTATGTGTTCTCCGAGCTAAGTCCACCGGGTTTTGAGATGGAACCTGGTCGAATCGGAGAGGCAGGATATTTACGGTAGGCCCGAAGACATTCTCTAAACCATCAATCGGATGGGATCGCCCAGAAGAGTACATGCCCAAGACCAAATCTTCTAGATGCCATATTTCGCAGATAACTTTGGCAATGCAGCTCAGTATGAGTGCTTGTG
This sequence comes from Taphrina deformans, assembly GCA_005281575.1. Lineage (NCBI taxonomy): Eukaryota > Fungi > Ascomycota > Taphrinomycetes > Taphrinales > Taphrinaceae > Taphrina > Taphrina deformans. Next base: position 159,658 of record RHGG01000009.1, on the reverse strand, counting down.
ATGTGACTCCAATCTTGGCTGAAGCACGATCCAGTGCAGAAGCATTCATAGTCTCACCCATTGATATTTTGTCTGAAAATCCTGGTGCTAATTCAGCATGGGTAACATTGCCACTTGTATGCGCTTCTTGTGTGTGCACTTGTCTCATCCAGCAAGGTTGCACACCTTTCAGGTATGTTTCCCAGAATGCGAGTTTACTCCTTGTTCGTGTGTGCATTTGTACGGCATAATCGTGATATGACAAGGTTTGTTGGGGGACTAAACCTTGCAGATGACTAATCAGCATAGGCAGACTTGTAGCATCATACAGGGCATGATGTATGGAAAGGATCGCCGCTTGCAGCCCAGTGGACGTTCTTAAAATTGCTAAATGTATTGGTGGTCGTGTCAGATCCGGTAAGTAGAAGTCATCCGACGCCAGATATTCAGTGATCGCCGTGTCTAGCGACTCAGCCCGGCACTCACATTCTGTAACATCTGTCGAATTGATTTTCAGAACGCATTGATACAATTCAGATCCGTCCTTATTAAGACAAAACGCTGTTCTCAAAATGTCTTGAGATTCGATCAGATCGTGATATCGCTTGACGACATGTTCTCGAGAGCTCTGAGAAGCAGAAAGTGTAAAGGCAAAATTGGACATGAATCGACCACCGGATAGATCGTGCCATGCAGGAAGGAAATAAGTTTGAGCCGCACTCGCTGGGATGAAATGTTTAAAGTCCGGTGCCGTAAGCTTCAGTGTTTCATAAATATATTGTTTGTTTTCATCTGACACTTTGAACTCGAAAAGCTCAGATTCCCGAGCTGAGATACCATTCCTGGTATGCTTCAATTCAGAATGGCGGTTCAGTAATATCACTCGTCTCATATCAGTAACATTGGCATTTCTCAGTATTTCTCCCACGGAGAGATTTAGATCGTTGCGCTTTAGTGTTCGGGCTAGCTCGATAGCTCTTATGGAATCCATGCCGAGAGCGAACAAGGACGTATCTGGGTGGATGTCCGCACGATTGATCTTGGTTGCTTGTGCAACAATTTGACAGATCCTGTCGAGGTTTACTTCGCCACGTGGATCCAACGATTCGACATTATCATGATCCATGTTATCTTGAGCGAGGGAAGATTGGTCCAGCACCGTATTTTCGTGGCCGAAGACCATATTTTGTGGATGTAAAGTCATCTCAGCCAAGATTTCATCCAGCCTGTTCGACACATCTTCGATCCGCCCCAGGTATCCTTTGTACATTGCGACGGTCCATTGAATGCAATTTGACTCAATTTGGCATTCCACAGCAAGCGGAAATTCTACCGAACTGTCTTCCTCAACCGCTGTCCATATGTGCGTTTGGTTAGCTTCCTCCTCCTTCGTCTGGTACACAAACATTGTTTCGAATAGCAGGCCCTTGCCAACGAGATTTTGTATCTTCTTTAGAGGAGTATGAATATGCTCAATCATCTTAACATTATTGACATGTAGTGCAAGTGCTAGAGATTGCAAAGTAGTCTCGTGACCAACACTGGCTCTTACAGGCACAGTATTCATACAAGGACCAATGATGTGTTGAGCTTCTGACGAGAAGGCTCTGCCTCCTTGTATGGTACCGAAAACTATATCTGGCTGTTGCAGGATTTCCATTATCATCTTCGAGAAACAGGCCTGAGTAAGAGCCTGGAGACTGACACCTAGAGACTTACTGACATTCTGTGCCTTCTTGAGTTCGACCTTCGACTTTGCCACGAACTTAGAGCCGTTCGTCGAATCACCATTGAAGATCAGCTTTGGCGCACAATCCTTTAGATACGTTGACCAGAAAAGATCAGATCTTGTAGTTTGTACGCCAAAGATGTGTTCAAGAAGCATGACATATGATGGATGTGAGACTGGTTGTCTAGTCAGGCAGAATGTTTTCACGTCCTGGAAAATCATATCCAGTGATACACCATCGTACTAGAACGTCAGCCAAAACTATGAAATAAATGCTCGCTTACCAAAACATGATGTATTGACAGTGCTAGATAGCTGTCAGAGTCTGTTTTGATGAACCTTAAGCTTATTGGCACTTTGCCATCTCTAAGTAGTTTCACTGCTTCTTGTTTATGCATGCGATAGAACTCCGTGATACGATCCGAAGAAGCTTCGATTGTTTTCGTGGTACATTGTACATTCTTGTGGATCAGTTGAACATAGTCACATTTGAGCGGTAAGCTGTCCGGGTCGATCTTCGCGAATGATGTTCGAAGAACATCGTTTGTCGAAATCACTGATGACCATGCCTCCCCGAGCAAATTGAGATCAACGTCAGGCTTGATCCGCAGGAGCACATGATTCATATAAAGATCGTCTTCACTGATTTCCGTGGATGTAAGCATTCCAGCTTGCATTGGTGATACTGGAAGAATGGTATACAGGGAATCCAAATCGATTCCGAGTATTTTGGCAGCTTTTGCTCCAAAGTCTTCTGGTACTTTGAAGGTACACTGTTCTTCATGTTCAGTCGATCTATCGCTCAAAAGCTTCTGTAGAGCACGAAGTGAGCAGTTCTGCATAATGTCAGCGACGGACAATCTATAGTGATATAGCTGTTTCAGACGAGCTGAAATTTTCACGATATCTATCGAGTCCAATCCCATCGTGAAGAAAGTGTCATCAACTGAAATGCTGTCTGCTGAGGTATCGATCATTTCGGAAAGGACTTGCTTGATATTGCGCAATTGTGGTGTTTCCTCGATCGTTCCTTGGCTGTAGGTATCCGGGCTGTCCAACTCTTCAGACAGATTCGTGAGTCGCATAGTGACCGGAACAGCTGCTAATCCAGCTACTAGTTCCCTCAGTTGCGAAAGAGACTGGCCCTGTACGAGGCCGGTGAGAACACTATCAAATGTTCTGAGAACCCGGGAAGCCTCCGCGCCTATATCATACATATTTAGGACCAACTCGATAGGGCCGTGCATGTGGGCAGTGACGTCCAAAGCCACTGAAAACCCAGCAGAATCATGACTGTTGTCATCCAAACGTAAGTACGACTCCGTTGTTTTTGTCTGGGAGTCTGCTCGTTGATATACCAGTAGAGTGTCAAATAATGTCTCTGCAGACCTGATGGACAAAAGTTTCTTTATGTCACGCAGCGGGGTGTGCTCATACTGAACAGCCTTACCAAAAGAAATCTGTAACTGCTTCACGAGTTCGTGCACATTCTGTGTGGAAGATGCCTTGGGAAATACTGGCAACGTATTGAACATTGGAAAAACCATGCTCTCGATGTCATCGAGTGCCATGTTTCGTCCAGCAACGACTAGACCGAAACAAGAGTCGCCACCGAGAAGTTGTTGAGCAACGATCGACCAGGCCGCTTGAATGACTGTATTTGGCGAACATTTGAAAGTTCTCGCACAGGCATCCAGTGTCATGCTGTCACTTGAAGCCATGATCGACATTGAGTCAATTTGGGAGCTTTTCCGCTTTGGTGTCAGCGTCACAGAGTCCTTCAATTCTTGCTTCCAAAAATTTTGAGCTTCATCAAGTTTCTGGGTCAACATCTGAGCAACCGCCTCACGAAAGTCTGGTCGAGTTCGAGCAAGAAGCGGGTCTTTGTGCGCATATAGCTGGTTGAGGTCCTCGAGAATAAGATTCAGAGAATGTCCATCGTAGATTGTGTGGTGTATCATGAAAACATATGAGGGTTCTCCATGCTGAATAGATTTTTTGAGCTGAACCAATTCAGACTTCAGGGGAAACTCTTCACTCTCTCGAGGTGCACTAGAAGATGCTGACACTATAACTTGTGTTAATCCAGCAGGCAACAGCACGAACCTTGTTCTGAGTATCTTCGTGTTGACGATCAATTGTTGGAAGGCTTTGTGTAATCTTTCGTGATCAATAGAACCACTATGTATCTTAAAAGCATTAAAGTGAGTCTGTGGTCCTCGTTGGATTGATTCAACGAGAAGACCCTCCACGAGTGGCGTGCACGGCAAAATATCCTCAATTGACGTTGTATCAATGCTCAGCTGTTCGGCAGCGGCCTCGAGATTTTGCTGGCGATACTCCCGTAAAACCTTCTCACTCGCTTTTTTACCATTATTTGAGGATTTCTTACTGTTTGATGACACATCCAAGGCTAATCCTGAGATATCTTCGGCAGTCATGACCGTGGCTACGGAGACCTCTATACCATCTAGGCGTAGTTTGCGTACAAGCCCAACCACGGATACCGAGTCAAGTCCAAGGCTAAACACTGAAGCAGTATCGTGTATTGTCTCCAGATTGATACCCGTCATGTCAGCCAAAGCGGACTTTATCGACCTCACAATCGCTGGGTCAGCAGAGGCAGACGAATTTCGTGTCTTGTGCTGAGAATATGAAGGTAACTGTTCTGATTCTAGGCTCGAAAATGTCGATTTCAGACTTTTAGTATCCACCTTGTTTGTTGGTGTAAGATCAATACGTGTGATTGGTATCATAAATGTCGGAACCATATAAGTAGGAAGTTTCGCTCTGCACGCTTCAAATTGTGGTGCCATATCTTGCTCTTCAAGCAAGATATTCGAGAGCGTGGCATCATAGTGCTTTCGGGGAACAACGAAAGCAACGAGATGATCATTTTGCTGAGAAGGATGCTTAAGTACCATTGTGAAAGCATCGCGAACATCATTACCTGATGTTACGAGCACACTATCGATTTCTCCAGTCTCGATTCTTTGGCCTCTGAGTTTTACCTGTGAATCAGCACGACCAACAAAGTCAAAAGAGTCATCCACAGCCAAGAGTCTGACTAAATCGCCAGTGTCATACGCTCTAGCACCCAAAGTGTGGTTGAACTTGAATTTCTTGTTCGTGGCATCAGGCAAACCCATATACCCTTCGGCTACTTGCAGACCACTAACGATGAGCTCGCCAACGGCTCCTTTGAGTGCTGGCTTGTGTCTTCCCAGCTGACTAGCCACGATTGTTCCGCAATTTGACCATTGCTGTCCAATGTTTGAGGGCCGAGCATTCTTCTTAACTTGCTTAAGAGCTGTGCAACCTATCGTCACTTCTGTCGGGCCTGATTGGTCAGTTCGTGCGTATAATATTAGAGCAAAATCGCGCACCATAAAAATTGAACAGTGCGCCACTGTCTCCCCAATGATCTACAGTTTCCTTTCGTAGCATTTCACCTCCTGTGATGAATACTCGCAAGGTCTTTGCGTCGTCTGGCAACAAAGTCATAGCTAATTGCGGCGTGAGGTCCAGATGTGTGATGCCAAATTTCCTGATGGCCTATAGCATGTTAGGATCGAATACCGTGCTTTTCTCGTACTTACGCCTGGGATGTCAGAGAGCAAAGCGTCTTTGGGTGCGGCACAGACGCGAGCACCAATAGACCAACTGAAGTAGGTCTCGAGTATGCTGACGTCGAAATGCATCGAAGCGAATGCTAGAAACCTGCTGTCTACATCGAAGCGTCCCACAAATTCGGTCTGAAATGATGCCAAAGCCTGAACGACGCTCTTGTGACTTAAACAACAACCCTTAGGTGTACCCGTTGAGCCAGAAGTGTACAAGATATAACAAAGTGCCGAGTCTTTTATGTCGATGGAGAGCGCATCCCGAGAGCTTCGCAATTTCCCAAGCTCAGGAATGGACAGGACCTTGACATCCACAGCACTAGCTAGCTCAGCTCTATATTCTTCAGAACAGAGAACAGCTTCAGCGCCAGAATCCGTGATGATGAATTTTCTCCTCTCTATTGGTGCGGTTGAATCCAAGCAGCAGAATGGTGAGCCAGTTTTTAGCACCGCTAATATTGTAAGGAAAGCTTCTGGACTCTTATCAACACATATAGCGATGGGAGCCGATGATATTAAACCATGGTCTTGCACAAGAAAATTAGCTATTTGATTAGATTTCTCCTCAACCTGAGCATAAGTCCATGTCTGAGAAGTTGAGTCCAGGTCAGAGGCAAACTCGAGCGCAACTGCATGTGGTGTTTTTTGGGCAAAAAATTGGACATGCTCATGTACCAGGGAGACCGGGACATTGAGCACAGGCACTTTTGGCGGGAGTATCGATAGTAGTGCAGGCGATAAAAAGTCCTCGAGGTCGAGAATGTCGGCGTTCGGATTGGCAAGTATAGCACGTAAGATTCCTTCGAATTGTGCAAGTAAGATAGTACTGTGCTCCACGGGCAATTTTGCCTCCTGATAGACGAGTTCAAGAGTGAATTGATTGCTGTTGGCATCTGCAATCATCTCGAGCGAGATTGGAACCTCCACGGATGCTATGTCACGTTGATAATGCCAGAGCTTTTTTGTTATAGTAGTCTGCGCTCGCCTTTGGTAAACAAGGATTGAATCGAAAAGTGGCGATGCGTCTTCCCGACTGAACTTATTTAGGAAAACGTGCTGGTGTTGCAAAGCTTCTACAGACATCTGCTCAAAATGTTGCATTACTGAACGAACTGAGTCTGCAAGAGTGCAGGTATAAGGCACAGTTGTGACACAAGGACAAGAAGCATCTTCTAGATCCGTACCAGTACGGCCAGAAAGCACAACGCCGAACGTGACAGATGCCTCACCGGTATAAGCTGATAGCAGCTTTGACCATGCTGCGTTGGCCGCGTTGAACAACGACACACCAATCTTTTTGCACTCGGTCTCAATCTGTTGCAGATTGGCCAGGACACGACGCTCCACTTTGGTTGTCTTTGCAACAGAGACGCTATTGCTTAAGCTTGGGAATGGTGAGAAAGAAGATTTGTCTATCTGATCTTTCCAGTATGCAGTCAGACCTGATTGTCGTGATTCATCATGATAGATGCTCCAGATGTTAATTAGAGATCGCTCAAGATTATCCAATGGTATGTATTTTTCATTGAGATATATCCTTGTGACTTGTGTGAAAATTTGGTCTAGCGTGTGGCCGTCATATAGCGCGTGGTGGACACTAAAGAGTAAGAATCTATCAGTTTGTGCTTCCAAGATTGTGATATGCAGTGAGGGACGGCTGATATCGTTCAGAATCTCAAGGCGCTGTCGCTCGACTATACTGGACACACTGACTTCTACATCGCCAGCCTTGACAATAGTCCATACTGACTCAAATCTTGAGCTTGCGTGAATTTGGAGTGCATATTGACAGTCTTTTCGATCCATAGCGATAAAGCCAGCTCGTAACAAAGCATTATTGTCGATAACGTGCGACCAGGAAGTCTTGAGATGCTCAAGGTCGATGTCTTGCTCAAGTCTGAAAAGTCTATGATTATAGTACGCTGTGCCGTCTGTCTTGAGAAATTGAGCAATCATGTTCTCCTGTACAGGTGTACACGGGAAGCAATCGCACGAAGAATTCGCTTGTGAACGTAGAGAGCGGCAAAGATGCTGGAATGCAACATTTGCTTTTGACTCGTTCTGGGACGACCGTTTTTGAGTTGTCTTACGATCGATCACATGCGCGAGCTTCTTGACTGACGGATTTTGCAGGATCTCGACAACCGACACAACAATAGCTGACTTCTTTAGAATAGAGACAAGCTGCATCGCACTGATGCTATCGAGACCAAGATTGTACATAGACGTGTTACGTGAGATCTCCTGTTCTTTCACTCCGCTCATTTCCGCGAATATTGTTCTTATGCGCTCTTCTGTCTCACCAAACTGTCCGTCCATTTGTTCGTTAGCTTTGGGCACGTCTACTGAGCATTCTTTCCACAGCCTCTCAAGTGACTTTCGGTCTATCTTACCAGCAGGCGTGAGAGGTATGTAATTCAGCGTGATTACATGCGATGGAATCATGTATCCCGGCAGGAACTTTGAAAGTTGCTCAAGACTCTCGACCTCTTCCTGAGAATTGTCTATCACTTGACAAATTTCCCCGGCAGCTGGATATTTACTCGCTTCCGCTATGAACGAAATCAGCTGGTCCGTGGAACCTGCGGATGATCGCAGCATTAATGTAGTCGTAGCAGCGATATTTGGGTGAAGCCCGAGCAATGCTTGATCAATCTCACCGAGCTCAATACGTTGGCCACGTAACTTGACTTGGAAATCCTTCCTCCCTAGAAAAGCGACTGAACCATCAGCAAGCATACGACAGACATCACCAGTTCTATAGAATCTCGTGTTTCCATATGTAAAAAAGCTGGCTTGGGTCTTTTCCGCATCGTTAAGATAGCCAGTAGATAGCTGAGGACCAGCAATACACAACTCCCCACATGCCAATTTTGACAGTGGTTGTGGATTTGTGAAAGAGAAGATTCCAGCTTGGACGTGTTTGAAAGGTCGGCCAATATCTTGCGATACGCTTGTAGAACTCGTTCGAATAGATGTGCAGGCCATAGCTGCCTCTGTTGGTCCATAGACGTTAACACATTTGCTTCCCCACTCCACAATGATGCTTCGAGAAAGTGCTTCTCCGATACAGAAAAGAAGTTCCACAGAAGGTAACTCTTTGCGCTTCAAGGTCTTGGCAACTGAGGGAGTGAGATCCAGATGTGTGACATGTAATTTGCGAACGACATCAGACAGGTCATTAAGCATCCTAGCTTTGGGTGCTCCGCACAGGCAAATGCCGCTAGAGAACGCAATTGCCATGTCAAAAATCGACATGTCAAAGGTCAGAGAAGAGAACTGCAACCATTTACTGTCCTTTTCTAGGCTCAAAAGTGACTCGCAGCCACGAATTGTAGCGACTGCAGCCTTGTGCGAAAGCATAACTGCCTTCGGACCACCTGTGGAACCAGACGTATAAATGATATACGCCAGATCTTCTGGAGTAAAAGTATTCCTGAAAGACACCTCATCAGTGTATGCAATCGAGGCTACATTATGGATAGGCACTCCATGACTCGCGATCTGTGTGCCGTCGACAGAGTCATCAACAAGAATTAGTACTGGTTTCAAGTCCTTGAAAATAGCCTCCAGTCGTCCAGATGGTGTATCCACAGCGACAGGCGTATATATCAAACCAGCTTTCAAGACTCCGAGGAAAGTGTAGAAAATCTCGGGCACTCTAGACATCATCACCACAACAGGCATCGAGTTTTGAAAAGTTTGCGACCGCAGAGCGCCAGCAAGTTGGCTGGCTTTGCATTGAAGCTCTCCATAGGTCAATTGTTGCACTGCTCCAGCCTCGTCCAGATACTCTATTGCTAGTGCCTCAGGCTGTTCTTGGGCGTGGCTCTCGAAGGCGCTATGCAGGAATCCTTCTGGTGCTGGGTCACACGGTTTTGAAAGAGCACGGTGAGCGCTTGCGAACGACGAGAGAATATCCGTAACAGGATTGTCTTTTCCGAATGCATGTTTTAGGAAGTGATCGAGATTAGATGCGAGCAATTCCAAGTTTATTGACGATATGCGGTTATTATTGGCCACCAAGCGCAGATTCATTGTGTTGGTGAAAGGTCGCGGAATAAATTCCAGCATCAATGCATACTTGATCGTCAGCTTCAGGCACGTTGAAATACATGATAATGAACTATTACCTCGCTTGCTCCATTGTCTGCGATACTCACGAAACTTCGGCAACTGTTGTTGTTTTGTTCTGGTCGTTGCAGAATCAGTATAGTGTCGAAGAGCACCTCGTCTGGTTCGAGCTTGGCTGCTTGAATTGCCTTACTGGGAGGATAATGAGGATGAGACAAATGCCGAAGATTGCTCTTGTGTATATCATTCATAATACTTTCGATGGTGGATGCTTCCTCGAATTTGACGCGAATCGGAAGAACATTAAACAGGGGTGTCGCAATGGCTTCGATTGAATCTACCGCAATCGTCCTGCCAGAACCCACACTAGCAAAGCAGACATCTTTTGAGTCTGTGATTTGTGACAGACACATCGCCCAACTTGTTTGCAACAATGTCAAAACAGACTGCGAACAGGTCGAGGCAAAGCGGCTGAGCTCGCTGAGCGGTGTTTTCAGGTCGACTACGATTGTGCTTTGATAGTCCTCCATTGTTGTTGTTAGTAATGGTAAGGATTGAGGTTGATAAGAGGTCAAATATGTTTGCCAGTCGATTCTCTGCGCTTGGCTTTCCCCTGAACCGTCGTAAGCTCCTCTGATAGCCTCGGTTATTGGTGGTCTAGGAATGACTTCTTCGTTCTGGCAGAATAGGTCGAGGTCATGATAGATGAGGTCCAAAGACCACCCATCGAAAACACTGTGGTGGATCGACACAACTAGAAGATGGACATCAGCATTCAATATCTCTAGAAACTTGACAGGAGATCGTGCCAGTAGGCCTGTGGTATTCGTATCTTGAGACCAGGACTCGATTGTTTCGTTTACGGAGTCTGAACGGTCAGTGCTCCAGTCTACCTTGTCTCGTTTCAAGATGATTTGCACACACGGGAGACTTTTGTGTGAAGTGAAGGCAAATCGAGTGCGAAAAGAGGGTGTGAAGTGCACCAAGGACTCACACGCCGATTTCAATTTGTCTGAAGAGATTCCATCGCGGAGTTTGATAACGGAGACATTGAGATAATTGGAATCATTGCCCTTATGCGATTCGAGCACAATACCTTCCTGTAATGGTGTACATGGTAAAATCGATTCTACGTTCTTCTCCTCTATTCCCATGTCTAGTAAGATGTCATCCCTGATAGCATCGATAATCTGTATCGCAAATTCGAAGGACTTCTGCCCTTCTGCATCGGATGCCTTTTGTTCGTTCTTCACTACCGGGTGTGGTTCATGTTCATCTGAGCCCAGAGCTGAAGCGATACTAGCTGGGGTCTCAAGCTGCAGGATCTGCGAAACACTGACCTCAACGTTCAAGTGTTTTTTCAAGGATGCCGAAATCTTGATGGCTGAGATGCTGTCAAGTCCAAGCTTAAAAAGGGACGAATCTGGCGAAATTTGGTTTATACACACACCTGAGATGTCTGACAAGAGCTTGGCAATGAAGCGAGAGTTCTCAGACCATTCGCTAGTGTTCTTTGCAGAGCGTTCACCTCCCTGCATCAGCCCATCTCTATAGACCGAAAGAATCTCCACGAGCTTCTTCGTATCAAGCTTGTAAGATACAGTGAGCGGTATGGGTACATCCAGGGGTACAATGAAGGCTGGTATCATATAATCTGGCAACTTAGCGCGCAAGTCGTCATACAGCGCCTTCTGAATTGCATCTGAATTGCTCGAGGAGGAGCAATAAGTGAACGACACAAGACCAGTGTCGTGTGAAATAGTTGCAGAATCTAGAACGGTTTCATGAGCTCGCAATGTATGGTCAATTTCAGAGAGCTCGACACGAAACCCTCGAACTTTGACCTGTGTGTCGGCTCTACCAGCAATTGAAATGGACCCATCACCAAGTACTCGCACCAACTAGAGAACAATCAGCAATCTTCTTACAGGCTTGCCTGATTTCTCACATCTCCAGTTCGATAGATTCTGCCTAATTCAGAGTGCTCCACGAAGCTTCTTTTAGTGAGTTCATCGTTGTCCAAATAGCCTCGAATAACCTGTGCTCCACCTACCCAAAGTTCACCGAGCGAAAATCGTGGTAAAACATGCATCCCGGCATCAAGGACAAAGCCTGATGAGTTCGGCAATAAGTGACCCAGAGCTGAAGGATAAATTTGTGATGAGTCGACCAAGCGTGCACTGCAGACGTTCGTCGTCTCGGTAGGGCCATATGCATTGAAATATCGTTTCGAAGAACCCCAATCCTCTATGATTGTTTTGCTGGACGCCTCACCAGAAGTGATAAAGCACTTTATAGCAGGAAAATCTGAAGATTTTATCAGAGCTGCAGCCGTAGGAGTCATGTTGAGATGTGTAATTCTGAACTTCTGTAACGCCATTGTCAAGTTCGATAGCATAAGATCCTTGGTAGCAGAAACGAGACACATACCATTATACCAAGTGAAAAATAATTCGAAGACTGAAACGTCAAAGGTGTCTGAGGTGTTAGCGAATGATATTGACAAGGATAAAAGCGCTCTTACAAGAAGTAAATTGCATCATGCGGTCTTCGTAACTGTGAGGATAGATTTTGCTAAGCGCTTCACAGTTGCTGAGTACATTCGAATGTGTCACAGCACAAGCTTTCGGTATACCTGTGGTCCCTGAAGTCATCAAGACATACGCCAGTCCTTGAGAGGGTCGACTGACGAAATGCGTCATGTCGGACGAAGCCAGAAGTGCTGGCGCAGAAACAACATTTATACCTCCGAATCTATGTGCGCTGCTGTCATCAGTGAAGACATGTTTAGTGTTTGTGATCCGTAAAGTAACGTCCAGTCGGTCTTGAGGCAGCCTAGGATCGAGGGCCACATAAGCACAACCCAGTTTTAGAATGGCAAGTATTGAGGCATACATCGAGATACACTTGTCCATACAAATGGCAATGACATCGTCTGGGGCGAAATTGACATTTGCAAGTGCATTCGCGAGTGTGTTGGCGCATTTATCGAGCTGACCATAAGTCAGTGTCTGCGAGGAATCCATCGTGTGGTAGAAATCCAGAGCTGGTCTTTGTCTCTCTGTGTCATTCATCTTGTCGAAAATAGAGTCCAATCTTCCATAAACTGACGAAGATGTATCAACATTAACCTTTGAGCTGAGTTCAACTGGCAATTGGCGTAGTGATTTCAACGGTTTTGATGGATCGCTTAAGATCTTTACCAAGATATGCTCCAGCTGTGCGAGAAGCACTTTGACAGCTTCTCCCTCTACGAGACTTTCACAGACGTCTATATGCATGTTCAATGTGACCGGACCTTTTTCAAATGTTACAAGAAGGGCGAATTCGAGTCGATCTTCCTGCTTAACTATGGTCAAGAAGTCACCTATTTCAAGAGTTGTCCCTGATTTTTGGTATATAAAAAGTGTGTCGGGACTTTGTCGTTCATTTGAACACCTTAAGATGTCTCTGTAAGAATAGTCGTGTTTCGTAAGTCCAAGATTGTATTCATTGATATGCTGCACAGCATCACGAATCGAAGCATTCTCCGAAGATCTCAAGTAGAATGGGAACGTTGTGATGAAAGGCCCTGCCGTCTTATCAAGGTCATCTACTGGAAAGGTTCTGCCAGAAGTCGTCAATGCCATGGCAGGAGCAGATTCACCTGTGATACAAGAGAGCAATACAGACCATGATAGCTGGCCAAGCGTTTGAGCATTACAATCAGTGGCACGGCATTTCTGCTCAAACCAATTCCAATCGAACTCACAAGTTCTGCTGAATCGAGACTTTTCGCTTGTGCTGCCCACTCTTTGAGCTAGAGATGGAAATGGAGACGTGACCCAATTCCGAAGATATCTCTCCCAATATTGTCTCGAAGCTTCGGTCTTTGTCTTCGTTCTTTGTAATGCACTCAAGCTAGCTCGATAGGTAGGCCGAGACACTGGTATCTTTTCGCTGTCCTGCTCGAGTAGCCTGCAGAAGTCATGTAGTATTAGCTCTAATGACCATGCATCATACAATGCATGGTGTATCATAATGCTGATAACCAACTTCTTCGAAGAAGGACTTTGGTAAAAATGGACATCTATCGGAGGCTTGTGAAGCTCTTCTACAGACAAGAGAACCATACGTTTGTGGTCTTCCAAGGCAGATGATAGATCCACTACCTCCCGAACATTCATTACTGAAAAATCCCTTGAAGGATGAATGATCTGAATAAAATTGGTGGCACTATCGCCGCTGTTGTTATTGTCATTATTGTCATTATTGTCGTGATTGTCTCCGGTCATGTGGAAACCAGTTCTAAGGATCTCGTGAAGGTCAATCAGCCTGTGCCACGCGGACGTTACTTCCCGCTCAGTATGACCCGAGTTTAACTCAAGCCAGATATGATTACAGTAAAGACGTGTCGAAGGATCTGAAATGGTCGCTGCAATCATAGAGTTCTGTATCTCTGAACATGGAGCAAATTCTCGGTCGTCTCCATAAGTTTCACGAAGCTGCCGAGAAGTGCCTTCGCGAAGACTATGAGCCGACTGAGACACGTCGGAAAGACTTTCACCCAGATTTGAGCAGTAGTTGCTCAATTCGAGCATGTTTCCACTTCTAAGCACATCATGGAGTCCAAGGGACAGTCCTTGATCTCGCAACGCCATCACGATCTTGATGGCACTAAGGCTGTCCAGACCATATTCCCTCAAGTTTTGCATTGGTTTGATAGATGTATCAAGGACTGTATTTACCACTTGATGAACTCTAGTCTGTACAGAGTTGAGCTCATACGCATTGGTGGTGTGAAATTCGTCCTTGCTGGTCGTTCGAGGCTCCGAGATACTCTTGCGAAGTTGTTTGACGTCTCTCTTACCAGCCGAAGACATTGGTATCGACTCGCGCACAATCAAGATTGGTCGAATACCTAACGGCAGATCGAATTCAAGCTTATCAACATCTAGCTCCGATTCCCTCTGTTCCTGTGTCAAGACGACGAACGCATAAAACCGCTCATTCTGATGCAGAACAGCGCATTCCTGCACATGAGACTGCTCTAGTATGTGATGCTCAATCTCACCAATTTCTATTCTCTGGCCGTGCACCTTGACTTGCGAATCCCCTTCCTTTCTTCCACGAAAGTACACTTTTCCCGCGTCAAAGAATGCGAGATCTCCAGTTCGATACACGAGACCCTCGAAAGATGTATGCGTTATGAAGTGTTCCTGATTGAGACGCTCTCTTTGCAGATAGCCTTTGGACACCTGGGGTCCAGCAATACACAGCTCACCGACACGACCACTCGAGAGAATTGATGAGGACTCCGGGTCGAAAATGACCAGGACACAACTTTCCAAGGGTGCACCGATATTGCTTGCGTCGAAAGTGGGAAGAGTCACTTCAGCATAAGAGGCATGCAAAGTTGCCTCGGCTACGGTATCAGTACATGTTGTGGGCAATTTTTTGGATATTCACTTGGACCATAGGCATTGAACAGTTTTCCATACCAATTTACGATGACTCGTTTCGTCAACATCTCGCCGATGGTGATCAAACTCTTGACAGACGCCATACGAGAATCATGCTGATCGGGCAACAGACCAGCTACTGATGGTGTCAACTCGAGGTAGTTGATGTCTGCGCGTTGGATCAGCTCCGGCAGCATTGTCATGAGAATCGTTCTTTCGGCACTGACCAAGGTCATGCCACGACACCAGGCGGAGAAGATCTCGAATATGGATATGTCAAATGTCGGATTAGCGAATTGCAGAAAACGGTTCGTTCTCTGATAATCAACAAAGATTTTGTCGTGTGCGAGGATAGAAGTGGTAGCAGCACTATGACTAATCATCACAGCCTTCGGCGTCCCGGTCGACCCTGAGGTGTACATGATATATGCTAGATCCTCAGGCAAGATGTCCACATTGGGCATTTTATGAGTGGCACTCGACACTTGTGTACTGATAGGCTCCTGGCATATTGCAGGATTGATATTCAGACTGTGCCTCGAGTCGCGAAAGACCAAAGGGGCGTTAGTTTCCTGGCAGATGAACTCGATTCTCTCGTTCGTGTCCGAGGGTAATATCGGGCAGTAGATATTGCCTGATTTCAGGATACCCAGAATCGAGATGTAGAGCTCCGGAGACTGCACAAGTACCACGGGTATAATTTGTTTCCTTAGATTTTTTGCAATCAAGGTTTGTGCTACATTGTTCGAAAGCTGTTCTATTTCTTTATAAGTAAATTGCGTGGGCGTCTGATTCAATTGTCTGTAGAAGGACAATGCAATGCTTTTGTCGTCATTATTCGTAAGTAGCTCGTGAAGTAAAACTTGTGAGGGTGATGTAACATCATAATGGTTGAGAATTGAAAGACCATCATCGTCGAGTGCGACCATCGAAACCGGCACCGTGTAGGGTGTGTCCACCCTTATGTCCCTCGAGATTTGAGCTCAGTTGAGAAGCCTGGCATACATCTACGCTAGGCGACTGCCATCCTGTCCAAGCAAGACGGAATGGACGCAATGTAAGTGCGCAGGCCCGAGTAGCGATTGCCTCATTGACACCATGTCGAGGCCGGGATCTAAAATAATGAATGGAGGCAGCCACCGACGGGATGTGCACTTGCCCTGTGCAAGGATCTGAGATCCGCCGGGTTCCTCTGCACGAGCGCTTTATCAGATGTCAAGAGCCACTCGGAAGCGTTCTGCCAGCGGGATGATCTACCCGGTCGGCCGCAGCCACGTGACCTCAGTATTCAGGTCGTGATCATGGAATCATGCATCAGTTGCAGCAGCAGCAGCATCTATGTCTGCTGTACATTCAGTAGACCAGAGTCCTCACCTGGTATCCAGCTGCCTCCGGAGTATCAACTCACATTTCAAGACACATGTTCTGTGGGAACACGCATACACCCTGCTTCCTGGACTGATTCACTTCGTCCTATGTCCTATGTCCTATACAATATCGAGCCCGAGTGCGGAGCTACCAGGCTCTGGCTGAATGTTCTCAGTCAAGCTGAATGCGCGTATGTACAAGAGCTCAAGCTTAATTCTGTCTAGATCGGATTGAAAAGGTGTTTAATTATATCTTTCGCTTATACATCAACCCCATCATCACGGTCAAGTAAGAATTGTTCCACAACGCCCAGAGGTCTGTACACAGAACACTTTTCCCGCCAGCCAACGGGCGCGGACTCTACAAACAGGATGGTATGTGATTTTGCCTCGTTGAAAGCTGAGGGCGATATTCCCTTCCCTCGTATTCTGGGGGTATTCTTTGCCATCTTCCATCCTCAAGCAGGTCCAACAGTCATCTACCAAGTACCATCAGACTTTATTGGATCATCTGCCATCAAGATTGGTGGAGAGCAAGAATGTTGTGTCGACATGGATAGCATCTCGGAGTACATCATTCCAAAACAGCAGCTATGCGATCGCATGATCTGTGTCTGCAATTCGGGTTATCGTGTGCTGGGCTATCCGATACGCGTTGAGGGAGTACATTATGAACGAAACGCATTCATCTTCAATTGCTGTTTTGTTTTTGATGAGAGTGAGGACGTCTCGGCATATATACCTGTTGTCAAGAGGCTTGCAAAGGTGCTTCAAAGCATGGAAGAGCTGAAGAAAAGTTTGAGTCTTGAGAGTGAGAGGCCGATCGTCCAGGATGTGATTGAGCAAGTGCTCGAAGACCTCAACACATTTGGGGAATGTCGAATCCCGATCATCGACGAGGAGGTGACACTGAACATCAAACTTTTCAGGCAATATCCTCAACCCATGAATGTAAAAGCATGGCACGTTCCAGTGCCTCTGATACCCCTCACAAATCTGACGGACAATAACTGGGATCTGACAGTCCAGCGCTTAATTCCGCATATCAATGGTGTGTCTTCTGTCAAACAGATTTCCGAGGCCGCAGACGTCGATCCGCTCTTGGCGGAAAAGTGTATGGAACATCTACTGTACTATAATACAATTGTGGTGACTGACATATTCCAATTCAATGCTGTCTATGCAGTCACGCCGGAACTAGACACTCTCAATTTCAACCCGAGAGAACAAGAAGAATGCTGCGCCTATATCGTGGCAAACCCGACTGGTGTCGTGCTGAAATGGTCAATGGTGTTCGAGCTCTATGCTTCCCTACGTCACGGCCTTATGCTCAAGGAGTGGATGAAACTACATCTGAGTGAAGTTCGTGGAATCGATCCTCGAAGATTCATCACGTACGGCATCATACATGGATTTGTATATCGCATTCACACATATCCGTATCTAGCGCCAGAGCAAAGGACGACAGCAACTGCTGCACTTGCAGATGGAACTAGGCACTTCGATGAACTTTGCACTTACCTGAGCAAAGCTCCGGGTGATGTGCTTGCTAAATTGCAAGCATGCGGTCCTGTACAACTTATCTATAGCTGAGCGCACTTTGAACTTGAACATTAATTGCTGCCGACCGCTAATTTCATTGTCAGATGTGGCTATGCTGGATAGTCCAACTTGTGGGCTTTGCCTAGGCATGCCAGTCTTGTAATGGATATCCTCGACCGGGTCGCTTTTCGGGCACTCTCTGCACTCGGTCATGAAGGTCTTGGGTGGACGCACATCGGAGACAGGAAGGGGGAAATTGGGCAGGAAGCAAAAAGCTGGAGGGCGCCGGCGGACAAACATGTGGTTCGTGGACACAATCTCCGTATAGGTGCGTGCTGAGACGCAAGTGCAAAGTATCAGCGTTTTTGTTGGCATTGAAACATGCACCAATCGGTGAGCATGTTTGATCGTCTATGTAGCATACTGTTTTCTAATTACGATATAACGGCAAAACAGTAAAGAGAGATCATGAAATCATAACATATTCGCCACAGATTCAGCTCCTGGTCCGGGCATGTAGCAGGCTACCTACCTATCGATGAATCTCCCGGGATTGGTAATTCTGAAGGAGGATCGACTGACGCGATGGAGAAAGAGATGTCTCGCACCATATGCCTCATGTTAGCGTAATGGATGCAGTCTGTGACGACAAGATCGTCCAAGCGCACTTGGAGGTGTGGCGCGTCCATTACTGGTCTGGATCAGCTTGATGGATTATTTCTCCCAGGCGGCACGTGTGACGCCAGTAGACCCGACGTTTCCATGCAGACGGGGTCGCACGCTGTGGCCCAGCCCCCTCCAACGCAAGGCTTGCCATTCCCCAGCAGACGTGGGGGCCATCGGAGCTCGAGCGTCGTCACTTGATCCCGGAGAAAAGCCCTCAGCCTCGAAGCTCGATCGTGGCTTGGGAAATCCAATCTTACGTCTCGATGCCTCGATACCGGCGCACGAGCCAATCAGCGCCGGTAGCGAGGGCAGGACTGGAAAAGTCCCAGCGTTGGGTGTGACATCACGATTTCGCCCCCACCCGAGGACCAGTCATTGAGCTCCTAGACACTCTTCTCACACAGTGGCCCTACCTCGGGCTGACCAGCTCGAGGCCCGGTTGAAGAGTCATGATTATGGAACGACCACGAATGCATGCTCGCTGGAAAAAAGCCTGTTTTTGGGGTGAGATTCAAGATGGGGCTCAACATAGAGTTCACATCGGGGAGTGCGGATCTCGACTCGTGGTTCCGGAGGCTTGAGGCAGACAGACGTCAAGACTTTTTCCTTCCCTGTGCCCGTGTCTTCTGCACACCTGTGTCCGGTGCTCAGGCACACCGGTCAGATGCTCGACCTTGATCTTGTTTTGTGTGTGTACTTCTTCCCGAAGGACAAGGGATGCAAAGAATGTGTTTGGTATTGGTAAGAGTGAGATCCTGTCCAGGTTCATTTCTACTGCTTCTGCTTGATTTCCTCGTCAGCTTGACCAACGAGACCTCGCTTGCTGTGCCATTATGTTTTGACGCACGACCCAAGAGGCAGGAGGAAGCCATGGACAAGGGTCATGCTTCCATCAGAGGCTTGATGGGCGGCCCAATTTGTTGCATCACCTGCCCAGTGGAACTCTTCCCTCGCAATCGGAGCCGCCCCGAGCTTCTCCCTCCTGCCACACAATCCACTCCCTCTCTCACTCAACCAATTCTCTCTCTCTCTCTGCCTCTCTCACACTCTCCGCCCGGACTGGTGCGGGCTTCCACTCATACGCAAGCTGCCACTCGTCATTCCCTCCTCTGCTGCGAGCCAGACAGAAATACGAGCTTTCCAATTCTCTCGTTCCCTCTCTCTTTCTCTGTCTCTTTCCACTCCTCTCTCTCTCTCTTCGGATCAAACTCTGAGCCTCCTTACACAGACACACAAGTCGGTAGTTCGGTACTTTGCGTAGACAGAACCAGTCACTTCATCAAGAATCTTAGCCTCAACGCTATCTTGATTATCAAATCCCGCGACTCTTTTCCTCGACTCTTTTTTCTTCACGACCCTTCTTCGGCCTAGTCCCTCAACGGAGCAGACCCATCTGAGAGAACGAATGAACAAATCCACCGAATCTATCCTCTCAGTCTCCTCAAAGTCCTCGGACTCTGGACTTGGATCTGATCGAGAGGCTCCTTCTGGGCAGACTCTCCATGGTCCCTTGAACAAGATCAACCACTCGGGCCTCAACGGTCTTCGACACGGTGGCACCTCTGGACTTGAGACTGGAAAGTTCACTGCATCAGCGGTGATTGAGATGAAGTACCAAGTCGAGGAGACTGAGGGCATCCTGGACCCCAAGAACACCACTCTGCTGTCCTCGATCGATCCCGATGTGTATCCTCCGGCACTCATTCCATTCAACCCGGAGAACTCCAACGAGCGTCTGAAGCGATTCGTGACCTTGGACGTGAATGTCCACCGAATTTTTGGTGACCGCATCAAGGCCTACTTTGCACACCACGACGTGGAAGTACACATACACATCCTCTCAAGTTCCGAAGAGGGCAAGTCTGCCGAGCAAGTGCTCGAGATTTGTGAAGCATTGAAAAAGTTCAGCATTGACCGAAGGCGAGACCCAATTATGGCTTTCGGTGGTGGTGTCATTCTGGATGTGTCTGCACTGGCTGCCAATTTGTGGCGACGAGGAACTCCAATTATCAAGGTCCCCACTACCTTGATTGCCAACGTTGATGCTGCCGTTGGAGTGAAGACTGCGGTCAACTTTTGCTCGGAGAAGAACAAGCTCGGGACCTACTGTGCTCCCTTGGCAGTATATATAGACTCGAACACCTTCCTACCTTCGCTGCCTAAGCGACACATGGCCAACGGTATGGGAGAGATTCTCAAGATGGCATTGATCAAGGATATTGACTTGTTTGAGTTGCTGGAGAAGGAGGGCTCAGCCTGCTCCAAGGTGACTGTGCGTCGCTCGATCCAGGGCATGTTGGAAGAGCTGGAGCCGAACTTTATGGAACAGACCTTGTATCGAATTGTCGACTTTGGCCACACATTTTCACCAATGCTTGAAATGGCCTCACTCGACTCGGACTATCCATTGTTGCACGGAGAGGCCGTCACAATCGATATGGTGCTGTGCATGTTTATCTCCGAGGAATTGAGCATGGTTTCAGCATCAGATGTGGATCGCGTGCTCAAAGTGGTCGAAGAGTTGAATCTTCCAATGTGGCACGATTCGTTGACCTATGAAATGCTGCAGACTGCGCAAACCGACATCACGAAGACCAGAGGTGGAAAATTGAGATTGCCCGTTGTCAATGGTGAAATTGGTTCTTTCGACTTCCTCGACTATGTCGATGCTGATGTTCTCCAAGCAGCCTTTGACCGTCTCAAGAGCTCTGGCGCCCAGACCACGAACGGGTACTCGCGTGGTATCAGGTCTCATACCGGCAACACTGTGGAATAAAGACAAGCCTAGACAGCCTGGCGCTTGCCCGTATACTTTAATTCTTTCCAAAAAAAAAAGGCAGCATAATATGGACCACTTGTAATTCATGTCACGATTCCTCCCGGAGTTTGTACAGTATATCTTTCAGTCTGCACGACACGGGGATCGTTTGGAATGAATGAATGAACATAGACACCAACTTTTAGAATTGGGGCAGACGTACAGCCCAGCATGAATTATGATAGCGACCTTAGCATTTCTACATACAAAATAAAAATAGTCTTTTTCTCTCGCCAACTGCTCGTGAATGATGGTGGGTCGCGGGACGACAGGGACAGGCTACTCGAACGCATCCGCCTCGGTGCCATCCAAATTGACCTTTCCGACCTTTCGCCTGCCGCCCTCTGCCCTCTCGAGCGCGACGCGCTTGCTCCTCGTCTTCTGGACCAACTGATCGACTCCCTCGTCGCCACGCAACTCTGCCTCGGCATACTGGATGACCAACCGGCGACCGAGGAGATGTGTGCCCTCGAGGGCCTCGATCGCGTTCTTGGCCTCCCGCTTGGAGACAAACTCGAGAAAGGCAAAGCCGCGGAGATGGGCGTTGTATTTCTTGGGCACGCGGATGGACTTGATGGACCCGTACGTCCCAAAGAGCCGTGCCACGTCCCCCCTCGTCGTCTCGAACGGGAGGTTCTTGACGATGACCTTGGTCCCGGCCGTGCCTGCCGTGCCTGCCGCCGCCCCCTGCTGTGTCTTTCGGTCTGTCGATTTGCCGGTGGAGAGGGAGAGGGTGAGGGCGTGTGCGTCGAGGGAGAAGCCCTGCATCGTGTTGATGGCCGTCCGCGCGTCCGCCTCGTTGGCAAACTCGACAAAGCCGAAGCCCATGCTCAGTCGGGCACCGGGCTCTTTCGGGTTCGGTTTTGTCTTGACCGTCGCTTGACGGAACCCCTTGAGTGACTCGAAGACCTTGGTCAGTTCCGGGGCGCGTGTCTCAAAGTTGAGGTTCTTGACAAAGACGGTCGCCCTTTCCATCTCAGTGCTGGCGTCCGAGTCATCCGACGCATCAGCAGTCCTGGCTGTGTCTTCACCCTTCCCAGTGCTCTTCTCAGGGACGACGGCCGAGGTGAAGGTGTTGACTGGGCCCTTTTCGAGGTAGATGAGACCGTCGCCAAATTTGCGGTATGCTAGTTTCCCGAATACTGACTTGCCTTGGTTCCCATCCACGACTTCCACGATAGCCAAACCCCCAATGTCCGGTATGACTATCCTGCGGATAACTCCTCCAGCGCCCTCGACCAGCTTTGTCAACTCTCCCTCATTGGCATGGGACGGCAAGTTCTTGAAGAGTAGAATGGAATCGTCCTTTTGTCGTGTCTGACTGAACGATTGCAGATTGACACCATGTGAGAGGAAGAACTTTTTGATGGTGTTGAGAGCAGAAGATTCAGCAAGAGCCATAGTCACCGCCGCACTACTCTGACTCGCGTCCAGCAGTTCACTCTTGCTGACCCCAAACTTTTTGGCTGTATTTTCCATGACTGCGTCCTGGTTCAGGAACAACGAATTCCAGTTGAAACGAGACTTGGCGGCTTCCTTACGCCTCTCCTCTTTCCTCTTGTCGCCGACATTGAGCTTAGCACCTGGAGCCTGAGGCTTTTCTATCGTGATCTTCGCTTGACCTGGCAAGATGTGCAGCAACCGGCCATGAAACGATTTACCATCGAGATCTTGATATGCGGCAATAGCATCGTTGGCTCGGTCGAAATGAATGTATGCGTTTCCCTTCGGAGTGCCATTGGCAGACTGTGGAATATGAACTTCCTGGACACCACCGTAATTCTCAAAGAGTGTCTTCAAAGCAGCCTCATCAACAGTAAAAGCCAGGTTACGGAGGAACAGTCGAGCTGTGTCCTTGATTGTCTTGATTGCTTCGACCTTGGCTGCAGCATCTGAAGCGGCACGCTCCGCTTTTAGTTCTTCTTCAGATTTGACCGGTGCCATCACAGGGCCTTGCGGCACAATTTTCGAAACACTCTTGGACTTGTCTGTGATTATTGGTTGCATAGAATGTGTTTGTGCTGAAGAAATCAGATTCGTCCTCGGCATCTGCTCTTCAGTCCCATCAGTCAAGTCTAATATCCTGGAAGTTCTGTTTCTAAGCCATTCCGCATCATCTGCATCCTGAGGTACCTCGACAGCTACTCGTATTGGCTCCGAAGCTTCCACAGGAAGCGGTTCGTGATCTATAACGACATATTCCTCGACAGGTTTCTGGGGAATAGGTTCATATTCCATGTCATCCTGAGTCTCGATTACGTCTGGCTCTTCTTCGACTGCAGCTTGTTGGACAAACTCCTCATCGTCGTTGAGAAATGTTCTTGATTTTGATCTCTTCTCGTTCAATCGCAAGAATTCTCGGAATTTTGGATCGTTCTCTTCCATGATCTCATTTGACTTCCGCCTTTTCGTTTGTTTCGCACTTTGAGCGGCAGCGACTGCATCTTCTGCAGGCCTCTTTCGCTTGTAATTTGTGGCAGACTCCTCTTCTACTGTTCGTGCCAACTCTGCATTGATTTTGGTAGACCCTACGTAAGTATTGTTCCAGTGTTGTACAGCGCTCTCAGCTTCCGTGATGGACTGAAATCCTACAAATCCAAATCGCCTAGACTTTCCGGATTTCGATGTTTGTAGCTTTGAGTCTGTTGGTGACGAATAGTCGCTAAAGTGCTTGGTGAATGCATCTTGTGTGAGATATGGCGGCAAATTCTTGACTATGATTCTTGTGGCCATGCTATGCTCTCACGAGTGGCCAGGCACAAACCTTTGCGAAGAACGTCAGACTATTCGAGACACTACGGAGGAACCAGGACTTGATATCTGGTCGCGATTTGCGGTCTCGTCGTCGCAGTTCGCCAGGCACTATTCGGTAGAAACCAATTTGACGATAAATTTCGTGGCGTATTGTGCCACTTTTCATGGCGGTTGGATATGAGTTTTGGCGCCATCTCACCCACCGTTTGTGTATCAACACACACTCCGCGCTCTCGAACAATGCAATGCATCTGCAGCTATTGCCGGCCTTGCGATGATTGACGACGTGATGTATCGGAATAAGATATTCGCATATCCCAAAGGCAGTCTCAGAGCCTTTCTCTACGATGTCAAGGGGTAGACTTTCGGAAGATGAGATCGCTAAGCTCAGGACACTCACCTTGGAAGGTACAGCGCGTCCAGCCATGGTGCAAGCGTGCCTCTGATTCTCTTAGCCAAGGAAACCTCATACTCACCGTACTCAAAGGTTCGTGGACTTGTCGAAAATTTCCTAAGACAGTTGGCTTATACTACAGTTTCGTGTCGGAGCATGTTTGCTGGACACATCCGGAGAATACTTCCAAGGCGCAAATGTATGAGCTCAATTAGAGTCTCAGAGGACGCTGACCGAGATCAAAGGTGGAAAACGCTGCCTATTCAGGTCTATGCGCTGAGAGGACAGCCCTAGTCAAGGCTGTCACATCTCGAATCGGCCACGTACACAAGTTCAAAGCCGTCGGAGTCACAACAGACACCAAAGAGCCGTGCTCGCCTTGTGGCAGTATTTGTCCTTGTAGTTTGTCACTGAATTATCAACTGACCAGACAGATTGTCGACAATTTCTAAGGGAATTTGGCACAGATCTTGAAGGTTTGTCTCTACAAGCTTGTGTCCTCGTCTAGAATGTAGGCTAATACATTAGTATACATGTTCACAGATGATGGTTACGTCCTGAAAACTTTGGAGGAACTACTGCCGATGTCCTTCGGGCCTGAAAGTCTGCTGAGCTGAGCTGAGGTTTTGATTGTATCACAAAGGTAGATGACCTAGACTGCCCCTGGTAGATAGTCAAGAGGAGCCATCCTTGACCATGCACTCATGTCCATTCACTGTCCACTGTGCGACGTGTGTATCTTGCCTGTTTCCAAGGAGAGGGAGTCCACTGATCACGACTGATCATTGTCAAACGCTGATTTGAGAGTGAGAGAGATTGATTTCCCCAGACGAGGAACACGACGCCGGTCAGTCGGGAGGACAACCGCATTCCCAAGCAAGCAAACAACCCATACACACCAGACGACTTCATTACAGTAGTCGCTATCCTTTGATAGCTGACAGCCTCGCATCGCTCTCCTGACAAAAACCAACTTTATTCATTCTTTTTTCGCGTCCTCCCGATGAGCGCTGAACAGAGGAAGCCGAGGAAACGTAGCTTGATACAACGACTATTCTGTTGTGTGTCTCCCGAGGTAGACAATGGCTCGACAACTGCACATAAGACTAGTCAAGCAGGGCCACCGAAGAACGAAGCCAACGCGACCACGACCACGGACGTTCCCGTGTCGAGTACGAACACCAAAGAATCCTCACAAAGATTGTCCTCCCTGAACGAAAAGATAGATAACAGCAATGTCAACACAGCATCACAAGATCGAACACCTGCACAGCCAATTCAGGAGACTGGGGCTGCCACTTCAGACACACCCATAGTCGCCACTAGTTCTCCATTTCTGTCTGGTCTGCAGCCGGCTCTTGAGCATGAAAGTGCTCAAGCTGCTGGTGCTGGTCAGGTCAAATTTGAGGGAGAAGCTAGCAATGCTTCTGTCGCAGAGGTCGCGGCTTTGGTGGACGACCATCCATTGACACCTTCAAGTGGTGTTATATCGGCGACCATTCCTATCGAGACTACAAGTGTGAGCACTGTGCCACAATCAGAAACGCCAGAGGTGCAGGCCACTGCCTGGCTTTTGCCCCCGTTATCTGCCGATTTAAGTGGGAAAAAGTGCCTCGTACTCGATCTTGATGAGACTCTGGTACATTCTTCTTTCAAGGTGAGTCAATATCTTTGCGACAAGCAAACTCGTAACTAAACATCACAGGTTATCCATCAAGCAGATTTTGTTGTGCCGGTAGAAATTGATGGTATTTATCACAATGTCTACGTGATCAAAAGACCGGGGGTGGATGATTTCATGTTGGAAGTAGGACGACACTTTGAGATTGTCGTATTCACTGCCTCTCTGTCCAAGTATGCGGATCCGGTACTCGACATACTCGATGTCCACAAAGTCGTACATCATCGCTTGTTCCGGGAATCATGTCACAACCATATGGGAAATTATGTCAAAGACCTCAGTCAGCTTGGCCGTGACCTCAAGGACTCCATCATCATCGACAACTCGCCGGCGAGTTATGTCTTTCATCCTGCACATGCAGTCCCGATCTCCTCGTGGTTCAACGACGTCCACGATACTGAACTAATTGACCTCATACCGTTCCTGGTTGATCTCACCACTGTTGAAGACGTTGCTCAAGTATTGGATTTGAGTCTTTGAATTCAAATCAAGACTGGAACTAGCGATATTTGTGGGGTTTTATGGTTTTAGCGATTGAGCACTAGCATATTTTAGGGCGTATGAGCCATTATATTTTAATGCAGCTAAACAGTAATCCTCCTCCAAAGGAGAATGCTAGTACTCGTGCTTTAGCCCAATACTCAGAACCTCCAGGGCTCGTCAACTTAATCTCGAAATTCTAGAAATGGGAGCAGATGCCACAAACACAATATTCACAGCATCACTTAAAACTCGCCGGAAGGTGGCCTATGCCGGTCAGTATTGAGTGAACGAATCACGCACTCACAACATACATTTTCAACAAGGACACCTTGTTAAAGTCCAGACCTGCGTAAGGTACTGTATTGCCCCACCATGCAAGGGCGTCAGTAACATCGTGATACTGCACACTGAAGAAGATGACTAGACCACTGATAGCAAGTCCGATCGAGAATGAAGCAGCAACCAAGTAATTGTATCTCAACCACCAAGACTCGTACTTTCGTTTGATCCAGTAGTTGAAAATCATGGTGAGGTAGAAGACTGGTATCATGTATGCTAGACTGTACGGTACCCAGGTGTTGAAGCCACTTATAATGATTGGTATGTGCACATACTTTAGGAATTCGTTCTTGGGGTATTTCTTTTGCAAATACCAGATGGGCACGGGTAAGAGGAACCCTGCAAGCACGAGCCATTGGAGTTTCGAGTACATCCCGTTAGAGCCGTACATACGTGACGGACCCATGAGTCCCCAGGTTAGCGAGCCAGTGAAGAAAGTGTGGATATTTGGGCATGTAAAATGAGCTTTCTGCTTATCAGAGCAGAGGCCCACGATGTTATCGACCTGCCAGTCCGCGACGAAAACGCCGACTGTTGCACCGACAACTGCTCCGATTGTCTGCACCCAGAACAAATCACGGGGTGGAATCTTCGAGTAGTGGCCTAGCTTGAGACCTGAAGAGAACATCAGCGTTTGAGCAGGTGCAACTACGGTAAAGGCCTACGAAGGTTAGTCGTGCTACGCATTGTGTGAAAGTAAGACTTGTGACCTTGAATAGCATATTTGCTAATGGTTTACCAGGAATAGCATAACCTGCGACATATTCTCCGAGGACATTGAAGTACACTGTAACATTTGTAGCTCCGAGGATAATTCCAGTTGGAACAACCATAACAACAGCGACCGTTGCGGCAAAAAATACCCCCCATATAGGCATGCCAGTATGGTAGACTTCTACCATAACGCAGCCCGATACAATTGAGATGATGAGAATGATCAAGTACCACCTTCGTTGTCAATATAGCACGGAAACCATCCAGGAGGCATACCATTCGGGCACCTCAGGATAGACTGCCATCAATTGATTGTGAATATCCTTGCCGCGTCCTGTTCGGAAGTTAAAGGCAGCCTTGAACCCGCTGATGATTTCTCGATGAAAGTAGAGTATTGCATAGGTTATCAGCGCGCTATTGCTCATCAAGAAACTCATATCTCGAAGAGCATTGGCAATTCCCAGGTACATCGGAGAATAGGCATCATATTTGGTTTGATTGAAAGTAAGAGTGCCTGGATCCATCACTCTAGACACGTTGTATCTCTTTCCATATTTGTCCCATGGCTTGTTGGTCAGCATTGGCAAATATGCAGATTTCCAGGTGTTGGAAAAGTATAAGGGAGAAATTGCGAAAAGTCCCCATATGATGCACCCAGAGATCCAATTCATGACTGTGCAAGAATAAGTTACATTCGACGAGATGAGTGTAACAGTTTACCGGAGAAGACTGGCATAGTAAGAGGCTGCATTAAAGTGATCGCAGCTTGGTAGTCCAGGGTTGGCAAAGGATTGATCCCAAGTCCTTGGTGTCCAGTGATAAGCGCAAGTTTCACATTCGACGGCGCCTACTGAGTAAGCCACTGCTTCTATCGCAGATGATGAGATCTCACAATCCAAGTGAGCCCTACTCAAGTTAGTCGTAGATTGACTTATATCTGGGGTCTTACAATTGAGGGTTCCGATAGCTTGAAAGAAAACAGATGGAATCCAGTACCAGAAAAAAGCTACGGAGACAAAAATATAGAATGCTCGAGCTCGAGACATCTTCCACCACGTGCTGAACGGTCCACGCACCGTCGAATCGATCAAACAGTCTTCATTATGTAGTGCCTAATAGATCAGTAAATGCTCTGCCCGGTCGTGGGGCCATGTGCCTTGTTCAGAGCTATAGTCGACAAAAGATTCGGCCAGATCTGCTGCATTGGATAAACGATGAACCTTCGACTGATACCTGCGGCACCGTAGCCTAACATTTGTATTGACAGTGAGGCCATCATCTGATATCCCCAATTTCGTCCGCTTGGATCTCCAAAGAATTCAGGCAAGATCTGAACCTAAGTTGGCTAAGCAGCTAGTTATGATCCAGCAGCCGCAAACCTACCGGTATAATGTCTGTAAAGTAGGATCCGCCCTGATCGATTAGCTCGAAAAGGTTGCGCAGCGAATGCAACACGCACGAGTCCATTGGCGACAAAGATTGAGATGAGTATGTGTCTTTCAAATTAGCGATATGACCAAAACAATACAAGCAGATGCGTACTCCTTTTGGTTGAAAGGCCCTGGATTCAAGCTGAATTGCGAGCTTCCTAGTCTGTATGTCCGCCTTGGAAGAACTTTCGCAAGGAACTTGCCGCATGGATAAGCCAAGAGCTGCGCCACGTCGTGGTCGATATACATGGCTAGTCGTTCAGCAGATATGGGAGCACGAAACTCTTATGTTACCCGGAAGTCGCAGTTTGAAGAAAGTATTGACTGCATCGACTATGAATGTGAGCAAAAGTTTGTTGTGATGGAAGTCTTTACAAAGGACAGTGAAGGCCAAGCCGATAATCCATACACGAATTGTTAATGTGGGTAAGGTCGGATCATCGATCGGCGGACAGACAGCACGTACTGCAGCATACGGGCTGTCGTCCCAGACACATGCCTTGATGTCCTCGATTTCTGCTTGTACTTCCACGAGTATGGCGCTGTCCTGATGTTTCTCACACTCAAGGTCCTCAGCACGAGCCAACGTATTCTGCATTCGAAGCAAAAGGAGGTCCGGAAAGTTAAGATCATTTTCGTGGTCTGCAAGCATTTCTCGCAGAGTCATTATGCCTTCCCTAAGGTCAATTGCTGGTCTATTGACGTCCTCATTAGACTCCGTGATGGATACGTCAGGAGTTTGCTTGTGCTTATCGATCGTGCGCTCTCGAAGTGCTGACAGCTCCATTACACGGTTAGAAGCCTTGTTGTCGTCCAGTGCAGAGGCCAGAAAGCAATGTGGTCAAAACCTTCGGAAAAGGCAGAAGAATGAGAGAAGTCTAGCCAAGATGTTCATTCATGCAGGTGCTGCAGTTTATTAGCTTGCGGAAGTTCACTCCTCGAAATCGATGAATAGATGAATAAGGGGCAATATCAAAATGCAATATAGTTTTATTGCTCGATCCAGGTTACAATCTGATTCGACGCCAGTGGTCTAACTCATTGTAAGCACGACACATGGTCTGCATATTCAAAGTTCCCGGTGGCATCTCCTATTTGGTAAGATGCATTCTGGCATCCGAATGATCCACGAGTTCTCGAGCACGTTGACCATCAGGTTCGTTCTCAATCGAGTAATTGCTATACTGACAATTTTCGGCTCGTGCCAGCTTGTGGTGTGCCACACCTCATTCGTGAACCCCAGAGACCGGAGATTTATACACTTTTAAGGACAGCTGATGTCAACACTGCCGTCACGAAAATCGCCCTGGTAGATAATGGCATTATCCCACACTCCATTGATCTTGATTGCGTTCTTGATCCTTCCAGCTCGTTTATAGCCGAATTGATCCCATAGACGGGTGGATGCCACATTCGTTTCGAACACAAGGTTGAAGACGGAACTTTCATAACCTAGCTGGGTTGCAAAAAAGGGAAACGAGCGAGCGAGCATTCTCCCATCTAGTAATTTAAATGTGCTGCTCAATACTGAGAGGAGTTTGTCGTACATTTCTGTCCGCGTTGTTTTAGCGGCACTAAGAAGCCGGCATTACATCTATCCAGTAAGCATTTGTGGCTGACTGCTCCAAAGAGTGTAGCACATATGTGAACAATGCCTGGTTGATCAGCTCAAGTGTGCATAGTTCGGAGTATAGTGACCCAATATAGTTTGGTTTGACCTGCCAATGTTACCATACCACCATTGACTCGAGTATCCTCCCTACGTAGTACGTTCCCAGCATGTCGGAGTCCCAATCGCGATCTTCTGTAAGCTCGCTGGAGTGTCTCAACAGCACAATAGCAGCATGCCCGAACCAGTAGGATGGAAAATCGTCAGCTGACATATATTCATCATGTGGATCTTCATCTGTCAGATTGTGCAAACAAACAGAAGAGAAAAGCACAAGTATTGGCTGCATCAACTTCATGGTTGAAGCAATTTCTGACATGAGAGACGAGAGACTTTGGGGCTGTCGAGAGATTGACAGGGGTCAAATATGCCTCGCTTTTGAGCGCCGTGCATCGGATCGGCGATAGACTTTCGAAATTGTGTCTTGATTGCTTTGACATAGTGCTACTGTGGTTCTTTTCGCGAGTGTTCATTGTTCGCTGTTGTATTTACGTGGTTGTACTTCGAAAGCCTGCATACAGCAGCTCGGTCTGAGGTGCTGATCGTTGTCAAGGTAAATTGTGATCATGATCGTGATTACTGGTACGTGTTTGAGCACATGCTCTACCGTACCGGTGCCGTGCCCCACAATCTTGCAAGATTCAGAACCACTACCGTACGATACCTAGACCTTCCTTTCTGTAGCAACTCTGCCTATGTCCTAAACATATCACATGGATATCAGTATTGCTCGCAGGAATTGATCACTTGCTCTGACTTCTCCTCGATCGGTGCGGTCTTGAACACGATCCGTTCTTGTGTCGTCTACTTCTAGCCTCGTACGATGCCGGCATCAGAGCTCCGTGCTCGTGAAACTGAAGAAGACGAAGAGTCGTCCTTCGTACGCATATATCGAAAGCCGTCAGTAATACGACCTGCTTACAGGACATGCAACTGAAGATCATAGGTCATTACTAGGAATAGTGCGCTCCTGTCTCATAAATCTCGCACTCCCTTTTTTGAACGGAGTATTCCTTGGATTTGGAGAGATTCTTGCTCATGAAGTCGCCTTCATGCTTGGGTGGCGCGGAGTTACACTAAGGCCTTCTTCACGTATGGGCCTAGACACTGGTCATATGGTCGGCCCTGGTGTTCGTGTTCAAAAAACGACTTCACAGTTCGAGGAACGAGAATTAGAAAATCTTACGAGCCTGGAATAATGCGCGATATCTGGATTGATTCCTGGAATGCGACCCTATCGTACAAGGGCTAGTCATACATCCTTCAATCGGACAGCCCTCGCTGACAACAAGGTTCATCTGTCAAGGATGCTGCTTTCATATGTTGTACGCACACCCTTACATTCCACATCTCGCAAGCAAGGTAGGTTGTTTGAGCCCTAAAGATCAAGCAACAATATATCAGCAGGAATGAGATGGATGTCTGTGTGGCAGCAATTTTTTATGGATGTACATAATAATGATTTGGGCACGACGTAGAAGTATGTTGCTTGCAGCGACTGGAGCATTGTTAGCAAAGCTTAGACTAATTCCTAGACCTATCTTACCAGTTGATGTGCCACTTCTGTGTGTGACGAGCAAATGAAATTTGGCTTAAACTTGGTATAGGGTGGGACTGAATTACTCGCAGCAACTGTTGTCCTCATTACTGTATCACATAAGTTTGCAAGAACGGTTTGTTGTGCGAAATCCAAAGCATTCCACCTTTTAAGTATGGCCCCCAAGGGCGCCGATTTTGATTACTATGACGACAGTGATATGATCGATGCTCCGGAAGCACCTGAATTGGCTGGGTCGGACGGAGAATCAGTATCCTCAGACGGCTCTAGTAGTTACCATGGTTCGCAACGTGGACTAGAAGATGACGAACCTCCTATCACGGTATGCAAATGGAATGATGATTCGACTGGTCACGCAATATGCCAACTGAATATGCTCACAAATGATTATCTAGTATCCCATTTGCATGACGATCATTTGGGAAATCGCAAATCAAAATACACATGTGAATGGGATGATTGTACTCGAAAAGGCATTCTGCAAACATCACGTTTTGCCTTGGTCGCGCACCTGAGGAGTCATACTGGTGAGAAGCCTTTCTATTGCAGCGTTCCCGAGTGTGATAAGTCCTTCACAAGAAGTGATGCTTTGGCGAAACACATGCGCACAGTACATGAGACAGACCCCTTGAAGCCCAGTGATCCGATACCTAGAACACATCCTGCCCATCCACTTTTCGTTGCATCAGCGCAGACACCTAACGGCAAACAAAATAAGAAGCAAGTGCTCGAGGACGAAGAGGATTCTCAGGCAGACATGGAAGATGAAGAGGCCCAAATCAGCGAAGACGAATGGGGCCTTGACGCACGACAGCGATTCAAACTACTCAAGCGGAAGCATGGTTGGGTAGTAGATGAGCAGATAGTCCTGAAGAAACAACTCAGAACTGCGGAACAAGAATTACTCTTGGAAAGAGTAGGGAAAGAAGCAGCTTTGGAAAAGGTGTTGGTGAAAAATTTAGGCTACGAACGGGCACGTCCTTTGTTGAGATGAGTAAGTGCTTGAGCTGCATCAGCAAATCACTCTACACTATTGGGACAGCCCGATTGATCTCGCGTCACCAATCACATGAGATCACGATTGTGTGTCCTTGATGCTGTGCTCGCATCGTGTACAAAGAGCAAGTCGTGTATATATATTTTATGAATTCGGAACTAGTATGGTAGAC
The DNA here is from genome assembly GCA_005281575.1 of Taphrina deformans. Classification (NCBI taxonomy): domain Eukaryota; kingdom Fungi; phylum Ascomycota; class Taphrinomycetes; order Taphrinales; family Taphrinaceae; genus Taphrina; species Taphrina deformans. Next base: position 126,228 of record RHGG01000009.1, on the reverse strand, counting down.
AAGTGAGACATATAGATGTATGGCTAGGGCAGATCTAAGCATCAACAACCTTGTGTCGTTTGAGCAAACAGGCAGGGGTCAAAGTTGATGATGTGGTCTACAGAAAACCAGAATATGATTTATTGAGAACGCGAAAGGTAACTCTATCGGCGATTTCGGATAGTGGTTATTCCGTGGGCCTGCTAAGCTCATGCCCTTGTGGCTCGCAGGTTCGAATCCTGCAATCGTCGATTTTTTTATTTTCCTTTTATTTTTGAGGGCTTCGGCCCTCAGGGAGGACTGGGCAAGGAGGGCCATTAGGATGGTTCTTACTATAGTAATAAAGGCACCACAAGGTGCACGTCTCTCCCTCTCTCTCCTTGGAACAAGACGTATCTTCGACAATGCTCGTGAAATCTATGTATGGACTAGATGATTCGATGTGGTACTTGCGTACTGATAGTATCGACGTCTGGTATGATCTGGCAACTTCGAGGTGGGATTCGAGTCAGAGGGTCGAGCACGCGGTGGTGGGAAACATGGTCTTCCCTGTTTCATTGCTTCTTCTTTGCTCCCATTAAGAAGTGAATCCATAACATGACGTCGTCTACCTCAAGTGTGTCGATGCGAGATCATGAATCGCCGTCATACCAAATTTGTTCGGAACTTTGTCTCCTATGCTGCATGTTTGACAATGACATCGTGTTGACGTACTACTACAACGAGCTACCAACAAGGAACAATTTTCGTAAGAGGTTTGGAACAACATTGGTACCAGGACCGCAACTTGTTGATGAGTTTCAATGCATTGTTTCATAAAATGGCAATAAAGTGGCCTGTACCGTGGTCAAGTAACCTTTCGCTCTTCTTGCTTCCTGAACACAATAGAATTACAACATGCGGCATACATTGCGAACAGTACCAGCCCCCACCTCACCGAAGGACACTTCACACCATCGCGGACCACTATTTTCCGTGTCAAATTTGCGGAAAATCTCGGGTATTCCTGTAGTCCAGAAATTGCATGTTCCTGATGACCAATTACTGGATCTCATGGTGAGCATACAGGTGAATCTCGAGAAGGAACGACAAAAGGAACGTGATCGCGTGATTGTTTATGATCCGGCTTACTTCTCCGGACTAGTGGAACTCGCAGAAGTTGATCCGCTTCGTCATTCGATGGCCATGCGAACCAGTTGGCCATTTGTCGGACGACGAGCCCACTATAGTTTCGAAGTGATGACTGTGCTCTCTGAAGGATTCGAAGACGAGGACTCGATCCTTGTGCGACAATGTGAAGTCACGTCGCGCTTTCCCTTACTCGAGGGAGAGGAGGAAGAGGACCGCTTTACAGAGCTCATTTCGCCCAAGCACTTTCATACAGTTGATTCAATGATTGATAGGCATCTCGACGAGTATCTCGACGACGGCTCAAAGTGTATCCTCGAACCCGACTCGGTAACGAAAAGCTTTCAAATCCGTGACTCGGTCACGAGTCGATATGAAAGAGAGTCGACAACATTAGCTAAGCTCGATCATGCTGAGTTGTTATCTACTCAACACGCAAAAGAGCAGCCAGCGACTCGTAATGCCAGTGGCCCACTGAGTGTGACTCTAGAGTCATGCAATACATCAGATCCTGATACAGCATACTCACGCACTCCAAAGTCTTTGAGAGGACTTTCTATAGACACCAAAAGCACTAGGACTAGCGAAAGCTTTTCCTCCGACAGTGTAGCCGATCTAGAGATCGAGGCTATAGTGCATTTGCGAAGTCCATGGGCCGATGAACCTGATTCAGATTTCGTCCCTCAGCACTTTGTTGATTGTGCCGTGGCGCCATCGACTATTGGATTCCTTGGCAAGGCTCCAAGTTGGGATCGTTTACCAAGACGTCCGAGATCGAAGAGCATGCAATCACAGGAAAGCAGTCTGAACAGATATCGGACGACTAGATTTCCGAGTGCAGCATTGTAGTCCGGTGGACTAATAAGGTTCGAATCGTAAAGTGTCCTTCTTCTTGGCTGATTTGCTCTCTCGCCGTTCCTTCTTGCGTGCTACTTTCGCGTCCTCAGTGATACTTCCATGTTTCGAATATGCCCTAAGAATTCCATCTTCCGATGCGGCATACAATAAGGGCCCCGACAAGGAGTCTGGAGCGTGATCCACATGCACTGATCTGATCACCTCAGTGCCACTCTCCATATCAATTCGCTGGTCAGGCTCAAATTCCATCGTTGAGATATTGAAAGGAATAATGGAAATATGACCCGCGGATGACCCAGTGAATAAGGTCGCGGGAGCGCCAGCGCCGAAAGAGATTGCATAGTCCATGGCCAATTTTGAGCGAACATCCCCAAATTCTTTGACCTCATCTCGAGGAACCTCTTCCTGATTGTAGGACATCTTGTACAGTGAGGCAGTTTCCATGTGGCTAAAAGCCAGCACTTCGTTCTTGCCCACAAACTGAGCAAGATGAATACTAGAACCATGATTGAAGACCTGCAGAATAGCGTCGTCCTCGTCCACGACAGTCGTATCAATGACATTGATGATACCATCTCCTCCTCCGGACAAGAGAAGATTGTTGTGCATGTGCCACGATAAAGAAGTGACATCTTCCCCATGACTGTCTGGATATGACACAAGCGCATTAGGAGACCGGGAATCATACACTGAAACGATAGCGTCCGTGCCCTTGAGCTCTGTACCGACTGCGACCTTGTCCAGAGCAGGATGATGAGCCACGCTGAGAACACCGGCGGTAGGACGATAGTTCCTGATAGCCTGACGAGACCTCATGTCCCAGCACTTGACTGTGCCATCTCGTGAACTCGAATAGATCAAGTTCGCATCATTCGAGTTGACGAGTCCCGTGATGACATCTTCATGAGCTTTCTGAATGTTTTGACGGATCGCAAGAGTTTCAGTGTCAAAGATTGCAATATTGTTTGTCGAGGTGGATACTGCGAGAGAATCGGATACTTTTACAATGTCGAATAACCAGGCATTATTAGGTTGCGCTTTACTTGAAGCGATGCTATTCATCTTGCTACTGATGATCGCCTTGAATTAGTGCTACAGCTTTCGCTACGCAATGGCGATGAGAACGTATGTGCTGGTCATGGCTTGTACACTTGAGAACATCTTGAGGCAGAGCATACCGTGGCTCTAACAAATTCCCGAGCTCCTCCCAAAACGTCGCGTCGTCGCCATTAATATTAATGCAACGGTAAGAACAAAAGTCAACTTCAACAAGCTATAGAGCACGCTACAGAGCAGCTATCGTAAAACTAATAAGATGTGTGTCCTCCTTGAGCTTCTAGCAACGCGTCGATCCTTGCTGGCATTGATTTGATGTACTCCTCGATGAGATATTCCGGAAATTGATTCCACTCTTTTTCGACACGGTGTACCAGCTCTTCGAGTGTAGATGGTAGCTCAGGCCAGCGTTGTGGGTTTCTGATAAACCTGTTAATTTGGCACCAGACCCACTCAATTACATTCATGTCGGGAGAATTGGCTGGCCAGTCCAGGAAAGTGAGATTGAGGTTGTTGTTTTGAGCCTTGTTAGCTGCCGTGAGAGACTTCAAATCGTTGTCGTGTACAATCCACAGGTGTCGCTCTGATACCCTTTCCCAATCATCTATGGCTGGCTTGAGGACCTCAGCTTTCCATTCCATGATTGTTTTTGCCGTGGCAGTCACTTGTCGGCCAGCTACCTTCTTTGTTGGAAGAAATGCTATTTTCGACATTCCGTAGAGAGAGATTGCGCCGTAGCAAAAGATGCTGCCACCCCCAGCTTGCTTACGGGGCTTTGTCATGTAACCTAGAAGCGGTGCNAATATTGGCGACCTTCGGATCCCACGATGCGAAATTTTGACTCATCGGTAAAGACCACGTAATCCCAGTCAAGTACCCCTGCGTCCATCTGTCGCTTCATTTCCAGTGCCCATTTCTTTCGTTGTGCTATCTGTAGCTTTGTGAGAGCCGGTTTGCGTGGTTTGGCACGACCCTTGAGGTCCATATTGGTCAGGAGACGCTGAACTGTAGAAGTGCCTAGTCTGGCCTCCTCTGGGCGCCTAGCGTTGTATATTTGGGCAGCTTCGACCCCAGTCTTCGCTACACCTGTCTCTATAAGTCTTACTAGCTCACGGTCATCCCTCTCATTGTGCTTTGGAGGACGTCCTGACCGATCTAAGTCGTCAAAATGGCCAGTTTCGTCATACATCCTGAGTGCACTTCTTCGAGATGTAGGGCCACAATTAGCAAGCCTTTCGACTTCTTCTGGTGTGTGGCCAGCAGCAGTAAGGATAACAATAGCTGACCTACGCGCTGGTCGCTGGTTGATTGATAATTCGCCCATAGGAATTCGAAACATATTTGTGGTATGTGCGTACAATGACTTCAATAATTAGCCAAAATTTCAGTTTGCATCCAAATGCTCAAGTAAGCACAGGGATATGATACCTGGTATCTTGAGAGTCTTGTGCTTTTTTATTGCCTTGATAGCTTTGATATTCGAGTGAGAAGGACGCGATGAAAATTTCTGCGTTCAATCCAATCTTTCAAATATGGCTGAAAAAGTCAATTTTGGAGTTATGAACAAAAATTTGATATCATTACAATGAGCTCTTCAAGCGCTTTCGATTGATACGAGTTTCATAAGCTGTAACTATATATGACGCGTAGATGGAATTTCTGCGTGTGGTGGTGAGGTTACGCGAAGCGGGGTGAGGAGGAGCTCGCGAACTTGTGAGAGCCACGGTAGGTCGCTCAGAACAAATTTGAGCCACCTCGGATACTCCGAATTTGTGCTTCCCTTGCTAGAATCCGCGTTTCGCGTTTCTGTGGTTCGCGTGGAGGTCGGTTCAGCTTGATCATTAAACTAAAACGTGAACACGCGACATCAGCAGCCTTTTTCTCATGAGCATGATCGGTCTCTTGCGTGTCGAACAGAGTCAATAGAGAGCGACTTTCAGTGAAGAAGGTAATACTATATACTAAAATATCTGTAATGGGCTACCGAAGGAATATTGTGCCATACTAAGTGCTGTCGCGTCCACATCGCTCATTATATTTACTCCTATGTCCAAACCAATCAGAGGCGGTGCACGACTCAGAAAGTGGTCAATGGAAAGAATCCAAGCTGCGGCATGCGAGAGTCCTCGAGATCATCAATCTCAGTGCCGGCAGTGCTCGTTGTGTGCTCCATGCCAAAGCTCTGTGGGATGGTGCTCTGGGATCTGCTGGGTGTAGCTGAGAAGAAGTCATCCGAAGCCACTTGGAAATCGCTTTGGAGGTATCCAGCAGATTCTGGAAGGGACCAATCAATGAAATTGTCGTTCCAGATACCAGTATCTAGGGACGATGGATATTGTGTCGGCGCAGTACCAGCAGGCCATGATGGAGCCGAGTATGATCTGGCCATGGCATACGAAGCCGGGTTCTGGGTAGGGACGGAGTAGTTCTGTGCGAGTTCCACAGGATTCGCCGAGGAAGAAAGCTGACGAGTGCCTAGCTGGTGGTCCTGTGGAGGCTGATAATAAATCGAATTGCTTTGTCTCGCGACGTTCTGGCTAGACTGTTGTGGCACCTGAGTGTATACGGGCCCACTCACTTGTCTCATAAGAGGTCGAGTTAGTGGAGGTTGACTCGAACTATATGCCTGGACCGGGACCGCAGCCATGCTTTGACTTCTCTGGAGACCGACTCCGTTGGTGCTGAGCTTTGGTCTGACAATTTTCTTTCGTGGCAGCGATTGGGGCTGCGACATAGTGCGAGCCATGCTAGGGGCCTGCATGATCATTTCTGGTTGTGCATCGGGTAGAACAATGCGAGTGACAACAGTACTTCCGATCTGGTCTGCTCGAGTTTTGGTAAATTCCCAGATTAGGACGTTTAAGCGCTTCGAGGATTCGAGGCTGGTCTCCATGGTAGCGATCTCTTGTACGACTGTGATGCCAGATACGGCATTGTAGGAGTCTCGGTCGCGCTTTGCCTTCATCTCCTCGGGAGACATGTTCTGGGAGGATTGATCTAGGGTCGCCAGACCTGCGAGGAAGGCAGCCCAGAAGTCGGTGGCAAATGGCACTGCGACTGATGGCCCCTGGTTCTGGTTCACACCGCTTGGCACGGAGGTGGAGCTCGGATCTTGCTTGTTGACTTTTTGTTTCAGCTCAAGTACCTTATTGCCCATCGTGTAGACACGAGTGATGCAATACCATTGCTCTCGAGAACGTTGGGCAAGTCCGGCCATGGATAACTGAGTTCGGAGTACGACCTGCTGCTCTCCCTCCAGATCCAGAGTCTCAGGTAGGTTCATTGATGCACGAAGGTGGTAAACCGGACACTGGTCAGAGTATTGGTCCGCCACCAACTGTGGTAGGCAGGGAAATCGCAGAGCCCAATCTGAGACGGCGTCGATCGGGGCGACAGCGATGGGAGCGTTTTTCTGAAACGTAGTGTAGACGTGTGACACATGATTCTCGCTCGATCCGACCTCTGATCTAGTGGCCCAGATACAGAACTCGTCCAACTGGAGGTGTGCTCGAGTGATGGGCATAGCATCTAGCTTGAGTCGACCGACTTTGCCAAGAGGGGAATGATCATCTTCGAGCGGAAGACTCAGACGATAGTCCTGCTCGAGCATTGTCTCACGATCAATGCTGCCTAGCTTCTCCATGTCCCTGGCGTCGAACTTGGGGGAGATAGTGTCGAGGTCCTCATCCTTACCATCAGCAACGAGGGCCAAAAATTCGGTATCGTCCCGGCGAATGTGCTTCAAGACCTGGATGTGGGATGAGACCTGCTTTCTCGTCCTCACTTTGCCAGTCCTTCGATAGATAAAGTCGGCAATGAGTTCATTCCTGCCACAAGGCTTGGACCCAATACAAATCTTTCGACGGCCGAGCTTTGGAATGGACTTTATGGCTATTGAACATTAGTGCTTGTTCGGATCTCTAGACCAAGGACAACCATACCGCTCATGAAGGCTGCTTCGACTTCTGGACCCCATACGGAATCTTCAGTCGGTGACTCTCTCTTCAGGGCCGATAGAGGAAGCGGAGCGACTCCTGTTGCGGAGAGCGGTTCGGACACTTTTCGGTATCGTTTGTATGAGTTTGGGTGTTCTGGTGTTGTGAACTCTTGTGCAGAGTGTGGCCTGGGAGGCAGATTGATGCTCAATTCATTGAGGACCCTCTTCCTCGTCGATGAGGGCGGAGTCTTTTCGATCGGTGATGGCAACAGTGTCCTGGCCGGAGTCGAGAGAGACTTGACAGACATGTTCTTGTCTGATACTATGCCCTTCTATGCTTTTTGCCAGGTGAAAGAGAATGTGATGACCGGACCGTTTCCTTCTGCGAATGCAAAGGTGATCTGGCGAATAAAAGAGTGTGATGAGTCTAGCAAAGGTAGAGAAGTCGACTAGGTCTGAGAGAGTGAAAGACCGAGGACAAATACTTGCATAAGGGAGGTGGTTGGGCAACACAATGAGTGCGTCGAGCTTTGATGTGTATTGGATGGTACTCTGTGTGTACGTCTCTTGTTATTGCAAGGAGGTCGAACGAGGAGGTGCCCGGTGGCTGCACCAAGGGGAAAGAGGCTGCGGGATGGCTGGGCGGCTTGTAGCTCTCTTCCACTCCCGAATCACCGCACAAGCGACGGCTCCAAGCAGCGAATTCGCCCGGATCGCCAGCAGAAGTGTCCTCGGAGCCCCGCGGCAGGCAGGCACAGGGGTCCATCCACACTCAAAACAACTCCCCGAAGCCAGCCAATGATTCGCAGCCACCATCTGCACACTCGCGCATGCACCTCGCTGCAGCACTGGATGCAGCAAGTCAGCAGGAGACAGAGAGGCAGCAGGGACGCGTTGTACATCACAGTGTATCAAATTCTCTAGGACCTCACAATGTCTATGCCTTGGTACTGACCGATTGATGACATCCGGAGACTTGTGTTGTTTTGACCATTGTCACGGATGATTCGATTCAATCGACAACATGTCAGTGATACCCCACCAATCACAAGTTCCGGTGGCGGACCTCGCTGCCTGTGCTGCACGCCATCACTACAAGGGGTGCTTCATGCATGGAACCCATCCTGCAGAACTTCCTCAAAGGACTTTTGCCCGCTCGGTTGAGGTAAGCTTTTCGGAGCCTTGTAACTCTTATCAAGGACCTCCTTGTCGCGGGGCTGGTCGCCCTCGGAAACAGTGGGCCTGGTCGATGTACTTTGATTGTGCCACCTACCGGACCAGAATCTGTTTGTGCTCAACTGAGCGGGCTCATTGCAGGAAACGCTCCTTGAACACACGCCGAGCCCTTGGACACCTGCCGAGCCGAGGAGAAGGCTCACCCCTAGGGTGCCTGACAGTCCCTGATGGCCTGGCCGAGCAGCTTGATACCTTGCCTGGCAACATCCTGCTCGAGATAACTCAGGCTTATCCGGAACCACCTCTTGCCCCATCCACGTTCATCAAAGGGTACCTCAAAGGCAGCGCCAGACAGGGCGCTGACATCGTAGCCTTCACCCCTCGCTACGTCCAGGATCTGCGTGGCTGTCAGGTGGGTCGTGTGTGACTCTGGCAGCTCTACCCAGATGAAGTAGCCACCCCGACCGCCAAAGACTCTCGTGCCAGGAGGCATCTCCTCCGCCAGTGTCGCCAGCATGATCCGACTCCTCTCCGCGTAGACCTCATTCAGCCGTGCGAGCACTTGCGTCATTTCTCCAGTCTCGATCAATTCGGCTACATAGTAACTTGTGTGTTGTGCCATCATGCCACCTACACGTAAATTAGCCTTCTCAAACGCAATGACCTGGCTCTCATTGTACCACTATGGTTCGCCCCTCCCGAGGTCCATTGATTCACTAGCCCTTTTGCTGCGGCCTGAAGGATCCCTATCCGCAACCCAGGGCCGAGGTATTTGCTAAAGGACATATTGGAAATGGTATTACCCCATTGTGCGGTGCCAGGAGACTCATGCAGGGATTCGACGTCCAGATCCACTATTCGTGGTAGCGGAGGCGTGTCTACAGAGGTCCTCGCGTAGTCTAGAAAGTCATACACTTCATCCGTGATGATCAGAATATCATATTTTCGTGCCAGTTCCAGTAGCGCCTTCCGTTTGGCGACACTCCAGACAATGCCGGACGGGTTCGAGAATGTGGGTACAGCATAGAACAGGTACTTGTAACGCTTGCCCGCCAAGGTCGGCCTGCTCGGCCAGCTATCTCCGAGCACTGCATCTCCGTCCAAGATGTATTTCAGTTGAGTAACATCAAACCCGTCAGTTTGTTCATTGACTGCACACATCTTCTCCTGATACCCGGCATCCTGAAATATCTTGGCTGCCAAGAAGTAAGCTGGAGTGATCATGAATATTCGTCGAGTGTATACGGGATCGGTCATCTGCAGGCACGTATTGGCAAGTCCGGTGCTAGCACCACAGGTAATGGCCAACAAATCAGGATCTATGCTTAGGGGATTCTTATACATGTCACCTAGCCAGGAAGCAAAAACTTGACGCACTTGGAGCGGTCCTGCATCTGTTCCGTACTGTAAAGGATGACGATCCGCGTCTTCGTGATCCATAGACTGTGATAGACGAGCATAGACACTTGCCGTTGATTTTGCCATCTCTCGAGTGGCTAGCAGATGTGTTGAAGGATGTCCACGAGCCATGTCAATAATGCCTACACGAGTCAAACCATTGCAAATGAAAGTGGCCGGTCAGAGCGCGCACCATTCCTCAAGAGTGGTAAGGTCATTTTTATAGTTAGCTTGCCTATATATTGATTTGAGCCAAGATAGGAAACTTGGCTATATCCGTACTTTCAATGTCCCGAACTGCTGTGGACGTCTGGAGGCGTGTCGATCGAGCGATGACTGGCACAATATCAGGAGCCGTATCGGGTGCTCGATGACAACAAGAACGAATTATGTACGGGAAAAGTGTTCCCGGTCGAATGGAGACATCATTGTGCAAATTTGGGCGCAGAGTGGAACCTTTGAGTGTGGCTGATCGTAGCATGGAGCCGGTAGTCAGCCATTGGCCAATACAATTTCCATGGAATAAGCACTGAAGATCAATTTGCTCAATATGGTGAATATGCAGACAATGGCAATACTTGGTCAATCAGTGTTTTATCAAGCTACAAGCTATGAAATCGCTGCATGTGTCAGAGTTATGAGACACGGGCCATGCGTCGAAGAGCATGTGTCGGGACCCCTTTTTGGCACACGAGGCAATGATTCAGTCGCAGGCGGCCGGCAGATCACCCATTGTCTGTCTTTATTCCCAAGCCCGGCAGATACTTTGTCACACGTCTGATCATGCTCCCCAGCACAGCTCAACTATGTGACAAAGACTGGAAAATACACTTGTGCCGATTCGTGCAGAGTAATACGATGCGGCATGGCAGCTGCAGCTTGTCAGGTCTTTCATGTGTAGATCTACACTCTCGAGGTGTAAGAGGGTCCACGGTCATAACTCAGTGATGCATGAAAGTTTATCTTATGAAGTTGGCATGAGACGGAGCACTGCAACGTCGTAGTTTCGAAACCATCGATTGCAGGTCATAGCTTTAATTGTTCGTCGAATGTTTGTGGGCGCATCTTGGACATTCGTAGAAGACAGTAGACCCCTCGTCGGCACTTCTGAGCTGTAGAGTGAAGAATGTCATGGTATCATTTCCACACTTTGGACACTTTTCTTGAATAGTTGCACGTCCCTCGTTCTCCTGTTCATTCGGAGCTGTCACTTGGACAACGGATCTTTTTTGTTTCAGAACTGATGGAAATGCGCCGGGAGCCGACTTTGTCACAACTTCAAGATTTTTGTAGTTCGAAGCCGGATAAGATTCATGACAGTTCGTGCAGACGATCGCATTTGAGCTTGCAGGGTCCAGTAGATTGCCGCATTTATCGCAGAATATGAGAGATCCTATGACACTCATACTGTTGACCTGAATCGACAGAACTTTGACGATGTCTGGCAAGTCTACAGGATGTCCTGGCAAGAGTAGAAATAGAAGGAAGGGCACAAGATTTGTGAATGGAAACAATCTCCTGATATGGAAAATCGTGCGGAAATCCCGCCTTTACGACCTATGCGGGCCGCCAGTACTTCGCGAATCGAGAACAGCAGAGCAGCGTGTTTCACGAGATGAGTTACAACAGGTTGAAGCCCGTGAACAACGTATGCAAATCACCATCTTGAAGTTATAGTGCCCAGGAGATCCTGTCTCTCTTGCATTTGGTTTCTCAGGTCGCTGCATGGCACAACAAGTGCAGGGCAATGCCGGGAATGGTCAAGCACAGCAAAAGCCTGCTCAGGCTTCGCAGGTATCACCGCTGTTGCAAACGATCGGATTCGGTGCTGCCTCACTTAACAACTGTCTTGAACACGATCGAAACTATCCCGAGCTTGGCGATATACTTACTCGTAAGAATACACACGAGTCATTGGTCCATCACTAATGAAGTTATAGAAGGCTCTTCGTCAGACTACAATTGGCAAACGTCTCCAGCGTGGGAGCCCTTCTTCAGGTCAGAGGTTGTAAACATCCCAGATGCGATCTTTGAACAGTACAATTCCACAGAATGTTTCACTCAGATGGGGCTGTTCGGTGAAATTCAGAGAGCATGGATAACGGTGGATAACAGGCTTTATTTATGGAACTTCGCGAATGGCCAAGACTTCCAAGCCTACGAAGATCATGTCCATACGATAACATGCGTCAGACTCGTTCGACCGAAAGCTGGAGTCTTCGTGGACGGCATTACACATCTTCTTGTCATTGCGACATTGTACGAAATATTTCTCTTAGGTGTCGCCGCACCGAAAGATAATACTGGAGAACTGCAGTTCTATAGCACGCGAATGTCGGTGCCAGCTGCTGGTATTGACATTTCGTGTATTGAGTCCACATCTGACGGTCGAATATTTTTCGCTGGAAAGATCGATACCAACATTTACGAGCTATTGTATCAAGCGGAGGAGGGCTGGTTCTCTCGCCGTTGTTCGAAAGTGAATCACACGGGATCAGCCATAGACAATTTCTTACCATCTGCGCTGGCTACACGTTCGTCCGAAAAGATCATCCAGATGGTTGTGGATGATTCTCGGAAGTTACTCTACACTTTGTCGTCCAAGTCGACTATAAGAGCATATTCCTTCAGTGAGCCCGCCGGACTTAATCTCAATGTGACATATACTTATGGGTCTGCTGCAAGTCACGCTCAAATGGTCAATGCTGCTTCTCCACTATTAGATCCACGCTCGACGAGCATCGTCTCCATCTCTGCCATGTCTTCAGTAGATTCCAAGCAGATATTTCTCATGGCAACGAACACTACAGGTTGTCGTATGTACATGCGATCGACGAACAATTCATTCTATGGAGCGCAAGCTGGGTCGATCTCTTCTCTCCAGGTTTCTCATGTCCGATTCCCTCCGTCGTCACCACAAAATCCGTCTCCAACCAGTAATCCTCCAACATCGCTCGTACAGACAAATCAAACAATTAGTAATGCATCTCAAGTGCTTTCGAACACAATCGATGCGAAGTTGTTTGGACCCGGCCTGTTTTTCGATGTCAAAAGAGAAAGCGGCAACGAACCCGGCGATATACTATTTGCAGCTGCACCAGAAGCGAATCGTCTTGCATTACAGCTCTCCAACGGTAATTCACGTCCCATACTGAGTGAAACCTGCTGTTGGGTATCTACCAATGGTTTCGTGCAAGATATCTGTCTCATCAATGGCACAGGACAGACATCTGGTGGCATTGGCAGTGAGCTCGTAACTCAATTCTCATCGCAACCCGCGACATTTGCAGTGCTGACAAATACCGGAGTGCATCTAGTCAGAAGGAGACGGACAGTCGAAGTGTTTGCTTCTGCCTTGCGACACTCTCCGACCACTTCCGGAGGACTCGAGGGAGAGATGCGCAAATTCTTCGAGAACATTGGTCGTGCAGAAGGCTGTGCGACTTGCTTGGGTGTTATCTGCGGCTCGCTCGATGGTTCTGACATTGATTCAGTGGCTTTGAAAGCATTCAATTCTAGCTATGGATCAAAGCTTTCGGCAGGTGAGGTTCAAGAAACCAGTCGAAAATACTTTATAGAATTCGGTGGTAAAGCCTTCGTGGATGAAAATCAAAACAGGACATTCGCACAAGATGGGACTGCTGTGGCACCGACCTTAGACATGGTCAGGCTTTCAGGCCGACATGATGGACTTGCTCTGTATATTGCCAGACTTGTGACATCTTTCTGGAAGTTACCCATCGTTCGAGCTGTTTCAGGAGCACCAGCCAGGAGAGTCGACTACATTTCGAATCTGGCGAGTCCAGCAACTACTGACATTCAACACCGACTGGTGTCCTTGCAAGAATTCCTTGACACCAACAAGAACTTCATTGAGGGTCTAAGCGGTCCTGATCGCTTACTCAGTGCAAATAACAGAATTGAGGAAATCGTGCTACAAGCTGAACACCGGGGTATGCATGCACTGGTGACCCTTGTCAAGCAAATCATAGAAGGACTGTCATTTGTACAGGTGCTCTGTGATAGTCCTGACCAAAAGATGACAGAAATTGTTCTTTCTCTGCCTCCACAATTCCAACAAGAAGCGACACAGATAACTTTCGAGCAACTTCTGATTGCGGAACGTGGCCGTGAAATTGCCAAAGAGCTCATTACTACTATTGTCAATCGTCGCATAGCACAAGGTGGGTCTGTCGAATCCGTCAGTGAAACGTTACAGAAGCGATGTGGCACTTTCTGTTCCTCTGAGGACGTCATCTTGTACAAAGCGATTGAAAAGTTGCGAAAGGCAAAAGCAAGCAACACAATGGGCGAGAGAACTAATCTGTTGAGAGAGTGCTTACAACTGTTCAAGCATGCTTCCACTACCTTGTCCATGGAAAATCTGCAGGAGACGATGGACGAATTCACGTCCATGCAGTACTTTTCAGGAGCCTTGGAACTCGCCTTTGCAGTCGCAAAAGCAGCTGATCCCTACAATGTGGCACTCAATTATCTCTCGGAAGGCAGGGCGAAGGACGACTCGCGTGGTCCTATCTTTGCAAAGCGTGAGCAATGTTATAATTTCATTTTTGCGGTATTGGATAAGCTTGAGCAGGCTTACGCAGCCCAGGAGGAGGCTTATAGTGGTACACCGAACACTAGTCCTCTACTCACCATACGAAATGACGCCTATCAGGTAATCAACAATTCTGAGGATGAACTTTTCCACAACCTCTTCTATGATTGGTACGAAAGCCGAGGTTTGCGAGAACGACTTCTCGAAATCCAATCTCCTTATATACATACATATTTGGAACGTAAGGCCACTCAGTCAATAGAGTTGGCTGACTTACTCTGGCAATACTATGCGAAGCACTCAGCATATCTTGATGCCGCAAGAGTATCCTACAATCTCTCGACTAGTGATTTCAAGCTTGGACTTGAGTCTCGAATTGAATATCTAAGTCAGGTAAAGAATTTTTGCGCTTGTGTACCTGCTGCCGAACAGGACTCACTTGTTGCCGCACTTTACCAGAATGCTTCCGAGGAGTTAGACGTTTCGAGCATACAGGATGATATTCTCACAGCGGTAAAGGCGGAGACCCGATTGTCAGAGAAGAAAAAGCAAGATCTGATCGCCAAATTAGATGGCAAGCTAGTCCCGCTCAACGATCTCTTCAATAACTACGCCGATCCGTTGTCGTATTTTGTGATATGCTTATGCATATTCCAAGCTGCAGACTATCGAGTTTCGCTGGAAATCAAGAATTGCTGGGAGAAACTGATTGAGAGCGAACACGAAAAAGCCGAGTCACAGGACGGCTCAGCCCCATACGAAACGATCGCTCTATTGGTTAAATCTCTTGGACGCAGATTCTCGACTTATGAGAATGTCTTTCCGGTGGACGACTTGCTACCAATGCTTGAGCAATATAGTCTAACCAAGCAAAGAAAGGCACCTCGAGGTTGGGTTATCGATGCATTACTAGCTGCCGATATCCCATATGATGTGCTCTTCAATATTTTGGACGAGATGTATGAACAGGCGGATTGGCAAGGAAAGACTGCAACGACTATGCTCATTGGCGAGACCTTATATACGGTCAAGTTGTGGTACGATGCATCACTAAGACCGCCGTCATCGAGAGCATACAGTGAATTCAACTCTCAGGCAGTACTTGCCACGTTAGCAAGGTACATGAAGATTGTGCAGCAACAAGGTTCAAGTGGGAGTGAATTGCGCATAGAGCTGGAGACACTCGAGAAGCGCATCAAGAGTATATATTAATGGTTGTAGTTGCGCTTTTGGCGTGTACCTCAACCGGCATAAAAATAGGTGTAATGAACATAGATGACAATCGAAAGAGATGCATGAGCATGGTCTTGTAGAATCAGATGAATTCTGTTCACGGGCACTGATTTTCTTCTCGTAAATCGTAAAAGTATCTGTTAGTTGTATCTATGCTGATTTACCGGCCTTGATCATCTGCAGACTCTTGGAAAGGGGTCGTTGGCGGACAGAACGACCATGCCCCTCTCTCGAGAGATGTACCCCTTGACAAACTTTTTATAAATCATGTTGGCGAGAAAACACTCGGCCTCCTCTTCATCGACCCAGCCTTCGCTCTGATCGTTCAGACCCATGTTCATGCCGACCATGAACTTTCTCAAGGGTATCCTGGTGGCTCTATCGCTGGCGATCCAGATCTTCCGGAAGAGTGAACGGATGCATAGGTCCCTGGCGCGCTCCAGGGTCAAGTACGTCCGTCGCCTGATAAAGTCGGCTTCGTTCCTGAGCAAGGCCCTATCGTATGCGGCCACGTTGCCGCTCCTCAGGGCGACGATGGTGGGTGTGTAGAGGGCGGAGAGGGAGGGGAATTGCCGCAGGAGGGCGATGGAGGGGATCTTGCGGGACGTCATGAGGTGGGTGGGGATCAGGTAACTCAGGATGAGTTCCATGTTGCGCTTTGCGTCCCTCGTGCACTTGGCCAGTGCGTCGGACAGTTCCGTCTCTGCCTTTGTGTAGTCTTCGTTCATGAACGCAATCACGCCGAGGTAGTACTTCCACGTCACGACGTGTGCTTTCGGGAAGAAGGAGAGGTCCGGGAGTTCGGAGACCTCGACTGCCCGCAAGACATTCTTTGTCAGACTCAGCTTGTTGAGCTTGAAGTATGTCCGGAAGAGGATGCCAATCACGCAGTACGTGCCCCATTTCCGGGACGATTCCATCGGTGCTCGGTCGGTGATGCAGATGGTGAACGCTTTATTGATTATCCTCGCCGCCTCCTCCAAGTTCTCCGCCTTGTCGCCCCGTGACGCGCACTGTGCGTCTGCCCTGATTGCCAGGACCCGAACGTCCCTACATGCCGAAAAGAGGACGGGCAGGACCCATGCGTCCCATGTGGTGAAGCCCTTGACGATGGCCTGAACCGTCGCCAGACAGTGGTCGAAGGCTTCTTGTGCAGTCTCTGCACTCTTCAAGTAATGCGCCGTGCGCCAAAATTCCTGCACCGTATCTATCCATGATCGCTGCACTGATTGCTGAATCTCGAGACCATCTCGCTGAGCCTGTTGCTGATTTGCCGGTCTCAAGAGGCCAGCAGAGACAAGACGAGATAGTGATGGGTTTTTCCGAGAGTTTGTGAGAGAAAGTAGACACTCGAGACGCAGACCGGAGCGGTCCTTGACCGCGCTGTTCAGTTGTATGATGTACGATGTCAACGATCCAAAGTCCGAACTATTCGGATCCATGCTGAAGTCTGTTCCCTCGATGCCAGATCTCAATGATCGCGCTTATTTAGGTTGTGGACTGGCTCTTTCTGTGTCACAATAGAATCATGCACCATTCGGCACAGATAGTCACTTCTCGAATTTTGAGTTTACCGCGAGTGATCATTTTAGTGATATGGCGATCAGTACAAGGACACCTTCTCGGCTAAGTTTAGCCCAAACACATATCAACCTGACACGCCGCGCTGTAAGGGAAGATTCACGGCGGGAGTGGTGGTTGAACGAAGTATTATTTCATAGCTGCTAAAACCATCGCTGAGAGGTATGATGTGCTAAAAATTCCACAACCCATGCCGTGCTACGCTTTCCCACCAGTGCTTTTCCACATTACTCTATGTACAATTTGGAAATCGGTGGTGACATATTAGCTTACCGGCATCAAACTCATTTCTTCCTCATCTAATGATTGATATCCCTTGCCTACGCGCCTGAATCTCTGTAAAAAGGGTGTACGCTTGAGAGGACCACTGGAACTTTCGTCCTCTAGCCACGCAGGAACCTGCCAGTATTTAAGAAGCAGCGATGAGCAGACAACTGAGACAGAGCTCATGGCCATGGCACCTCCGGCAATCATTGGGTGCAGATGCAGACCGAAGGGCAGAAAGAAACCCATGGCGAAAGGGATCGCGACTAGATTGTACAGGCAAGCCCACAAGAGATTCAGTTTTATGCGACGGAATATTGCGTTTGAAAGCAAAAGAGCCACAGCAACATCGAGTGTCGTACCTTGACGCATCAAGACAATGTCTGCGGCCTCGATCGCCACATCCGTTCCGGATGACATGGCAATTCCAATGTCCGCCACGGCCAGAGCAGGAGAATCATTGATACCATCGCCGACCATGGCAACAACCTCACCGTTTCGTTGCATTTGCTGTATGATGTCCTTTTTGCCACCGGGTGTTATTGCTGCCCAGACCGAGGTAGCTGGTATGCCCACTTGCTCAGCAATCTTGAGCGCTGTTGAGTACTGATCTCCAGTCACCATACTGACCTCCTTACCCATGCGTCTCAATGCCGATATAGTCGTTGTGGCATCTGGTTTGACCTGATCCGAAAGAGAGATGACACCGGCAAACTGGCCTTCAATAGCGACGAAGATGCACGATCTACCACATTGCTCATTGGCCTGCTGGAAAGTCTCCTCGAAGTCCGCTTTGATACCATTCTCAGCCAAAAATGCCTTAGTGCCTACAAGGACGGCAAATTTGCTTGCTGAGGCCTCGTCAGACTCGATGAGGCAAGTTATGCCACTTCCGCTGACGGCCTCGAAAGTCGAGGTCGACGAAGGAAAGAGCTCACCTTCACTTAGGGAAAGCTCCGATCTGGCTTTGTCGACTATGGCCTTCCCGATAGGGTGTTCTGAATTCTGCTCGGCTGCTCCAATGAGTGACCACCATCGACGAGCTGAATTGCGGCTCAGCCAAGAATCACTGATCTTTGATGCCTGCACGGACATTTGACCATAGGTAAGTGTTCCAGTTTTGTCAAACACAACTCTAGTGACCTTGGTTGCAGTTTCCAGCACAGCACCGCCCTTGATGAGTACACCATGACTCGCTGCCATGCCCGTGCCAACCATCACCGCAGTTGGTGTGGCGAGTCCTAGTGCGCATGGACATGCCACAACAATGACGGATATACAGAGTTTTAAGCAAGTCATAAATTTACCGCCTGCGCCATGATGAAGGAAAATCATTGGAGGATTTTGCAGTACATGTGAGAGAACCATCCACGTCAGGAATGTCAGTAGTCCCAGAGAAATAACGGTAGGCACGAAATAACCTGCGACAATATCGGAAAACCGTTGTATCGGCGCTTTCGTTGTTTGTGCTTCTTGTACAAGCTTGACAATCTGTGCAAGCTGTGTGTCCCGG
Organism: Taphrina deformans; assembly: GCA_005281575.1. Classification (NCBI taxonomy): domain Eukaryota; kingdom Fungi; phylum Ascomycota; class Taphrinomycetes; order Taphrinales; family Taphrinaceae; genus Taphrina; species Taphrina deformans. The sequence continues at coordinate 107,547 of RHGG01000009.1, read as the reverse complement.
CCGGTCCTCTGCACACGAAAGTCGAGTCTGCCACATCCATTGACGGTCCCAGCGACGACAAGTGAAGACTTTTGCTTTTTAAGAGGTTTGACCTCGCCTGTGACCATGCTTTCATCGACATATGATGAGCCTGCAATAACAATACCATCTGCCGGTACTTTCGCTCCGGGCTTCAGGATCACAACGTCCCCAACTTGTATAAGCTCGGTAGGGATGACCTTCTCGATAGGAGTTTTCTCTAGTTCATAATTCGTGTCGTGTATTGTAGCAGATGACGGAGCCAGGGACATTAGTTTAGATAAAGCTGCTGAAGTGGAGCCCTTGGCCTTGTTTTCAAGATACCTACCGAATGTGACAAAGGTGATTAGCATACCAGAGGTGTCGAAGAAGGTGGCCGCCGAAGGATGATCCACGGAAATTACCGCTACTAGCATGGACAAAAGAGAAAAGACAAAAGAAGCGCTAGTCCCAAGAGAGACTAGGACGTCCATGGTCGCACTGCCATGTTTCAACGACTTATAAGCACTCTTATAGAATCGCTTCCCAATGCCAAATTGCACAGGCAAAGTGAGTAAGAGACTCAAAACGTCTCCTAGGCGTAGCCCCGGAATCAATAACTGGTACTGAACGACGGGCATACCTCCTGGGAGATGTGGAATCAATTTGTTGATCAGGAATACAGGAACGGTCAGGGTGAGAGCCCTCCAAAACGTATTTCGCCACTCTTGCGATTCTCGGGTTCTAGCTAAAGACTCCAACTGGGCGGCATTGTCAGTCGCCTCTGCAAGGATGGCATCGAATCCTAGAGCATGTATAGCATCCACAATGTCGCGCAAGCCTGATTGCGCAGTGTCGTATGTGATCTTAGCTTCCTCCAAGCTGAGACTGACGACAGCCGCCATGATTCCATCAAGTGCACGCAGTCCACTCTCGATCTTATTGACACAAGATGCACAGTGCATTCCAAACACTTTCATGGTGATAGTCTTAGTCTTTGATTCTCCCTTCCGGTCAATCTCGTCTAAAGCCACTGAAGAAGAAACAACTTGAGCGTCAAATCCACAGTCCTCGACCATCTCCGCTAGCTCGGCTGCTGTAATGAGAGAAGCATCGTGGGTCGCAGCTGCTCGTTCAGAAATGAGCGATATTGAGAAGGTCGCTAAGCCAGGCACTTTCGTTGAATTCACTTGAGACTCTATGGCCGCAGTGCATGAGCCACAAGTCATACCCTGGATTGCTAGAATTGTAGTCGTCAATCTGGAGGCACTGCCATAGGGCTTCGGAGTCTCTAACGAATTTCCCTGAGACATCGCTTCGTACTCGATAGTTGTAGAGACCAACGAGACTTTTTGCTCATGATCCGACTCTTCTACAGTGTCGAAACCAGCATCTTCCACGGCTTCTGTAATTTCATGCATATTTGTCGTGTCCTTTTCAAAAGTCACGTCCACGCACATTCTTTGAAGGTCACATTGAGCTCGAAGAACTCCATTGATCTGGCGCACGGCTCGTTCCACAGCGTTTGTGCAGTTGACACATGTCATACCTGTATAGCATGAGCAACCATGATGAAACTACGCCACTTTTTCTGACCATAGACTGGGACCACAACCGAGACCTCCATCGTTTCGACGACTGGCGCACGGTTTACCTGCACAGCTGAGTTAGGATTCGTGTAAAGCTCCGAGATGTTCGCTCTGTAGCTTGTTCTGGTGTAATGACTGTTGAGAGCTCGAACAAATGCGCCTCCAATGACGCATACACGTTATGTAGCGAGTCCTTCGCACATTCGCTGTCGATAGGAAGAAAAAATGTATAGTCCGCACAGAAAGCTATACTGTTTTGTTGTCCTTTGTCCTCGCTATCGTGTGTAATTGCCGGATTTCGCAGCAGTGGGCAGGCGCCACACAAATGTAATTTGTACCGACCTGGAATGAGGGTCGAGGCCGGAGGAGTCTGCATTTAATCAGATCCGTCCGCTTGCGGATCGTATTTATCGTATGTGTTGCTGATGTGCATGTGCTCAGCGAGGGTGGGAGAGGGGATTGTTCTTACTAGTGTAGCTAAGGAGCGGGCTTTAAAGAGGGGTACCACTGCCAGCTGGCCGGGCACTAAACCTAAATAGGGTCCAATCACATACCCTCCCTCCTAGAAGTCTCCTACTAAATTTCAAACAACGCATTTCAAACAACGCATTTCGAACAACGCATTTTCAAACAACGCATTTTCGTCTCAATATGCCAAAGTCCAGAGGCTCCAGCAGGGGCATTGCCAAGAAGGCCAAGAAATCTCAGAAAGCCAGTGCTGTGCAATCAGCTGCAGCTGTTGACCCAGCTTTTCAGGTGACTCCGGGTGCTCCTGTACCATCAGTGGGAGAATCTACCCCACTAAATTCAAACTTTGGGTCCGATGCCCATTCAAATTTTGGTGAGGATGCCAATACCAACTCTGGTGTTTCTCTGCACATCCAGGCTAAGCAAGCCATTTTGTCTGTCTCAGACAAAATAACACATACTATCAAGGACAGCTGTGTCCAGTGCTTTGAGAGGCACAAAAGGAACCACAACAAAGGTCCTAAGGCCAAACTTTTGGCAGTAAATTGTGTTACTAGTCCTTCCTTAAGAAGCAAGAGGTGCTTACAATGCTGTATCATTGGAAAGTCCTGCTCCTTTGTCTCTAAGGCCAAGGAAATCAATGTGGATGAGGATAAGAGTGCCTACCTTGCTGAATTGGAGGAAGTTTTCGGGTCTGCATGACGTTTTTCGTCTTTTCGTCTTTTCGCATTCCGTATTCCATAGTCAATACCGTTTTCCTTACTGAGTATTTCGTAAACTGTCCGCAATTCGCGCTCTTTCCGCTTCTTGTAATTTCCGTTTTTCGTTTTCTCTAGAGCCATAGATATTCCGTAGCTCCGTTCTCCGTGATAATTCTTCTTTAGAGAGTTGTGTCAATCTTATCTCTTCCTTTTCTCGTTGTATTCTCGCATTCCGTGATTCTTTTTCTTTTACAATTTCAAGGTTCCGTGAAGCGACTTCCAGTTGTTTCAAAGTTACCGGAGGTTCATAGTTCTCTTCCGCTTCTTCGAGTTCCCGTCTTGCGTCTTCATCAGAGTAGCTGAAATCAAATTTCAATCTCCGCAAATACGACTTTGAAGGTGGTGAAGCCCATAGCTTTGTTGCATCACCTGCCGCTTTTGCTTCAACTAACCGTTGACCGTTTATCAAACTTTCAAGTAGTGTTCCATTAGGCATCTGTAACCGATAAACGCCTAGCGGATACCGCTTTACAATCCTGTATGGTCCAAACCATTTGGGTTCAAACTTCTGAGGGCTCTCATGTCTGACTAGAACAAGATCTCCTTCTGACAGGGTATGTTCTTTTACAGTGTCGTTGTGAATTGCCGTTCTTTCCATTGCTTTTCGATATATATCTTCCGTTGCTTTTGATCTTTCCACTTGCACTTTCGCAATCCGTTCTTCCGGTTCTTCAATATTTTCTGTAAGATCTCTTGGTGGGTTTTCGTCTGACGTTATCCGTGGTTCCTGTCCAAAGACCAGGTAATATGGGCTTTTACCGCTTACCGCATGAATTCTGACTCTGCATGCAAATAGCGCTTGCCGTAAATACGTATCCCAGAGTCTTGTGGGTTTTCCCATCATCATTTTAGATAACATCTTTCCAAGGAGTCCATTGAAATTTTCCACTTTACCGTTAGTCCGTGGATGATATGGTGAAGTCCGTAAATGATCAACTCCCAACTTCCGTAAATATTGCTGTACTGCATCAGCCAACAAATTCGATCCATTGTCACTCAAGAGTTCTGCCGGAGCACCGTAAACCGTATACAGTTCCTCATGTAGGAAATCTGCTAGTGCATCCTTTGTAGCTTTTGGCATAGCTCTTGCAATAGGCCAACCAGTTGCATAATCAATTCCCGTGGCAATCCATCGGTTACCGCTTTCCGTCTTTGGTAGTAATCCTATAAAGTCAATTCCCCATCTTTCAAAAGGCCGCAATGCCGTTGCATCGATAGTATGCCGCATTTGCCGTTCTTGAGACTGTTTCGGTCCTTGAGTTATTTGACAATTTGCGCATTCACTAGCCCATTTCCGGATGTCCGACTCAATAGAAGGCCACCAACCGCGATACCGTATTACGCCATATAAGCCAGGGTATCCAAGATGTCCATAAGTCTTGTGCATGTTTCTCATAAAGTCCCTTCTGAAGATAGGTTCTACTACTGGAGCAGTTCCATTTCTGTCAATTTTCCGTGTTAACAGATCTTCGCCTAAAGAATCTTTTTTCATTTCAAAATGGTGTGCTTCGGATTCAACAGTCTTTGCCGTGTATTCATTTTCCGGCTTCTTTCCCTCTTTCAGGAATATAGGCAGATGTCTGGTCCAACAATCAACATCTGGTTCCATTGCAGCCATGAAATCCGGTCTCCGACTTATCGCATCAGGCACCACATTGTCTTCTCCTTTCCGGTATATGATGTCCAAATCGTACTCTTGGAACTTTTCCAACCACCGTGCAAGCCGTCTTGAAGGCTTTTTGGTTGATTTCATATATTTGAGACTTTCGTGATCCGTGAGTACCGTAGTTTTACAACCATTTTCAATATAATACCTCCATTTCTGTAGTGCATAGGTAATTGCCAGTAGTTCTTTTTCGTGTACCGGATAATTCAATTCCGCACTATTTAGTTTTCTTCCGTCATAGGCCACAGGATGAAACTTTCCGTCATTATCCTCTTGTAGCAGTTCCGCGCCTATCGCTTTATCGCTTGCATCTGTAGCAATAGTAAATGGCTTTGCAGGATCTGCTATGCCTAAGACAGGTCTGTTTATCATAATCTCCTTCAGTCTTTCAAAGGCCATCTGAGCTTGTGCATTCCATACAATCTTACGAAATTTCCGTTTATGTTCCGGATTATCGCCTTCTTTCAATAATTCATATATTGACTCTGAGATTGCCGCAAATCGTCTTACATATCTTCTGTAGTAAGCCGCTAATCCCATAAATTGCCGTATATCGTGAACATTCTGAGGTACAGGCCAATCTCTGATAACTTCCGTTTTATCGAGGGTAGGACTGCAGTTTCCGTTCCCAACATGATGTCCGCAAAAATCAATTTCCGCTTTCATGAATTCGCACTTTGATGGTTTTACCAGCAAACCATGCTCTGCCAATAGATGTAACACTATTTCAATGTGTTTCAGGTGGTCTTCCGCATTCTCACTGTATATCAGAATATCGTCAATATAGACAATAACAAAGACATTGATATACTTCCGTAGAATCGTGTTCACCAGTGTCTGAAAGGTTGCTGGAGCATTGGTTAAGCCAAAAGGCATGACTAGCCATTCATATTTACCGTCCTTGGTGTTGAATGCCGTCTTTTCAATGCTGCCGTCTTCCATCCTAACTTGCCAAAAGCCGCTAGTAAGGTCTAATTTCGAGAAAACCCTTGCTTTATTCAGTAAATCCAGACAATCCTGAATCCGTGGTAACGGGTATCCGTTTTTCACTGTTACATCATTCAGTGCTCTGTAATCAATACACATCCTCCAGGATCCCTCCTTCTTCTTGACAAAGAGTACTGGAAATCCCCAGGGACTGTTTGATTCTCTGATCTTCTTCTTCTCCAGAAGATCCCTGATCTGCCGTGTTTCCTCGTTCCGTTCTTCGTAACTCAGAGGGTAACTTGGCAAATTAATAGGTGGTGCATCCTTAGTGTCAATTGAGTGGCCACTCTTTCGACTTTCCGGTATACCGTTGGGTAACTGTGATGAGAAAATGTCTCTATACTTGGATAGGATCTTATCCAAGTCCTTATCTCCAGTCTGGATAGCGCGACTACCGTCTCCCAACAACACGCTATTGTCTTCAATGTGCGTAAGATTTTCTTCTTCCGTCTTACGTATTACGCAAAGTAGAAACTCCGATCCAGATTTCTTTACCGCTTTCCGTAAATAGTGCTTGCTCACCACATTGAGAAATTCTCTTTCTTCCTTGATGGCAAAGATCTTCGGCTTCCGTCGCCGTATCAATACTTCATTACCATCCTTCCGTGATTTGAACGTCAACGTTTTCCGTTCACAATCAATCATAGCCTTGTGTTCCTGCAGGAAACTCATCCCCAGTACAATATCAAAGCCTGACATATCCAATACGGTCGCCGTGAACCGTAATGGTTCTCCATTGACAATCACTTCAATTGCCGTCTTGCCGACAAACGTCATTTCACTCTGGTTAGGTAGTAGAACCTTTCCGACATGCCGTTTATCGTCTTCCTTCATCCGTAATTTTGAAAACTTTACAAAGTCTTTACTGACATAAATTCCGCTTGCACCGGTATCTACCAGTATTCTTGCGTGCCGTCTTTTGCATTGTGCATCAAAAATAAAAAGGTCTTCATCTTCTCTGCCAGGAATCGCAAAAAGGCTTTCCGCATCTTCTTCATCATACGCCTTTTCAAGACTTTCCGCTTCAACGTGATCCTTAACGACATCTTGATCTATTTCCGTTAAAGATCCCACTAGTTTTTTGAAGCATTGGCCTCAATCTGAAGGTGTCTTTGTACCATGTTCCCGCTTTTTCGACATCTATTAGCACGGTGTCCCGCTGTACCGCACTTATAGCATAGGTTGCCATTCCTGCAGTACATTTGCCATTCTGGTGTGTCCTTTTCGGGAATTGGTCCCACTTTCCGCATCACGACATTGTTGAATTTTTCATCAACCGCTATGCCGGAATCTCCCTTTGCCCAGTTCCTCTGCCGATTAAATTGCACTTTTTCGCTCATAAACTGTCTGTCAACACTGTCTGCCATTTCCATATATTGCATAAGATCTTCTGGTTGCATAAACTTAGGCACTACCGTCATCCGTGCTCGGATTTCTGGTTTCAAACCATCCTTAAACCGGTGTTTAAGTGAATAATCGGTTGGCCGTTCTACTAGTTTATCTGCCAATGCCAGTAATTCATATGCATATTGCGCTACAGATGTGATTTGCCGTAAATTCTTGTATTTGAATAAATTCGACTCTTCGGCATTAAAATCATAAAACATCTGTTGTAGCCAGGAAAACAGGGCATCTACTGTATTGATTGCCTTTGACGGATCAATTATCGCTAATCGCTTTCTAGTTTCATACGCCTTTAGTGCATCTTTTCGTAGATACGTTGCTACTATCTTGATTTGTGCTGGATGAGAGAATCTACTACCAAGCTCATAGTGAAGCAAGAGATAGTCTTTCATTCTTTCAATCCAATCGTCTACCGTGGTATCGTCTTTCTGTCCAATGTAAGTCTGAGGTTCCGGGATCTTGATGCTTGACCGTGTTCCGGTTCTTTGCTCAGCAGCTTTGTCTACTTCCAGAGCAGCTTCTACTTGAACATCATGAATACCTTGTTGATAGGCTGCCTGAGCATTTTGTTCAGCTTGACCTATACCGACTTGCGGACTACCAGTTTGCGCCTGTTGACTTGCGTGAAGTCTCAAGATTTCCGCCTTTAGCTCAGCAATTTCAACTTCGTGTTTCTTGCTTCTTGCCGCATTATCATCTTTCTGCTCCTTTGGGACAGAAGAGAGGTTTGCCATTTGCTCAACGGTTGCCGTGTCTTCAGACTCAGAACTTGTCTTTCCGGTTGCCATTTCTTTGATAGATTTTCGTATGATACTAGATGGATTTTTGCCGTGATATATAGAGCTTTTACGCTTCTATTATCTTGTCACAGCAGAGATACCATATGTGCATGTGCTCAGCGAGGGTGGGAGAGGGGATTGTTCTTACTAGTGTAGCTAAGGAGCGGGCTTTAAAGAGGGGTACCACTGCCAGCTGGCCGGGCACTAAACCTAAATAGGGTCCAATCACACTGATTATGATGCTGCATTGAGCTGCTGCTGGCTCAAGTGAGGAAAGTGCTACTGTTGCCCAGTGCTCACAACAAAGCTGAAGATATGGACACTCTCAGTTAGTAAAGCAGGGAAGCGTTTGCTATACGGCAAGTATATTGACGAGTCGTTCGTACAGTACGGAACAGTTGAGGACAAAAAACCATACGGAACAATAGTCATGTTGTAGAACTGCAAATAGCAAGCACAATCGGCATCAAGTATAGAAGAATCTGTCATCTCGAGATCTTGATTCGGTCCGAGGTTTGTGCATAAAGTACACAGTAATCGTGGTAGCACACAATACAAATTGGCCGATTTAGATGAATGGCAATGGTTACAAGGACGAGATTATTTTTATCGAGAACGGGACTAGGTCATTGGCAATGCCAAGGCACTCGATGAAAATAGTTCCTGGTGCTCACTTCATTTGTATAAGGCTCTACCACTATCGGGATTAGTGACAATCAATTTTCACGAGTATGCCTTCTTACCCTGTTGAGAGACATGTCTGCTCTTATCCTGTTGTAGTCCAGCAGACCCTCGATCGCTCCAACTGCAGAAATGGCCAGGTCTTGGTCCCAAATCTTCTTTTGTGCAACAGCACGCACATCAGCAGCCGTCACTTTGGCAATGTTCTTGTCGCACTCGAATGGTGACATACGACGACCGGTGGTGGCAATCTGTCTACCAATATCCTCGGCAACTTGAGTCGTGCCATCGAGACCCAGCAAAAGTGAAGCCTTCAGCTGCGACTTGGCTCGCTCGACTTCGGCCTCGGACACTGACAACGAGAGACGCGACCATTCCTTGAGAGTGAAGTGTACTAGGTCGTCAATCTGAGTCAAGTTGTCAGTGATCATGTAAATTCCCCATAAACCAGTGTCCGAATAGCTGGTGCTGAAACTCATGTAACTGTTGGCGAGGTTGTTTGCATGAACGATGCTTGACAACTTCGATCCGAGATGCGGTGCTGAGCCAAGAGCCCGATCGTAGTTGCCAATGATAGCTTGACACACGAGCATTGGCCAGTAGTCCGGATCGTTCCATGAGCATCCTTCAACGGCAAAGGCAATGTGGGCATTTGGCATAGTGTCATCTCTAATTCGGATTTCAGAGCCAATGAACTGTGGAACTTCTCCTCGAGGAGAACCGATCGAGGCAGCAGTGCCTGATGAAGGAATGTTTGCGAAGTGCTTCTCAGCAAGCGAAACAAGTTCCTGGTGGGGCACTCCTCCGGCTCCGACTAGTACCATACGGTCGGCAGTGTAGTTAGTCTTGATGTAATTGGACAAGTCGGTTTTCTTGATAGATTGTATGTTCTCCTTCGGTCCCAGAATCGTTCGTCCGAGAGCGTGTCCCTGGAAAGCAGTAGCATGCAGGTGATCGAAAACCACTTCTTCGGTCTGTTTGTCAACTTCCTCTTGTTCACGAAGGATGACATCCCTCTCCCTCTCAATGGCCGACTCCTCGAGCTTCGAGTTTTGTAGGATATCAGCAAGTACATCCACAGTCTTGGCTGCATCAGATTTGAAAGATTTCGCATAGTATACGGTCTGTTCTCGAGAGGTATACGCATTCAAGTGTGCTCCCATGTTCTCAATCTCGAGTTCCAATTCACGCTGAGAACGTTTGCCAGTGCCCTACAGATCTTTTAGTTCGTGATCAGGCAACGTTTTTCACAAGCGAGACAAACCTTGAATGCAAGATGTTCTAGAAAGTGTGCAGAGCCATTAGATTTCTCAGTCTCAGCTCTGGAACCAGCATCGATCCAGACCCCGACGGTGGCAGTCTGCGCAAACGGTGAATGCTCAGTCGCAATGGTGAAGCCATTAGGAAGTGTCGTCGTCTCTGTCTTGTTGACCAGCTTGGCCTCGCTGGCGAACGATCTGGCGAGAGTGTTCGCTCTGAGACTCAATCGAGGTAGCCTGAGGGCGACACGACTGGACAGCATCTTCTTCTATCTTCTCTAATGACGCTAATACCACAGAGACTTGGAGCTTAAAATCAATCCTGTGTGCTCTGTGTGTTGAGCTTGACGAGAGTCTGAGAGAGAGACGGACGAGCTGGATCGGACAGATCTGAGCTCCCTTTCCTTTGCCAGGCAGAAGGACGCTTGACTCGGCGGGAATCCAGTTTTCTCGCTCCCTCCAGCATGAGCGCAGGCTTGGAAAGTGCGCCGTCCTGATTGGGCAGCAGACCCGTGCTCCCTCCACTCCCTCCGTGCGGGCGAGAACAACCGGAATCTCTCTCTCTTGCCTCTGCCGGGCCGTCGTCCGTCTCCTCCAGGTGCAAGGGAGTGCAGCGGAGCGAACTACCAACCCACAACCAGTTTGTCCCCATCATCGTAGGTAATCACTGTGGCTCACGACAGCTCGATTCTCTCCGGGTGCCGTCAAGCTAGCTCGAATACCTTGGCATTTGCCTGCAGTCGAACAAGATCTCATAACAAATGAACGCATTTAGACCAATCGCTCGACAGTCAGTCCTCACAAAATGTCAATCGCCCATGAACAGGATGGCGATGATGATTCACACAAGTATGTGCATAGAGGTGGCATTGCTTTGATTGCAAAAGGCTTATAAATATGTAGCGCGTCCTAATGCCATCGGACCGGCTGGACCTCAGGTTATCCACGGAACTGTAAACGATCCAGTTCCATTCCCAGAAGCAAGTCAGTGGCTCCGACGACGAGCACATCTAGACTAAGATGTGGCACGTCATGTGTTCTCGAGCCTCACTGACATCTACAGACAAGGCACACGGGTCATATCACTGGGCATTTGAGCGAGGTCTTTCGGTTGCACTGATACCCTTGACCATTGCGCCATTCGCTGTCGGATCACTCAACCCCGTCACAGACGCTTTGCTAGCTGGATCGCTGATCATTCACTCACACATAGGATTCGACTCTTGCGTGACAGACTACATCCCGACTCGAAAGTACGGCAGTTTCGGAACCATTGCGAAGTGGTTACTGCGAATCGCCACCGGTGTTGCATTTGGTAAGTCTCTTCCTCGTCCTCATCAGCTTGCAGGCGTAAGTTAGTCCGAATCGGTGCTGACCCCGGTAGTCGGAATCTACGAGTTCCAGACCAACGATGTCGGCTTGACCGAGGCCATTAAGAGGTAAATCGTCGTTGCAATATCCTCGTGGGAATACCACTGACAGGCGCAGAATTTGGACGGCAAAGGGAACCACGAGTGAATCCTTGTTGAACAAGGCCGAGACCAAGTTGGGTCTGTAAGTATCTTGGCTCTGGCACGTTGTCAATCGTTCATATTTTCAATTCACAGAGTTTCTCTATCTATATTTGTCCCCATGTCTACCCACATCTCGCTTTTGATTTATTTTTTGTTAAAATAGGGAGGGAAAGAAATTTATGTACATGCTCTACGTGATGATGTTGAGGGTGTAGACGACGGTGACGGTCAACGTGAGGCCGACGACGAGGTACTGCACGATGAGAAAGACGGAGAGACAGGCGACGCCCTCGTCCCTGCCCTCGGGCGCGAAAATCTGGGTGATGTAGAGCAGACTCGTGGCGGTGGGCACGGCGCTGGGGAGGACGAGGACGAGCCGGAGGACGAGGTCGGCGGGATCGACGAGGCCGTGGCCGCGGCCGTGGGGGTCGGCGAGGAACTGCATCCAGGCGATGGCAAGCACGGGCATGACCACCATCTTGAGCCCGGCCATGACGACGGCGGAGCTGAGGGCGGGCAGCGACCGGACCCGTAACCGGCTGAGGGAGTACCCCAATATCAAGAGACTGCTCGGCACCGAGGCCGCCCCGATAAAGTCGGTAATGTCAATGATAAAGTCGAGCGGCGGGTTCCCGTCCGGGGCCAGCGGCATCGAGGACCCCGGCACCCTCACAAACAGCGACTTTAGCGTCGGCACGACGGCGATGACAAAGGCCGAGATGACGGCCGCCGAGGGAGGCGACAGCAGTCTCACGAGACTTGCCTTCAGGATCGTGCGGTACCGCGCCCACGACGGCCAATGCCTCGACCCCATCGCCGCCGTCTTTTCCTTTTCCACCTCTTCCTCATCCCGCACGGTGGAAGAGTCCAGCGACGCGCCCGACGGCCGGGTCCTGTGGTGGTGCGTCGGCAGGGTGGCGGCAGCAGCAGCAGCATTATTCGCCTTGGTGATGGCGGACGTGTCGATGGTCGAGTGCATGTCCCCGTGGTCCAGGACGCCAGAGGTGATTGGGCGCAGGCAGAGACTCTCCTCGCTCGGTCGACGCGCGAGCCCGAGCGAGTCGCCGCGACGGAGTGCGAGTGTCCTCGAGTCTGCCAGCACGGCAGCCGACGGTTCCTCTGCCCTTTCTCCCTCCGATGCCGGACCAGTCGCGTCGTCCACCCACGAGTCGTCCCGGGACAGCTTTTGCGCATCCCTCTCGGGCCCTGCACCACGCCGGCCCGGGATCCTGAGCCAGGCCGTGAAGGACTTTACCTTGCCCGAGATTGACCGGGCCGGTTCCGCCTCCTCGATCGGGTGGTCGTAGTCTCTCGAGATGAGCCAGACGCCGTTGAGGACAAACATGAGCGTGCTCTGCACAAACATAAACACGGCAACATACGCCAACCCCTTTGCCTCGTCCGCCGCACCCCCAAACGGGGCCGCAGTGACGATCGTGCCGATGACGACGAGGGGCAGGTCGCCCCAGTTGCTGAACGCCCCGGCCGCCAACACACCGCTCTGCCAGCCCCGGGGCACCTTGGTGAGAAACTTGACAATGTACCCAAACACGAGGCCGAGGACGGTATACAGGATCGCCGTCAACGCCAGGACTCCCACCTGTCGCATCTTGCCCTCGTCGATGCCCTGCACAATCTTGGTGAAGAGCAGGCACGGGAGGAAGACGTTGAGGATGCACTGACTGATTGCCCGCGTGCCCGTCGAGTCCAGTAACTTTGACCTCGCCAGGATCGTGCCGAACGAGGCCGTGATGATGAACTTGAGTATCGCCCTCACCGCAGTCCATATGATTGATCCCAAATTGACCGCCATCGATGGGGAAAAGAAGAAGAAGAAGAAGAAGAAGAAGTTTATTTAGTCATGCGAAGCAAGAGTGGTCCTTGAGAGGCGCACGTAGTCCGTGAGAGAGGATCGGTTGATCGATCGATAGATTCAAGGACACGAAATATCAGCGATATAAATCAGGCGTCCGGGCAAAGAAGTTTGGAGATGAGAGCATCGATGGATAAATGGAGAGAGACGGATTTGCCGATGAATTACAGGACAATTCTAGCGAGCGCACTGGCTCAATCGAATTGTCCACGGGTTGGGCCGCCGCCCGCCGGAAATTCCGTTTCTTACATCACGTCCTCTCTTCTGCCACAATTGAGCTGGGTGCAAATCAGCCTGACGTGGACATGACGATTATGTGATTCCCAATTGCTCGATTATGTACCTACGTCTAAATATCACTATTCTGCACAACCATGCTCTTCGCACTCGCCTCTGGCCTTTCGTCGCAATGCTCACTGCGCTCAATCAAAACCTTTCTCCCTACATCATTGTACACTTGTTGCCGTAATACCCAAACTCGTTCGTGCGGTCATTTGTCCTGCCACCGCGACTATGTATTCCAGAGATATTTGGGCGTGGTTGCTGCCGTGCCTCGTTGTTGAGGCCGCTAGTCGTCCGCCTCCGTTCCACAACCACTTGGTGTGAGTTTGACCTCGACTGTGGTCGCGACTGAGCACGGAGTTCGGCGTGGGACTCATGGTGCATACGGACCAAGTCATTCGCCGAGGGCAAGCCAAGCGTGGTCGAAGCTCGTTGAAAACGACCGGAACTTGATACGTGGTTGTGGTGTGGGTATTGCTGGTTCACCAGCACTGGTGTCATCTGAATGCTCCACTCGGCAATAGTAGCTTGTCGCTTTTTGTCCTGCTTGATAGCAAATCTCTTGATGTACAAGCCTCGTTCTTCCAAGTCTCGTTCGGCATATCTGACCGCTTTGGTGTAGACGATATTCTTCTCATTCAGAACGGTCGCAGCCATGCTGTTCGCCTCGGGCGGTCGATTGGGCCAGAGCTCGAAACGACCAAAGATACCAATATCACACGAATTGGTCGTGCCGTGCGTATGAATCGCATAAGCCATGAAGCTCAGCAAGATTCGAGCTAGGATTTTGGCTTCGTGTCGTAAGCTCTCTGCAGAAAAGATCAGATCTGGTGCCAATGTCGACTGATTATAGAACGGCGGTCTCTCGGCTTCATACTCCTCGAGCTGCAGCAAGTGTGCTTCTAGTGGATGAGGTGAGTATGATCGAGGACTCTGCGGAGGAGTGACTTCCTGTGCTTGAGTCTCAGTCTCTGCATTGTTCGCAGTGACGTTGTCGCAGGTAAGCAATGCCTGATCGTCCGGCAATGCGGTCGGAACAGACAGAGTGGTCGTCATCCCTGCGAATTCTGGATGTGCTGGTCGTGTGAGATCCTGTTTCGTTCGCACTGCACGAGATTGACGATGCAAGGCACAGGATTCGGATTGATACCAAGCGGGAATCCAGGTATAGTCAGGTGTCTGGACCGGAGAGGTCTCAAGGGCTGTCCAAGGTGGATTGAGCGTGCCACACCTCACCCTAAGTTTGCGGCTTTGAGTGTTGCTGATGATGCTTCGATCGCGTGGCAGCAGCGAAGATCACCTGCCCAAACAAATGAACGTTGAAGCTCCGTGGACCTTGCCAGCAAGGGTGCGACAGAGGCTACTTCGAGGTCGCTGGATCAGGGACACGGACGTTTGATGTGCTGCATGTATCCTGGACGCATGAAGCGCTAGCGAGTCACAGTTCAGGCGAGAGACGAGGCAGCTGCCACTGCGGAAAAGCTGCCGTTACGGTAGGGGAGAAGAGGGTGGGATTTGATCGCGAGGCTGATTGAGTCTCTCCTCTCTCTCTCTCTCTCTCTCTCTCTCTCTTCTCTTTCTCTCTTCTCTTTCTCTCTCCTCTCTCTGCCTCTTGCTTGCCTGGGGATGGAGAGGGAGGAGACCAATGGGAGGGAGACTGGGCGCGTGGTGCTCGCTTCCTTCCTTCCCTCGCTCGCTCGCTCCCTCCCTCGCATTCTACTTTACGAGTACTGTACTGCCTCTTCCATGCTCCCCACCTGGCCTCTCTTTCCCTTCCCTGTATCCCCGCCAGAACAAAGGATTCTCATCACTTGCACAAGTCCCCCTTTCTGTCCATGCGTCAGTCTCAGAAAGGTATATTATCCCTGCCCGTATGAGGAGGAACGGTCGTAGCAATTCGCCGTGACTACCACCAACGGCTGTAATCCCGCCCACTGCGGCAAACCCCACCAGCATTTGGTGGACCTTGGAACTCCCAGAACCTCTACCGTGCCGCACCGTACCGTACCGCAAGCTTCATAATCATCAGCAGTAGCATTACCATATCTAATGAACAACCTTTCTTGTGGCACCCTCGCTCGCCATGCCGCCGACCTTTTCTGCGCCTGAGTCTTGTTTCATCAGGTATGTCTGATTAGCCCCGGTATCTCCTCCTTCTCTGCCTTTGTCATACATAGCTTCAGACAATCTCCATGGGAGTCAAGGGCTTGTTTCCGTTCTTGAGGAGTGTGGCTCCTCAGTCCATTGAGTCAGTCACCATTGAGGCCCTGAGAGGCAAAAGAATTGCTATTGATGGCAACTTGTTGCTGTACCGCGAGTACACCTCGCCCTGGTTACCAGTCTCACAACCGAAGAAGCATATTCTCTGGGCAATACGCCTCTTGCGTCTCTGCAGAGAATATCAGATCCTGCCAATAGTCGTCTTTGATTCGCCCTTGACCACACCGGCAAAGGCAAGGGAGAGGGTCAAACGGACCATCAGGAGAGACAAGGTCAAGTCTGCCCTGCAGGACTCTAAGGACAAGGCTCTGAGGTTGCAAGGTCTAGCGAGCACCATGAAAGAGATTCAAAGTTTGGACAGCGGGAGACAAGAACAGATCCGATCACAATTTCAGGATATGCAAGATGACCCAGGTCAGGTTGAGCCGGAGCAACCAAAAGTAGCTACACTTGGGAACATGCCACTCAAAGAATTGCTTGAGCTCGATCCGGATGATAGAGCAGAAGTCCTAGCAGACCCGAATTCTGCTGCAGCAGTCGCGGACCTTGCCCGACGACTAGTATCGCATGCTAAACAGCTTAGCGCCTCGACTTCTGCCGATGCCGAAACCGAGTCGGCCTTGCTGATGAAATTGATGGCACCTGGCACGGAGATGCCCACGGGAGAACTTCACAAGCTACAGTTCACGACAGCCGACATCATAGACAAGCTGACCAGAAGAGTGTCATTTCCCCGCGTCGCAGAGATCAGACGGACCTGGGCGTGTCTTCACAAATTCAGAATACCCGTGCAGATATCTCCTGCCAGTTTTGAAGGCGAGTGTACTGCGGCATCCTTTGTTCGGGCGGATTACGCAGATTTTGTCGCGACCGATGATTCCGATGTGCTCGTCTATGGCGTGCCCCAGCTGAGAGGTTTCATGGCTGTACATGGCTCATCCTCACAAGCTCCAGCCACGCTTGGAGAGATGAAAGTCATCGATCCATCTAGAATGAGAGCCAGCATCACCAAAGATTCATCGAATGCATGGTCGGAAGCGACCTTTAGGGATTTTGCCATTCTCTGTGGCACAGACTTCTCTCAGAGCATCAAGGGGCTCGGCACTACAAAAGCTGCTCAATTGCTGGACACGCACAGATCACTAGAGGAAGCCATCAAACATCTTCCTGAAATTGTATATAAGAATGGGCCCAAGAAGGGACAGGCTCGGTACACTATTCACGAAAATTTTGAGCTCGATCGCACAGTCGCCGAGACAATCTTCACCTCTTATCCTGTTCATAAGAGCAAGTCAATGGTGAAAAAATTGCATGCTAAGGTATCGGTCGATCGAGCATTCCGCCGATTCGCACGGCTCTGGCAGGATGCCGATGAATGGAAGCGCCTAGAGGGAGAGATTATGCGAGAAGAGCTGATGTCTGAGAACGATATGAGCATGCTCGAGAGCGCCGACATATACCACCAGGCTCAAAAGAGAGATAAAGACACAGCAGTGAATTTCAGTCTGAACGACGACCCCGATCGAGTTGCAGCAATCGACTCTGGCTTCATCATGCCATCATCGGCCGTCTCGTGAGTCTTGGTTACTGACCATAGCCAAAACTATGAATCATTGGTCTAGACGCTGATATGGGGGAGGAGGCTCTTCTAAGGTGCCCTTGAAAACCATTCGGCTGTACCGGTAGAGTAATTATGTTCGGCTCCACTTCAGATGACGTCGATCGTCTCGGGCCTACTAGTACTCGCTTCCATTCCACTCCAACATTTTGTAGCTCTGAGACAAATAGAGCTACATCCATCAAATTAAAAGTAGACACCGACCGAATTATGAGTGTGAATAACGGATACCACAAAAAAGCTACTGGCAAAGCTCTTTTGACAGCTCAAGCACATGAAAACAAACACCCCTTCACATTCTACGGTGCCTGTTTCTGTCCTTTTGTACATCGAGCTTGGATCCATCTGGAGTTGGCCGGTATAGACTATCAGTATGTCGAGGTCGATCCATACGCGAAGCCCAAGGAATTGACAGACATAAATCCAAAGGGACTGGTGCCATCACTGCGACATGGAGAATGGGGATCTTACGAGAGTAGTGTCATAATGGAATATATCGAGGATCTGCAACCCACTCTCTTCGAGGGCCTCAGTGCCCAACAGAAAGCCGATCACAGATTATGGGTTCATTTCGTCAATGGTAACATTGTGCCAGCATTTTATCGATTGTTGCAGGCACAAGAAGAAGACAAGCAAGTGGAACATGCCAAAGAATTCCAATCACACCTCGAGACTCTGGTTAAAGAAATGAAGGAGGAAGGGCCGTTCTTCTCCGGGAAGGCGTTGAGTCTGGTTGACGTTGCAGTTGCTCCGTGGATTGTCCGCATACAGAAGGTGCTCAAGCCGTATCGAGGCTTTGAACCAGAAGTCACGGGCAGGTGGGGCGAGTTCTACAGAGCGATACTAGAACATCCCGCAGTGGCTGCCACCACCAGTACTGACGACTTGTACCTGGATTCCTACAAAAGATATGCTGAAAATCGCCCAAACACCTCACAAGTGGCCAATGCCATCAATAGTGGTCGAGCTTTACCATGATGGGGAGTATATAGAAGTCTAGCACAATCATTTGCCGCTTCTATGCATCCCCCTTGCTAATCTCTGCGAATACAATGAACGACAGACTGGCACACCGCCTGAAGCTTTGTCGTAGGCGAATTTCGGCCACCACAAGCATGACGTGGGCAACAATTTTTAAGGTTGGCTGGCGCTTCATGATTACCCGACCCGACTCCACATTGATTCGACAAGGTAGTACTTCTTCTTCTTCTTCCTCAAAGTCACCATCTCCAGGCGGGATCAAAACATTGCCACGGACCTACAGACATCCGAACAAAAAATCTCGACATCTCAAAAGTAAGGATTCTCTCCACACGTCTTTCGGGAGGGACGTGTTGCTGTGCCGGATGACGACCACGACTGGAGTTGCGCCATCGATCGCACCCCTGTCGGACTCGGACCCGTCCTCGGCCTCGATCAGGGACGCGGCGCGGGGACATGGAGCTGGCACGGACTGGTCGAGTGCCAAGGCGGCATTCAATGCGCGGCTAGAGGACATTCTGGCAAGATGGGGCGACGTGGACGCGAGGCCGTACACGACTCAGATTGCGTCGTTTCCGGCACCGCCGCACACGGTCCAGCGGTTGGCGGAACTGCTGGAGCGGCCGACGGCCTGGTACACGGACCCCCAAAAGTTCATCAGGGCCCTCGTGAGGGTGCTCTCCGTCACGAGTACCACGGTAGACTACGCCGAGGCCGCCGAGCCCCTCCGCAACGTCCACCCCGACGAGTCACTCCTCGTCCCCATTCCCTGGCTCCAAGACGCACCCACCGACGGCTCGCCCCTCGGACCCATCACTGCCTCCTCCCTCGACCCCGCCGCCGCGACCACCACCACCACCAGTACCACGACGATGGGGAACGGCGTCAGGGTCACGGTGAATGGACGCATCGATGCGCACTTTGAGCATTCTCTCCCGCAAGACCCAGGTGCCGCCGCCGTCCCCGGCCCAGGCTCATCAGGGACCGCGCCCATGGATGCCGCCGATTACGGGCCACAGAGCGACCATGTCAAGGAAGCCATTGCCATGAACGGATCAAGTGCAGGCCACACCGCGACACATGCACTGGCTGGTGGTGGTGAGAGGGAGGGAAACGGTCGTGTCGAGGTGATGGACACGAGTCCCTAGTCTCCCTGGAATTGTATGCGAGGACCCCGAATGCAATGCAAACAAGAAAAAGATCTGTAGCTGGTCTTTTCATATTAGTCCTAAATGAAGCTATGATGTATGTATGTATGCTGATGCCTCTGCTATATGTTGATGCTTCAAAGTGATTGAGAAAGTACTTGACTGTGCTGCGCGTGATGTATAGGTCGCTCATTCGGAGCGCTTCTGCCGTTGCAACAAGGCAAATCGCAGACTGACCTCGAATGTGGTGACTACGACGGAAATAAGAATGAGTGCAATGACTATCCACGTGATGCGGTGCATGTTTGAATCTGCGATGGATTCGCTGAGGATGTCGAGAAGATCGAAGACTACTTGACAACGTTGGTTGAGTAATGTGGTACGTGTGCGAATCTCCAGGTAGTCGCGCACAGCAGTATACAATGGATTCAAGGTGGGCTCACTCTCCCAGAAAAAGTCTGGCGTGTCGAGAATGTTCGAAGACAGGTTGACGTCAACTCGCAATTTGAAGAGCTGACCAGACATTCGCATGACTTGAGCTCTAGTCATGCTTAATTCTCCAGTCATGGCCAACTTCCGAGGCACATGAGCAGCTGCAGCCATACTGTCGTCCATGCGACCTTCAAATAGGGACAACTTGACTGATTGAGCAATTGCGTGAGACATCGCCATCTTGACAAAATGGTCAGAGGATCGTAACGTGATCATATCGTTGAATATTCTCGGTCTGAGAGTATTCGGAGAATACTCGAAGTGAAATTCTTCTGTTTCGACATCCTTGTCCTGTAGAGGTCTAGCCATCAGAGTGCGATTCAATGCAAACGTTAGATCCGCCAAAACGTTGCGCTCCTGGCGCTCAGAGAAATTCCAAAAGACCACGACGCCATAAGAGAGAACAAACATTTCTGCGTACTTGTACATTGCTGGCAGATCGGCTGCGGTCGGATTCGAATCACGACGGCGGAATGGCATCTTGAGCGGTGCTTCTCCATTGCCTTCTTCTATAGCGGTGTCTTGCTGATCATCAAAGCGTATCACATTCCTTTCGTCGCTCTGCTCTCCTAGATGAACATCCCCAGTTTGCTGATCCCGGGGAGGGGCATCTATGAATTCGTCACCGTGATCCCGCGCCTCGGTCGCTTCTATCTGTCTGTCCAAGATGTTCTCGCCCTCTTTAGTTTTCAAGGGGGGACTACTACGGACACGACAACCCTCCTCCGAGCCTGGCAAGAGAGGCAAGTGGTAGGCTGCATATAGGAGATCATCATAGATTCTAGGTTTGACCTGATGACTTGCTCTGAGAAATGTCGCAGTTTTATGCAACCTGAAGCTCTCTGAAACACAATAGGCAGTAACTCGCGGTAAATTTCGTTCTTCTCTTCGCTCCTTGGTTAATCTTTCGCTGACTGAGCGTCTTGGTCGATCAGCCACGGACGCTTGAACTTGATCATCTCTGGCAGGCGCATCATCTTCATCAGAATCATCAGGACCAGCGATATCATCTGTTTCGGGAATAAAGACAACCTTTTCAGAGGTCTTCGTCGTCCTTTGGGGTTGACTCTGTCGAGCTTGAGTCAGTGCAGGTTGTCCTCTTCGATCTTTATTCAGTGAAGGCGGCGCTCCTGCAAAAGTCACAGCAGGCGTCCGTTTCCTGGCAGAGGGAACCTGATCCACAGTAGCAAGCAAGTTGTCTATCGAGACACTTTGCAACCTTGAGGGAGGTAGTTGCAATCTGGAGACTGACTGCCTTTTCTTATATGCATCCTCTCTTCCGCCAGCCAAGGAGCTTTTCCGCATAGAATCGACTACAGACTCGTCACAACCTGCGAAAGTCGTGCTTATCAAAGAATACTAGTCTAGGCTTGTATGCTAGGTTGTCAAGTGCTAGCTCTGCATGTAGGAGTAATGATGCTCTCCATCATTACTGCCTGTTGTATGTGAATGGAGACTCCGAAATGCACGTGTTGACAAGACCGGAGTCTACGTTCGCTTGAGCGCAATTAAGGAAGAAGCGCGCGAAATGGAGCTTCCTCCTCCCCTCCCACGGTTCGCTTTCTGTCCCGTTTCCTTAATGTTCAACAGAACAAACAGACAGGCTCCCCCCTATTCCATTCCTCTGGTAGCCTCTATCCTCCTCTTGCTTGTGGGTGCAAAGTAGTCCTGTCTTCCCAGATCGTCCGCTTGTCGAAGTTGTCGACGATAGACAAGATACTGCGTATTCATCAAAATCAACAATCATTATAGCAACAACCGACAGACACATCGACAAACAATACAATGAATAACACTCGTCTTCCCACTTTGATCGAGGTCTTGGCACGACGAACGCAAGCGCCTGTCGATCTCTATTCGTGAGCAGGATGTTCTCTTTCCGGAGTGGTGTCTAATGTGTCAGATTCTACATATATATGCGAGATCAACAAAGAAGTGTTGATTGTGAGGGGCGCGAAAACAACTACACAGGCCGCGTCAGCTAATAGATTAGATCTCGATTGCTTCCTAGACATCTCGCAACATTTAGCGCTATGTCGATTGTATGTTCGCGAGTTGCGCAGATCTGTCCTCGTAGCTACTCCTGAAAATCAAGACTACAACGTCTACAAGGATCAGCGCGCATCACAAATTTTGTCGGAAGCCGACGTTCACAACGAGATGGACAACTTCAACGATCATACAGATCAAGGCATCTCGCCATTTCTTCGCAATAGCACAGTCGGTTTAGAAGTGGAAAAGGAGTCCTCAGATGACGGTGATGCGCATTCTCAGTACTCCAACACCTTCGATTACAGGCAGAATCGCGATTCGTACATGTCAGAGACAAGTCTGAATCCTACAGGAGAATCTCCGAATCACACAATCAACAGACGGGACATCAGAGCTTCGGCCGAGCGTATTCTATATGCTTATTTGATACAGGGTGCCGAGCGTGAGATATCCCTACCACCTCATATTATTCGAGGCATTGCGACTGCGATAGAAGTCGATGGTCGAGACGATCCCGAAGTCTTTGATGAAGCACGAGACTACATTTTCCAGGCCATGGAACGCGAAGCATTTCCAGGATTTTTGAGGTCCAAGGCACTTGGTAATTTAGTGCCCATAAGCTCTATTGCACGTCTTGTCATTGGACTCTTGGCTTTGCTCGGTGCTTTCTGGACCGCATTTGCACTCTTATTCTTGGACTATTCAAGGTCAACACGGGTGTGGGTCTTGCTACCATTCTTTGTTGGCACCTACTGTTGTTTTGCACATCAATACGAGCTTGATCCATTATTCGGACTGCTCGGCATTAGTGAATCAACCTTTTTCAAGTTTGTGAGGGTCAAAGAGCCATATGTCCGATCACTCTTGTTTCGTCGTAGTCTCTGGGTCCTCGCCTTGGCGATCTTGACAGCTGGCATTCTGACTATTATCTTCAGTACTGTGCCGAGCACGAGATTATGAAGATATGAGGATTCCAAAGCAGCTGGTCTGATGAATGATGAACGTTTAGCCTACTCTATCTACCTTAGCACCTAAACACTAATACACCAATTCTGATGCTGGTCTAGTACATGTAACTGTGCAGCACTAGCAAGCAGCCTCGAATTTGCATGCCGTGGCTTGAGCCTGATCGGAGATCAGTTGGCGCTACATTAGAAGGAGGAATTGGCCAGAATTTCCACTCCCGAGTTCACAAGCCTCTGCCCTCTGCTCGGATTTACCTGACATCATCAGCGACTACATTCATCCTCCTCGCTGCTTCCATCCTGATTCACCAGTTCCATACTTATCTGCTTCTAGATTGTTATCAGTGGATCATCATTGGACATGGCAAAAACTGTAAAACCGGATGGCCATGCTGACACGCCGGTGCAGTGTATTTCGAATCTACTAGAGAAAGCTCAAGCTGCTTCAGCGGACGAGAAGGATGCATACATTGCAGCCGCCCTGGATCTTGCTAAGAACTTGGACGACTACCTGACAGAGACGACGACCCCTGCTTCAAGCTCCTTGAGGTCGATGATTGATGACACGATGACGACTGACTGGGACGAGTTACACAAAAGTGGGAAGACAAAGTATCACTACACCACAAATTTCTGTGCAGGCACATACGAGGCACAATTCGTGGCTACTCTCTGCCAATTGGTGAATGCAACGAGAGTCCTTGAGGTCGGTATGTTCACAGGAACGACCGCAGCTGCTATTGCTGCCGCGTTACCTGAAGACGGAAAAGTGACCACATGTGAAATTGAACCATGGCTCAAAAATTTCGCTACTGATCAATTCCAAAAGGCAGGACTGGATAAGAAGATTGACATTGAGCTCGGTTCTGCACACGACACGATCCCCAAATTGGCGAAAGCAGGCAAGACTTTCGATTTGATCTTCATCGATGCAGAAAAGACTGGTTACGAAGCATACTTCAATGCAATTATGGACCAGGGTCTCTTGACCAGGACGGGAGCGCTTGTCGTTGACAACACACTCTTCAAAGGTCATGTCTATTCATCAAGCACCGACAAGGATGAGAACTCCAAGGCACTGCAGCGGTTCAATCAGGTAGTGAAGAATGACCCGAGAGTCGATGTAATTATCTTGCCAATTCGAGACGGTGTCTCCATTATCACTCACAAGAAGGACGCTTTAACTAGCTCAGACACTGTCATTGTCGGTCACCAAGGTAAAAACGTCCTGCAAAGATACAAGCTCACCGGCAAATCGGCACTTGTGACCGGCGCTGCACAAGGTCTGGGTCGCTCGTATGCACATGCTCTGTCAGAGGCAGGTGCATCTGTCGCTGTTGTGGACTTGTCTTTGGCTGCTGCCGAAGTGACCGCAAAAGAGATTCGTGTCAAGGGAGGCCAGGCAATTGCTATTGAAGCCAACGTGACCTCAAAGAAGGACTGTCTGCGCATGATTCAAGAGACTGTCGATGCATTCGGAAAGGTCGACATCGCAGTCAACAATGCGGGCATCAACTTGTCTAGTCCAGCAGAACTTACTGAGGAGTCCGAGTGGGATGCCACGATGTCGGTCAATGCCAAGGGAGTCTTCCTGTCGTGTCAGGCGGAAGCGCTACACATGTTGGATTCTGGTCGACCGTGCAGCATCATCAACGTGGCAAGTATGTCGGCCATCGCCGTCCCTCATCCACAGAAACAGATGGTGTACAACACGTCCAAAGCAGCAGTCAAGAAGATGACCGAGACCATGGCTGTCGAGTGGGGAGGCAGGAACTTGCGCGTCAATTCTATTGCTCCGGGGATCGTGAAGACCGATCTCATCATGAAGAGTAAGGAATTACAGCCACTCTTGGCGACGTGGTTGAACCAGATCCCCATGGGACGGTTGGCAGAATTCAGTGATTGTCAGGGAGCAGTGGTCTTCCTGGCCAGCGAGTTGAGTGAGTACATGAATGGAGACATTATGGTTATCGATGGTGGACAACAGTTCCAGTGATTGGAGCTGCACAAGATGGAGCGAGACCCGAATGAGTCAATAGCACCATTTAAAAGTATGACAAACAGTGATGAGGCACATCAATAGTTCACAAAATGTACAATTCACAAGATGTAGAATTAGTCCTTTCAATTAGATCCGTACACACAAGCACAAGAGACGCGTTGAAGGGACGCAGAGAGTGGATTTATTTACATTCTAGACATTGTACTTGAACTTGAAATAACTCTCATCAAAGGCATGGACACGAACGTACCCGTCCTCACCACCAGAAGCGTAGCCCGTTCCTTTGGGATGCACGGCAATCGTGTTGAGCGGTCCAAAGTGGCCCCTGACACGACCGACCTCCTCTTCGAAGATCTTGTGATAGAATCTCGCTTCGAACTTTCCCTGTCGAGCCCCGGTCGTGGTGACATTCATCGCCTCCTGTCCACCGCCCAACACGACGAGGTCTTGTTTCGGTGTGATGGCGGCCGTGTTGAGTGGCGTGTCGGACTCGTACGTCTTCAGGACGTCCAGGGTGATGGCGTCCACGATACAGGCCGTTTTGTCTTTCGATGCCGTGATGAAGTACGTGCCATCGAGAGACATTTGTAAATCAGTGATTGGAGCTTCGTGAACACGAGCATTTATCAGACGTTCTCCGGATTTTGCGTCGTATTGACTGACGCTGCCACTCTCGTGACCTGTGATGATGTATTTGTTGAGGTACGACCAGCCTGCGACGGTAGCCTTGGAGTCGGTGGTTGTGATGGTGAGGGATGGTTCGGAGACTTGCTCGGCACCGATGTCGTTGGCAATGGGGAAGACCACAACGGATCCAGGATATCCCATTCGCTTTTCGGTAACTCCCAGAAGGTACTCGTCGTCTTCGCTGAAGGCCACCCTCTTGACAGCTGTTGGAAACTCCCAAGTCTTGAGACAGGCCCCAGTTTCGATATTCCATAACTTAATTGTGTTGTCGGCGGAACCTGATGCTAGTATCGTCGAGTTTTTGTTGACCGAAACCGTCCATATGGCGCCAACATGACCATTGTATGTACCCAGACGTTCTCCGTTGTGAGAGAACCAGACGTTGATGACGTGGTCTTTTGAGGTAGAGAAGAGGAGGTCGCCTTCCGAATTGTACACTATTTGTGTGATTGACCTTTCATGTCCTTGCAACTAGAATAACTCAGAATCGTTTCTTCAGTTGATGAGAAAAGTCAAAAACTTACGAGAATAGGCCTCATATGTGCCACTGGTTCTCTGACGAACTTGCTTAAGAACAAATGTATAGGCTGTCGCAGTAATGTTAGAAAAGTCATGAGAAAGAATCACTCCGGGTGGTCATCACGTGCATACTCACCTGGTCGTTTCCTCCACAATCGATAGCTTGTCGTCTGTATCGCAAACTAAAACGAAAAACACGAGTAGGATCGATTGTGCCGCTTCCACGGGAGCTCTGCAATGACGACCAGTAATAAACTTTAAATATGTGAATCGGCCACAAAAACTAAGGATTGTCCGTATAAATCGATTTTGCAATCGAAGGTGTCAGAACCAATGATCTGCTACACATCCTGTTGTCAAACACAGCTACGGTGACATATCCTCCAACTCAATCATGCATGAGCCCGGGGCAGCTGAAGCGGGGAGCCACAGCGAGGAGCCATCCATGCCCATGGACTTGCTGCCTGCAGGCTGGAGGGCGCCTCCGCTGAAAGGGGAAAGAGGAAGAGGGGCAGCGATGGATTGGGACGCTCAGACCTTCCCGCACTTCCCGCCCGCTGATCGCCAATGTAGGCAGGTGGCGTCCTCCCTTCCTCCGTCTCTGCCCAGCGCCGCCTGCCTAGGGTATGGTTCCTACTCTTGCTCGACTCCCTCTGCTGTTGTCTCACCACCATTGACAGCGGATCCAGGTGTTGGTCGCTGCGCTGAACTATCAATGCTTGTTTGCAGTACCATTAGCCACTAAAGCGCTATCACATTCATTTCTACAACCTTCTCTGCGATCAGTCTTGTTCCGCACTTATGCATTATGCGACAGCTCTTCTTCGCATCTCCAACCTCGATACTCCTTAAAACATCATAGCGCTCGAATCGAGCTCAGGACGATCGAAGCTTAGGTATCGAGGTCGGAACCCTTTGTTATGGCACAGACGCATGATGCCGTTGCCGACTTTGCTACTCCGGAAATCATTTACTGTGGGTTTCAACGCATCAGTCCTGTGCCGCGCTCGCAGCAATATGACAAGGCGGCGGCACTTGCTGCTGCACAAGAGATTACGATTCAAATAACGCTTACGACACCGGATGCATATTCCTTTGCAATGGCAATTCACAAACAGGCCGACGTCCAGACGCTAGCTCGAACGGTCGAATCAACACTGGTCGATCGCCGGATCGTCGTTGCATGCCTGGTGGACAAGGGTAGCAACAATGTTTTGCGTTGGTCAGACACTGTCAATGATGTTCTTGATTCGACCTCGACTGTGGAAGTCATCCCGCTTTTCGAGGTGGACATCCTTCATACTATGGAGCTTGTCCAAGCTAGACCATATGACCTTCCACGTTCAGAGTCGCGACACTCGCAACGGTCAGTCATCACTGGCGGTGTTCCCAACACTGCGCCTTTGCCTCAACTCGAGTTTATGCATCTAGCACAGATGAAGAGGGCAGCTTCGTTGCGGCAAAACAAGAAACATATCAATTCTGATATGGCCCTGCGACAACCTCCCAGGACAATGTCTCGCAAAGGCTCAGAGACACAACTTGGTGGCAGGAAAATGTCTTCCAAAACTCTGCGGGCTTTACAACCCACGGCGGTTCGACGACCCTCAGATATTGCCCCTGATTCGCCGAGCTCGTTCTACTCTGTCTCGCCACCGCCGCTCCCTGCATCTCCTATGCCGGACACTGTCATGTGTCCGCTTGCAAAGATATGCTCGAATTCGATTGCTTTGCTTGCCTTTTGTCGATTCTGTGTGCAGAAGAAGACTTTCACCGAGTTGCTCTTTTGGCTAGACACCACCAGCAAATTTGTCGACGAAGACTTTGTCTTTCGAGTTTATCTGTCACCAGAGGCACCACTCCGTCTGAACATACCTCGAGAGATTACAAACTACACGGAAGCCCGTGAATTGCTCCGTGCTGGCATACTTGCCTGGTGCGAAGAGAAATTCCAGACTTCCCAGGAAAGTTTGAGGGTCAAACATCTCGAAACTGGACGGACAGCCTTCTACAGATCTGCAACCATCACATTAGCAAGAGAGCCACAATCCGAAAGGAAAATTTTTATCAGCTTATTGAGCAAAGCACTCGACCCGGAAGATACATCAATCTTGTCACTCAAGGAACGCAAGACTTTGCACACACGGCAAGCTATACTTCAGCAGGTGTGCGCTCAGTACTTCCCGAACAACCAAGTCGACATTGCCAACTATTTTGAGTATAGGAAAGAGCAGCTGACCAAGCCAGAGAGGTCACGACTTGCACACAGGAAGAACGTCTATGCAGGGCTTTTCGACAAGACTTCGTCTCCTGCCAGCTCAAAGAGCTCACTGAACAATGCTCGTGAAGTGATAGCAGCACCGAAACGAGCAGGCAGCTTAACGTCTCGACCGGTCTCAGAAAACACGCCAGAAGCACAATGTACAAACCCTTCTGAGAGCAATTCAAGCCAACTTGTGCATAAAAATCTCGAAGATTTGACTCATAATACTTTGCATGCGTCAGCAAATCTCTTTGGCACAACGGCTGCTGGTTATGGTGAGCTTCGCACAACTTTTCGTAGTAGTGTTGGAACTGAGATAGACGTCGACACCACACCAAGTTCATCGACCTCCAAACATCACAAGACGAGTGGATCTTTTGACTCCTCAATGCTCTCTGACGACACGCACAACACGCCGGGTCTAAGTAGTAATGAATCACATCAGGCTGACGTGTCTCGTCGTCAAAGCAAGCTGAGAAGTCTACTGGGAGATTCGCCGAAAGAGATCATTGCTCAAGAGACCAGCATACTGTCGTCTGACTCGATCGGGACCCCTCGCATACGTTCCCACAGTCCGACACCATCAGTGGTGTCACATTTGAGTGCCACAAGCAGTCGCATGAGCCTCACGCGCGCCGAGAAGGACGAGGCAAATGAAAGGCGGATACAGGCTCGACGTGCTGCGAAATTGTATGCCATGTTTGGCGAACACGCCGATTCGGCATCGACCGTACCTGCATATCGTGGAGGAAATGCACGATCAAGAAGCTCTTTCAGTGACTCGTACCAACGACCAGGCAGCTCGGCCAGTCAGTATTCGCCAGCATTCTCTCGAGCTCCGAGTCGAGCTGGGTCTACTTCCGCACAGAGTCTATACTCTCCTACTTCCGCTGTGCTGAATCAGAGCTCGATTTTGAGCAGCCCTGATAGTCGTTATAGGCCCGATCGCGAAAACAATCGCAAAACCTTGAAAAGGTCGTTTGGCATGTTCAGGCATTCCAAGCCCTCGTCCACACAAGCAGAGTTACTGTCTGATTTTCCCGCACCACCATCATCCAACGACTTCAACCGATCTCCTCGCGGTTTCTCTAGGAACGCCTCGAGTCATCAAGGTTCCGCCTTCTTTCAGGATGACGCATCCATTATGGAAGTTGATTCTGACGAAGAGGACGACGACGAAGGCGATGCGATTGTGCAGGATGTGCGCACAAATATGAAACTGCGACAACTCTTGGGTAATGATGCTCCGACAAGCACAATCACCTGATCACCATACCATGGCCACGAGTTCACCTTACACTCCACCACCACCATCACCACGTCACTGACCCTATAATTTCTCTATACATACAGGGACTTGTACTAAAATTATCATAGTAATATGTATGAATGCTATTTCGTCACTGCCAGGTCTTTGACCATTGATTTAAAGTGAAGACTGCTTCCCGGCATATCGTGGTGTCCATTGACTGACTGAAATCAAGTAATCACGATAGATCGGAACCATTTTCGGGCAGGGACCTACAGTCGTCAAGCTGAAACTGGGAATGTTGGGCGGCATGCCGCATGTGCAATCTTCGGAGACATCTTGGGCACCGATTGGCCCTCATTTGTGAGGTGAAGGTGGGTGGGCCATTGATTACCCATGTAGGCGATATCAGGGGCTGTCGATGAAAGGAGGCAGGGTTGTGCATCCTGACAGTTGACCATTCAAATGACCCCTCTGCGGATCACCTCAATCGAATCCTCAAGGGTGTCTGTCCATTTCACTAGGCCACCTGATCGTGCCTGGAAGGACAAGCGAAGCATAACGTCAAAAGATGCTCGCGAGCGAGGAAGAGTTTCCAGCCCCTCCGCCGTTGCGCAGGACAGTGACGTATAGTGACAGGAGAACACTGGATGCGAAGGAGGTTGAGGAGATCAGGGACCTGCAACGGAGGAGGACAGAGTCTAGACGGGGCAGATCGAGACAACAAGGAAGCCCGATCGATGGTGCCGTCGAGGGCGAGTCGGAAGACCGGGTGGTGGCATTGGGGGTCCCGAAGCATAAATTGAGTCGTGACGGGATCCATTACGTCTCGCCGTACCCTTCGCCGGTGGGCGACGCGATTGACCTGACGGCGGCGGCAGCAGCGGGTGCTGGAGTCAGTCGCCAGAGTTCCATCGATGAGGCCCTCTCATCGACGCCGGACCAGGTCACTGTGGACACCCCCTTGGTGAGTAGAGTGCCCGGCCTCGTGTCTCCCGACATTCTCGTCCGGATCGGGGACGTCAGACGGACACGGTCACCGTTGAAGCAGCAGCAGCAGCAACAGCAGCAGGACGGGAGCCGGTACCCTGATTACCGGGCCGTTCCAAGTGCCGGTCGAGAGACAGTCACGACGTCCAGGAACATCACGGACGATGCAGAGTCCCTCTTGGAGCAGGAGACGGGCAAGCTCTCAATCGAGTGAGTGTGAGTGGCCTGACGAAGCGCGTCTGGAGTGGTAGAAGGAGTGAATTTGTCGTAGCGAATCCGTCTGATGGTATTCATCTTTTTGTCCTCTGTTCCATTCTCGTGTCGAGTGTGGAGGGCATGAATGATCACTCTTTGCCACGCGTGATCACTTTTTTTTCCCATCCACCGAGAAAACCGTTTGCCTTGTCCCTCGTCCCAAAGTCACCTGAACCTTGAGCACAGACAAAGGTCTGTGGGTATTAGCAGGGGACTGGCGCGAGTTGACTTTTCAATGCATGGGTCTCCATCCCCTTGACTTGCCACCGCTCCGTAGCTCACCGGGCTACGAGTCCCTGCGCTCAGCACTCGCCCGGCTCACTCCCTCGCCGGCATCGTTCACTGCTCCGGTAGAGGACGCACTGCCGACGGCCTCCATCACCTGGCTCACCCGCCTGGTTGCCTCGCCGCTCGCCTGGTTGTCGCCCGGCCAGGCAGAGGAGATCCTCTCGCTCGGGAGCGCCGTGTTGAGTCTACAGTGCGGTCGGTCGGCCGCACCCTCCATGACTCGCTCATTCACTGTCCCCACGCACGCGGACGACACCCGGCCGGCGGCGGCGGTGGTCATCGATATCCATGAACCCACGTTGACGGCAGACTCGCTCGGCCTCAAGACGTGGTCCACCAGCTTCCTCCTCGCCCGCCGACTGTCCACCATCTTTCCCGGACCGGCCCGGGACTGCGGGTCCATGCTCGAGTTGGGCAGTGGGACCGGGTTGGTGGGCATCGCCTGCGCACGGGTACTGCGCGGACACGTCACGTTGACGGACTACCTGGACGACATTACACAAAACTTGCGACGGAACGTGCACGGGAACGGGATCACGAACGGACGGGTCGAGTGGTTGGATTGGACGCGACCAGGGGAATCATCCATCTATCACGAGTCCTATGACCTCGTCGTGGCCAGCGACTTCATGTACGACGTCTCGCATCCGGCACTCGTCGTCGACATGTTCAATCACTTTACCGCCGCGCGAGGCAGGGTCCTTGCCGCCTATCCCCTTCGACCCAGCAATGCCGACTTTATCAAGGACTTTACAAGTCGCATGGCGGCCTCTCGTTGGACCGTCCTCGAGAGCGGCGTAGAGAGTGGGTACGATGATTGGGGCGGTGACGAAGGGGTCACTGTCCACTGGCATCTCTACCGCCGTGCCGCTCCCATAGCATAGTCCCAAGCAACCCTCACTATGCCTCTTCGTCACCCTCGTCCTCCTCCTCCTCGCCATCCTGCGCCGCGTAGATGTCATAGTTCAGGACTTCATGTATGAGTTTATAGGTCGCGTTGAGCGGCAAGCCAACCACGGCATCGTAGCTCCCCTCAATCTTGTCCACGAGCACCGCCCCTTGTCCCTGAATCGCGTACCCGCCCGCCTTGTCGCTGCCCTCGCCACTCTTGACGTACTCGACCAGGACGTCGTCCGAGAGGGACGCGTCAAAGGTCACGGTGGTCTCCGCCAGGTGCGTGCGGAGGACGTACCCCGGCGCGACGGGCATCTCGTCGTTCGGTGCGAGGGCCGCGACCGCGGTAAAGACCTTGTGCGGCACGCCCCTCAATTGCTTCAACATGGCGAGGTGCGCGTCCGGCGACGTCGGTTTCTCCAGGATCTGGTGGCCGCAGAGGATGATTGTGTCCGAAGCCAGCAACAGGCGAGGTTCGTGGCGGTCATTCGCCACAGACCGGTAGACTGCCAGGATCTTCTCCGTCGCCGTGGCCGTCGCGTACTCCCACGGTGTCAGGTCGTAGTCTGATTTACTCAAGTTTTCCTCAAATCCGCTCGCAATCACTTCCACCGGCAGTCCCAGCTGTGTCAGGAGAGCCAGACGACGGGGCGAGGACGAACACAGGATTATCCGTTGACCGACAAGCGTGGGAAAGAGCTGGGCAGCCGTGGGTGACGTTGTCGGAGTGTCGCTGTAGGATGGTGGAGCGACAGACATCTTGCAAAAGCCAAGCAAGTGAGCCTGTAGATGATGCCGAAAGTCTCTGACAAGTGGTTGAGACGATGGAACAATATACTTCAAAAGTCATGGATGGGAGAGTCCTAGCTAAATTTAGGATGATTCCGGTGGCGGTAAATCTAGGTGCTTCCCGCGTGGAGCGGATCAGTGGCATCGAAACTTGAAGCATCATCATCATCATCATCATCATCAAGCTCGGTCGCATGATAGGACCTCAGGAAGTCAATTGACAAATAGAAGATTGGAAAACATCATACATTCCTGAACGCTGCGGCTGATACTATATTGAATCGCAATCGCAATGTATGCCTGTAATTATATTGTTGTAAATCATGAAATTTCCCATCACATCGAATTAATTGTAATCCTTCTCTGCGGCAAAAAGAGTCTGCTTCCACAAGCTCATTTGATTGTGCATTTCCATGAACTTTGTCAGTAGCGACGGATCACCAATTTTGGTAGCTACTTCCTGATGCAGATTCCTATACTCCGGATAAAGCCTCTTATAGTCACGAGCCATATTCTGCAGGTCAATGGACTGTAGACGTTTGCGTGGTTGCCCTTCTTCCTGACTGGATCTTGTTTCGTCCTCGGCCTCGGCCTTGCGCTTCCGACGGGATGCGCCTTCGGACTCAGCTTGTTTCTGTCGAGCAGCAGGTGTCTGTGTCGGAAGCCTGTCCGATTGTGAGGTTTGAACGTGCTCAACCTTTGCGGACTGGTTGGCAATGCTTCCCCTTGTTGTAGGTACAACAGCGTTTGTGACTCCTAGGGATTTCTTCGAGTCCTTCTTTGAAGTCAAGAACTTTGATCGAGGTTTCACTGTAGGAGGTGGCGAGGACACCGACGTCGGAGCCGTGGAATTAGTATTTGTGGAATCAGCAGTGCGGTCAGTATTTACAGTGGAAGCCGATGTTATACTAGCCGTACGATCGTCGAAGGAATCATCCATCAAGACTGGTGATCTGCTAGAGGGAGCCAGTTTCGCTGGTTCAGCGTGAGCAGTCTGCGACCTCTTCATAGATTCACTCGTCTTGCTTGGAGATACAGAGGGCCTTTTCGAACTCGGCTGCAACAGAACTGGTGCTTTCTTGACTACAAGCTCTTCCTTTCGCCGACTAGTCTCGTCTGTCGAAGCTTGCAACTTCTTCTGACTCGAATGCTCCTTGGGGAGTCTCACTTGCGGCTCTCGAGTTGTCTGTGTTGGAGTGGATGCAGAAGTGAGCGTAGGGACCGGTGCAGACAAGGGTATATCAGATTTCGGCACATTCAGGTTTCTCCTCGAGCCGAGATCTGTGGATGTTGTGTCGTGCAACTTGCTTTCACTGTTGATAGTGTTTCGCAATTTGCTGGGTTTTGGCGGCGAAATGTTTGTTACTGAGTCGGATTTTCTTTTCTTCTCTATAGGAACTTTACCAGTACTCAATATACCACGGGCACTTGATTTTCTTTCAGTCGTGATTGAATGCGAGCCCTCAGGCTGAGTCTTGATGGTGTTCTCGACTGCATTGGGCGTCGTAGAGCTCACTGGAGGATTCAGCGAGAGAGGACTTGTGTCCTGCCTCTCTTCAGGTTTGCGCTTATCCGGATGTATCAGTCTCATCCGAGAAGGATCTGTAACGAGCAGTCCAAGACGGTCATATGCTTCAGACGCCCTGCTGATTGCGTTACTGCGTTCTGCAGATGTATAGCCCTTCCAGTCCCACACTTTCAGTCCTTGGTAATGCTCATCGCGCAAAACCCAAGTATTTCCAGACATTTGACCAACATCTGCGAGCACTGACTTGACAGCATCACTCGGAACTTTCAACCTAAGAGCTAATTCCTGTTCGGTGACTGGGCCCAGCGCGAGTGACTGAACGACACGAGTGCGTAGCGACACGCCTTGTATTTTTGGACTGGAAGCAACGAGAAGAGGAGACTTACGAGCCTGTAAGAAGGGTGACTTTCGCGAAGGACTGTCAGGACGGACAGGCAAAGGAGTCGAAGCTCGTGACAGAGCTCCATTCTTGGACCTCTTTAATTTGGGATCTGTCAAAAAGTTAGTCGCCGAGCTGCTGTTTGCCATATACCAATTCGCATACCGAAGTCCATGGTCTGGACACTAAACGTCTTAGCTGAGATTCAGATTCTCATCGGAAGAACCTTACCTTCTTTCGTGCTTGGCAGCTGCTTCTTCAGCCTGCCTAGACTTCAGTTTTTCAGAAATGTTGTTGCCAAGCTGCCTTCGCACAACAATTCTCTGGCGGACGCATCCGACCTGCTCGAAAGTATCGCTTCTTGACTGTTTTCGACGCCTATAGACATCTATCTTTGAGCTTTCGGGAGTCATGGAGAAGCTATGTCGGTGGTCTCCTATCCGAATTTCCTGTATCACTTAGTCACTGCGGGGCAATTCCTGACCATTTGCATAGCACGTACCATGTCCTTGTCGAAACTGATAGAGGTATCTGTTCCGTTTGAGTGCAACAACTGCTGAAGCATTTCGGGAGTCAGCTTGAGCTGCAGGATCTGAGGAATGACCTTCTTCCCATCAATGGGATGAAGGACACATCCGTCCAGATGCCGTAGCATCGCAAGTGGAGGACGATCCCTGCGCGGTGTCCAGTCGCTGGTATGGAGCTTGACTAGCACTTTGAATGGGCCTGTACAGTATGTCGGGAAGGGCCAAGGCAGACCCCAGTGAGTGAGGGAGGGAGGGAGGGTGAGTAGGAGCTGGGAGCTGGGTAGGAGGGCGAGCAGCAGGGTTGGAGGTTAGGAGGTCTGACTGGGCCAATCATGCACGCATGGAATGAACGGCTTGGGTGAAGGTGAGTGGAGCAGCTGCGGGACACAAGCAATTCGCTGGAGAGGGAAGCACAGAGCAGAGCGGATCCATGCTGCATTCGTGGGGCGGGAAAATTGTACCGTGCGGTCGCTGCTGCTGCTGCTGCTGCTGTTACAGAGATGGCCACTGATCGACCCCCAGCACCGCTCCCTCACAAACACAGCGTGGACCCGCACTCCCCCCCTTTTATCGTCCTGCACGATGACTTGTCTTGTCTTCTGTAGGCACCGGAACCATCAAGCTCAGAAATTGCGCGGTAGACCTGGTAATGTCTGGTAGTTTTGTATTCCCGTCGAGCTTGGGCAGCAGCCTCCTTGCAGTACGGGGAGTTGCACGCGAAAGGCTGCCTAAATCGGTCACAACTTGGCCCTATGAAATTGCATTCTCTGCGTGAAACGTCCATCTCAACCGGTGGTTCTATGTCACCCATGATTCAGAAGGTTGAACTTGACTAGTGATCTGTCACATGAAATCTACTAATTCCTGTCCTGCGAGATGAGCTCGGCCTTGCCGAGTATGAAGCGAAATGACCCAAGCTACCGTGTATCCTCTCAGGCACAAAAAACACATGATTACACGATCGAAGCTCTTATGAACTCTGCCACCCAATTGTCTTTGCAACTCAATCGAAGCTATGACTCATCACGAAGCCAGAATGGGTTGCAATGATGGTAAAAAGTGTGAACCATTGGCACCATTTGATACTAAATTCGATTTTAGCCAAAAGACACTCGCTTGAACCATGCAATCCTCAGTACGAGCATATCATGTTTGTAGATGTCATTTCGGCAATTGATCGACACATTACCGACCATTTGCGGGTTTCAATTGGAGCTCTGTAAACATGGAGAATCACCCAGGTTCCACCACATCATCAAGATCGTCAGCACTTGACCACTTCTCACTCCGTTTCTCCTAGCTCCATATAGCATCTCTGGCGTGCAGGATTTCCCCGAACTGTGTGTATGACGTCAAAGGCAGCAGCAACAGAGTTGATCAACTTTTTTTAAGCAGTGCGCCACTCGCTTGTTTAGCCAATAAGGTTGCATCCTACGGCGCTAGATCTGTTTCGAGACCCTTGATCTCTGCCAGCCAATCAGAGTCATCTGGTGCTTTGAAAAGTTCCACACCCGGTTGGAATTGATGGAGCTCTCATCAGTCCGAGACCTTTCCGACGTAATTCGTGAGTGCCATACTTGAGCACTCCAGTAGGCTTAGGAACGTGCAAGATTGGTAGGTACCGTAGATAGCTCCATGTTTCGTTCGTCCTTCCGTGCGGCTAAAGATGCCTCGAGGTCATTCTCGACGGCGGCAAACTCTCGTCCGACGACTTCCTACGCACTCGGAGCAGGATTGCTCGGCGCTGCAGCATTCGCCTATGTCAGCTACAATACCAAATCTGCGGAATGGATGAAAGGTTCCAAAGATGCTCCCAAGACACTGACTGATCCAAATGAGTGGGTCTCACTGGCTCTGATGTCGACCGAGCAAGTCAACCACAACACCAAACGACTCAAGTTTGCCTTACCATCTGAGGATCATGTCATCGGATTGAACATTGCCTCGAGTCTTTTGACAAAGTACAAAGGACCGACCGACGAGAAGCCCACCATTCGCCCGTACACCCCGGTCTCGCAAGAGGATGCTAAAGGGTACGTCGAATTCTTGGTCAAGAAATATCCCAACGGGCCTATGTCGACACATCTTTGTGAGATGGAGAAGAACCAGCGACTTGATTTCAAGGGTCCAATTCTCAAGTACAAATACGAGCCGAACATGCACTCTACCATCGGTCTCGTGGCTGCAGGTAACAGTTCTGCTATATCTACACACGTCCGACTAATCATGATTCAGGAACCGGTATTACTCCAATGTATCAATTGATCAGGGCGGTAATGAAGAATCCCGAGGACAAGACCAAAATTGTCCTAGTGACAGCAAACATAAGTGAGGAGGATATTCTGCTGAAGAGAGAATTTGAGAAGCTTGAGCAGGAGCATCCTCTCCAGTTCCGTGCCTTCTACGTGCTCGAGAACGCTCCATCCGACTGGCCTGGACAGGGCGGCAGAATCTCCAAGGATCTTTTGAAGACTGTCCTTCCAGGACCTGAGGACAAGAACTTCAAGGCGTTCGTTTGCGGACCGTAAGAGGCCTGATGCTAGCATGTGGTTGGAGGTGACTGACAAATGCCTAGACCTGGATTCTATGCCGCGGTTTCGGGCACCAAGAAATCGCCAAAAGACCAAGGTGAACTTGGAGGCTTCCTGTCGGAGCTTGGATACGCCAAAGAACAGGTGAGCAGATTACTGGCAATCACGAGAGAGCACGACTAATTTATGATTCAAGGTGTACAAGTTTTGAGATTGCTAGATATGGACAAGCTCTATTTTTACGTAAAGGATGATATACAATTATAGAAGAGATGCACTCCACTTCCTTGCCTTGTGATACAAGCGGAAGAACAGCCGTGGTGGGAAGAGTGTCTGAGACGTGATCTGTGCTTGTCCCAGCCCATCTCCACCCCTTGTAGCACTAGATCCCGAGATCTGCTCAGATCATGGATCGGGCGCTACGACATGTGCTACCGAATCACGAGGACATCATGCCAAGCCAGAAGCGATTGGACAACAGTTTGTCAGCCAAAAGACGTGGACGAAATGCCCGAGCAAGAGACCATCGAGAGCCACCAGCCCGAGCTATCCTGAGCTGGCTCACCGAGTGAAGTGACATAATCTACTAGGTACAGAGTGCGCTCTCTGGCGGGCGGGAGGGACGCAGCGGATTTCCGGGGCCAGGAGCACCGCGGCAGGTGATCGGGTGGTGGCCAACCCTCTCTCTGGCTGAGGGAAATCTTTTCTCTCTCTCTGCCCGCCCGAGTCAACGTATGGAGGGCGAGATCTCCGCGTCCAGTCAGGGCATATCTACTGACCACTGAGAGAGACCCGGGCCGGTCAGTCTAGCTGGCTGGCTGGACTAGAGAGCTGGCACGACAAATCCGCATAAGCGATTGGCAGGCGGCAGGCGGGATCTGGAATTTGTCGCTGGGGATCTACAGAAAGAAAGATT
The DNA here is from genome assembly GCA_005281575.1 of Taphrina deformans. Lineage (NCBI taxonomy): Eukaryota > Fungi > Ascomycota > Taphrinomycetes > Taphrinales > Taphrinaceae > Taphrina > Taphrina deformans. Next base: position 69,054 of record RHGG01000009.1, on the reverse strand, counting down.
TTAATCTCGATAATTGACAGGCTGATATCTATCATCTCTTTGCTCACTCACTCACCCACTCACCCCATCTCTACCCGGTGTCGTCATTAATCTTGGCCATCAAACCCTCCGCTGCTCCATCTGATAGAGTTGATACCCCAGACACATTTATTGCCCTGGTTGCACTATCGGCCGTCCTACATCCCAGACACGCAATGGTCGATCACGACAGTACTGTACACGATTTCTTGTCCGTCGGCTTCGGCCCTGCCGGTCTGGCCATTGCAGTGGCTGCTTACGAGAAGAAGTTGTTGTCCTTTGTTGCCTTGGAGAAGCAGGAGGACTTCAAATGGCACCCCGGGATGCTCATACCCGGTGCTCATATGCAGATATCATTCATCAAGGATCTCGCAACCTTGCGGGATCCAAAATCGGAATTTACCTTTTTGAATTATCTTTTCGAGCATGGCAGGTTGTTGAAGTTTCTGAACCTTGACACTTTTTTGCCCGCCCGTGAGGAGTATCAGGACTACATGTACTGGGCCGCCAAGAAGGTCGACTCCTCCGGGAGTGTCAAGTACAACACCTCGGTCAAGACTATCGAACCCACCGACGACCGCCGGGTCTTGAAGGTGGTTGCCACCGGTCCTGCTGGGGAATCGACCTTCTTCACCAAGAACGTCATCTTGTGTACTGGTGGCCAACCCAGCATACCTGAATCGTTCCCAAAGCATAATCACCTGCATCACTCGTCAGAATTCCTCGAAGTCCTGCCCAAGATTGGCAAGGAAAGCGAGCTGAAGCACGGTATCTGTGTCATCGGCTCCGGGCAATCGGCAGCAGAGATCTGGACTCATCTCACGAAAGTGTATCCTAACACAAAAATCAATCTCAAGTTTCGATCGTCGGCATTGAAACCGTCCGATGATTCACCATTCGTCAACGAAATATTCGACCCTGCCGGTCGAATCGACGAATGGTACGAGATGAAGCCGGATGCTCGACAGGCACTCATCACAGAGTCACGAGCCACGAATTACTCGGTCGTGCGTCTCACTCTGCTCGAGGAGATGTACCACCACCTATACACGCAAGAACTACCTGGCCACGAAAAACCGCATACATTGTCTCCCAATACAAGCATCGAGTCATGGGATGCCGACTCGTCAGACAGCATCACCATCGAGACCCGTAATGTGTTGACAGACAAGAAGAGTATGGCGACGTTCGACTACATCTTTTGCGCCACGGGCTATCAAAGAACTTTCCACAAAGAGGTCTTGTCCAAATTTGACGATGTCAAGTGGAACAAGGCTGCCGACGAACCGGCCACTGACCGTCTCTACCGGGTCCAGAGGACGGATGGGGATCACAAGGCAGGTATATACCTACAAGGTCTGTGCGAGTCGTCGCACGGGCTCTCAGACACGTTACTGTCTGTCCTGAGCACCCGAGGCATGGAGGTGGTGGAGGATATCCAGAAGAGGGACTCTTTGCAGCCGGCCAAACCATCCCCGACCTTTCAATCTGATGCTTTCCCAGGGTCAGCTAGACTGCCGAGTACAACAGGCAGCGACTACGGGTCCGTAAGCTCTCCGGAACGGACCGAGTCCCCGACCACTGAATAAATGAGGAAATTCGAATATAATCCCTTCTCAGCATTGTACTTCAAGCGTCTTTTCAAGCGACAGCCTCCCATAACTATCATAGCGTCACGGTTCATCAGGAGTGGGTACATATCATAACATGCCAGTAATAAGACTAGTCGAGCTAGAGATACATGTGTTGCAGAAACATGAGCTCGAACAGAGTTGACCAGTACTTGTGCCAACTGTCTTTTGCACATGCATGCACCAACTGATTATAAGCTTGCCGAGATGTCAGCCACCTTTCATCTTGTTCTTATGGCGCCACAATTACTTTTTGCTAAAGTTCTGTCAAGTGCCATCATAAACTCATACACAGACCAAGTGGATATACAGCATCGATCTATCGTATAATCTGACCATATTCGTAGTCCTCAAGTCCTTGGGGGAATATGTCTGACATCGAAGAGGATGTTCCTTCCACTGCCGAAGTTGTGCCTGTAGTCAACAAGAATAAGAGATATCGCAAAGAGAAACCATGGGACACAGACGACATTGATCACTGGAGAATCGACGAATTCAAGCCAGAGGACAATGTTGGTGGGAACTTTACTGAGGAATCTTCGTTTGCGACCCTGTTTCCAAAGTACAGGGAGAGTTATCTGAGAGAGATATGGAGTGTCGTTGCGCGGACAATGGAAAAGTACGCCATCTCGGCCGTGCTCGACTTGGTGGAGGGGAGCATGACCGTGAAGACGACGAGGAAGACTTATGATCCCGCTGCAATCTTGAACGCTCGCGATCTGATAAAGTTACTCGCTCGATCGGTGCCTTTTCCACAGGCCATAAAGATCATGGAAGATGCTACGGCGTCCGACATCATCAAGATTGGTACATTTACGCGCAACAAGGAGAGATTCGTCAAGAGACGGCAGCGTCTGATTGGTCCGAATGGGTCGACGCTCAAAGCACTAGAGCTCCTGACTGGGTGCTATGTGTTGGTCCAGGGTACGACGGTGTCTGCCATGGGCACTTATAAAGGTCTGAAGGATGTTCGTCGCGTGGTCGAGGATTGCATGCAAAACATCCACCCCATCTACCACATCAAGGAACTCATGATCAAGCGGGAACTGGCAAAGGATCCCAAACTCGCGACGGAATCCTGGGACCGGTTCTTGCCACAGTTCAAGAAGCGCAATGTTCAGCGGAAGAAACCCAAAAAGGTCAGCACAAAGAAGGAATACACCCCCTTCCCTCCAGCACAGTTGCCTTCCAAGATTGATTTGCAAATCGAGTCTGGCGAGTACTTCTTGGCCAAGAAGGACAAGGAGCATGCAGTCCGTGAGCAACGCAAGGAGAAACAGGACGAGTCCAGCAAGGTGCGGGAAAGTAAGCGAGCGGCCATGTTTGTCGCCCCGGACGAAGGAGTACAGAAGAAGAAGAAGCGAAAGGTGACCGATCAGTAATTTACAGTCACTGCATCTCATCGCTTCCAACAGACGCACCCCCATGGTCTATAATGTTCTGCACGGGTGGTGCAAGTGACTGGGCTGCGTCCAATACAACAAGGTGTCTTGTCCAGGGGTGTCTGTAGAATGCCAATTCACAATCGACGAGCACAAGTTTTTGTGGCGCAAGAGGACAAAGGAGGTCTAACATTCTCCGCTGCCCACGGACCCTTTTTCCCAAGACCCAAAATTTCCAAGTGTCAAGCAAGATCGACTGGGGATCAGGTCACGTCCGGAAGCCTTTGTCAGGCGACGCAGAAGTCCTTGGTGCACCGTCTGAAATGTCACATTTAGTGTCAACAATGTCTCCATTTTCCATCACACGAGTCGGGCATCCCCCTTTCATGCACCGAGCTCACCGCAGAGAAAGTCAAGGGTATCAAAGAAAAGACTCGTAGCTTAGCCGGTCGGGTGTCTTAGCGTACTTATATACCCCTGTCTGTCCCCCTCACTTGAAACCAATCCTGTCAACACACTCGTCACCCGCACTTTCAAGAGGTCGATTGTCCACACCGAGACACGGGAGAGATGGACAAGCGTAGACGGATGCACCTGGCTCACACGTCCGGATGTCCCGCGACTCCACCGCAGAGTCCAGCAGGGGACGGGCCAGAGCGGTCTCGGGCCCACGCACACTCACACGCACACGGCCTCTCACGCACCGAGGACATTCTCTCGACCCTCTGGTTTTCGCAAGCTCAGGTGACGCAGTTCATGACGATGCCGCCGTTCGTGACGGTGGACAAGGCCGGGTGGGAGACTCGGATTCCGGCATCCTATGTCCGGGAGAAGGGGTCCGCGCGGTTCATGCGGACGTGGATGAACCGTCGGGAGGCGACGCACCATGTCGTCTTTACACCGCCGACCACACAGTGTCCTGCCACGCCGCCCCACGGACGAGCAACAGCAGCCGCAGCAGGAGGAATGGCCAAGGGTCTCTTGTATCCCGTCCACGCGTGGGTGCTCGCCAGTCAGTGCACCAGTTGGCCAACGGTGCGTGATCGAGATGGCGGCGACGGCGGCGACGGCGGCGACGGCGGGAGTGGTGGTGGGCAGGCGGATCCCTTGCCCGTCGTCGAGCTGACGGTCCCGCACCTGCCCTCCATCCATGCCCTCTTCCACTTCCTCCACTGCCACGACGAGGAGCAACTTTTTCGTGCGGTGCTGGATCAGTGGGACGGGGGGTCCAGTGGTGGGGAGACATGGGTGCGCGGACTGATTGCGAATGTTGTCGCCCTCGGGATCCTCGACGCCAGGATCCGAGGTGTCGTCTGGGCCGCCTTGGAGCCGGAACAGTGAGGGGGCGGTACGAAGGGAGGATTGGTATATAGTGTACATCATCAGTAATTTCAAAAAACAAAAGTCTTGTCGCTCTACTTGTACCGTGTGGTTTTAGTCCTCCCGAGTCGGCGAGATTGGTTCGTAGCCTGCTCGAGACGCTTTCGTGCTGCGGTAGTAGTGGAATCCTGCACCAACCAGGAGAAGAATGATAAAGATCAGGAACGCGTTCTGTAGCCCGGGGTGCCCGTGGCCGGGGAATTTGCCTGGAGGTCCGCCTGGTCCTCCACGGGACGGCGGCTGTACGACTGAGGGATCAATTCCGACGACGATGCTTCCCTCGTAGCCATCCTTGGCATTCGAGGATGTCGTGATTGTGACGAGTTGTTCCTTGCCTCCTTCATGAAGAAAGATGCCGTCCTTGTCGTTCCATTTCGGTTCCTCCTTGCGAGAACTATATGGGAAGACGCCACTCTCTTGGTCTCGCAGGGACTGAATCAGGGAATCATCAAAGAAGAGCTGCCCGGTATGGCTGGTCGTACCGCCCAAGAGGTGACCATCCACAACGGTCGAGTTGGCCGAATGGATCCTGAGATGGATGTGGTCGCATCGACCACGGTACCAGCCCGGAACGATGGTACCAAACGAGACGGTCCCCTCATGATTCGTCCTTTGCACCCCGCGCAACCAACGGGACGACTCTACCGGACTTCCTCGCTTGCTCAGGTACGTTGCATCATTGACTTGTCCATCGGTGGAAAAGGACGTCAAGGACTCTATGGAGCTGCCCGACGCCCAACCACTGTACTCTCCTCCAGCATCCGCGTGCCAAACATCGACCCAGACATTTTGCGCCGGCTCACATGTCCGCACATCAATCACCTGAATCTCGAGGTTCAGTGGAGCGCCGACCCGGTCCTCGACAATGTTCGAGCGAACCAGTGGGTCCGCCACGTAGAATGGTCCTTCCGTCGTTTCGGCATTCAGTATACAGTTCAGCTTTCGTGCGCAGACTGCCCGTTTGGCAAGTAATTGCGTGGTCGATGCTGGCGAACCCTCGATCCTGTGTGCTTGAATCGCAACGGCAAATAATGATAGGAGAGTAGTGTACTTCATTAAAATCCCAAGCCGAAGGCGCTGCTCCGGACTACAAGAAGCAAGTGCAGGTCATCTCTATAAGCTCGGGTTCTGAAGCTCTGCTGCGCTTCTTCAAAGTCTTGGCATTTTGCTTGGCGTCCAGGCTGGAGCAGATGTCCCGAGGTTCAGCCACAGGATGGTCTGCAGCTGCAAAACAAATCATGAACAAACAACGGATGCTAACCCTTCGGTCCCAGATACAAGATGAGCAGCAGTGTCTCCGTGCCAGTACTTGGAGTGGCGATGTGTCAATGACGATTTTATTGAATTTACAAGATTCCTTGCACAATTGCTTCTCCCTCCTCCTCGTCCTCAGTCTTGAAGTCCTTCTCGTCCTTGTCTTCACGCTTACCAAAAACCCGGCCCACGAAGGAGCTAAACTTTTTATCTCCCATGCGTCTCGGCTTTTCCTTAGACTCATGACTCTCTGCCTTGGATCTACCGGACTTTCGCGAACCATTACTTTGCTCGCGATGTAAGAAGGATAATCGCGAAGAGTCTATCGTCGTGTGATACTGTGTTTCGATGTCCTCCTTGACCGTCGGAAAGGTTGTCCCATTGGTAGCTTCAAGATCACCGAACGGGTCGAAGGGTCGCTGAGTGGATGCTGTGTTGTTTTCTGACTCGATCGAACTCCAGGGATTGGGCAGATGTCGTTGTGAAGACGGTACTTGCGGTTCCCAACCAAAGGCTCGGCCATTGGAAGGTCGGGGCAAAGGGAAGGCAGATGTTGAATAGGCATCCTTCTCCACGCTAGTCTCTCGCGAAAGAGGGTGACCAAGCACATTGAGTAGATCGACATCTGGATATCCATTGGATGTTGGGCCTGGAGAAGCTCGCAAAGTGGGCGCTTCTTCACGGAGCGAACCAGATCTATTGCGCTTTGTACCTATCGGAGCGACATCGACCTTGGGTAGCGACCGTGTATTCTTCCTGTCTAGTGCTAACGGGTCCGCCTGGGTCTTTCTTGTAGGCCAGAACCATTTGCTTCCATCAGTGCTGGCCTTGACTGGAAGTTCCGTGGCATCCGTCAGGGGCGTTCCATTCAATCGGTCCACGAGACTGCCACCAGAGTTCCGTGCGTGAATTGAAGGAGCTTTGTTGAATATTGAAGGCAGAGGAACTCTGTTTTGTACAGCTGGCGATGGAGGATTCGACCCGGATTGAGAAGATATTGGCGACTCTCTCCTTGGGAAAGCGGGCATTACTGAAGACACTGAAGTCTCGCCACCGCCACCACTACCACCGAAGATGGACGTTGTGCCATAAGCTGGCAGAGCTGGAAACACAGACCTTGGTGTGGCAGAATTGTCAGTCTGAAGAGGATATGACAATTGAGCATAGTACTGTTCAGTGTTGGTGTAATTTTGTTGCGGCGTAGGTGCTCTGTGATGTATGGTGTTTTCGTTATTCGTGTATAGTGGCCCAGACGCAACAAAAGGCGCCGCATCTGGATTGAAGGTAGGAACACCAGTTGATCGTCGATGCAGGTCCGACCTGTTGAGGTCTTCCGGTTTACCTCGTTTACTGACTTTGCGTCTCATGTGTACATGACTGTGATCCATGCCTGGGTCGGAATTCGGAGTGCCTAGTCCGCGGTCTAAGGCAGCATAGTTGCCGCCCTGCAACTGCAGCAGATTATGCTGCAATTCCTCGTATTGCCTGATCAGGGAATCCTCGCGTCCCTTCCAGGCCGCTTCCGCTTGAGCTGCCTCGGAAACTTCCTCGGGTGAGGGCGAGGGTTGCCGCGATGCCGACATTAGCCTAGCTAGCTCGGTCTCCGACTCTGCTTTGCGGCTCAAAAGATAACGAATTTCGGACTCGATCTCAGATAGTTCTTCTGCAGCGATGGCACCTGCTCGGACCATCTCCTGCACGGCCTCATCAGTATCCGATTTCAGCGTCTTGAGAGATTCTTGGAGATGTTCAGCAGTCTCTATAGAGTTCTTCGCTGACGACCTGAATGATGCTATGTCAGTCGTTTGTTTTCGATATTCATCCAAATCTGCTTTAAGCGCTCTTTGAATTTGGTTGCGCTTCGTTTCAATCTCGCGCTTCTGTTGATCTAGTTGTTTATGAAGTTGATCTTTTGCGGCCCGAGCATCGTCTTCTTCTCTCTTCTTCGCACGAAGGTCTTCGAGTTTTGCTGCATAATTCGCCTCTTCCTGTAAGTGGTTCTCTTGTAGTTGTGCGAGCTGTGTTTCGGTCTCGGCAGTTTCCTTACTGATGTTCTCCATCTTCAAGGTCAGGACCTCGATGGTGTGAGCTGGCTCAATATGCTTTGTATCAATAGAAATTGCAGCCGATTGGGACATTTCTTTGCTCTTTACGTCGAGACTGTTCTTCTTTCGCGGAGCTCGGTGTCCAAGAGAGACTTCGGTCTGAGGAAAGGTTTGAATATGTGGTTCGTGTGGCCCTTCAGTGCTGCTTTCCGTACTATCTTCTTTGGGTCGAGTACGCAGGTATATTGCAGGGCTAGCCATTTGAAATCCCTGGGCATTGACTGCAATGACCTGTACGCTGTACAAGTAATCTGGTGTAAGTCCGGAGATTGTGACACTAGTCTCGCCTTTTTGGGAAATACCAACTTCCTGGCCGTCCATTTGTATGATGTGTTTTTTGACATGTGACTCAGGCGGTAGCCAGTGCAAACTAACGGAATCGGCTGTGAGAGAATCGATTGTCAGATGTGGTACTGCTGGTATTTCGATGTTCAAGTGCCTTAGCACGACTGTTAGAGGCAGAGTCCAGAGTTGTACTGCTCGCCATGCTAGCCAGAGCACAGAAAGTGTCACGATGACAGGCACGAGAGACATGAAACGATCGTCAGAACCATGGATAGACTCCTCCAGACTAGCACCCTGCTTCGACGCGAACCTCCAGAATAACAAGCGAATCACTCTGGATGATCTTTAGCCGGTCAGTGCGGATGGAAACACGCTATTGACGATGAAAGATCGGAGGAACGATACGTACAAGACAACCGGAGGGCAGGCAAGCAAGCAAGACCGATTTCAATTTTCGTCTCGAAAGTTGTGCATAGATAGCCGCAGCCATCCATCAGCCACTTGAGTACAACCACCCGAATCTCCGCGGATCTCATGGTACGAACTCCAGCTACAGCTACAGCTACAGCGACGGTACAGTTACAGCACAGCACAGCAACGGCTACAGCCTTCCACAATATGCATTCTCGAGCAATCCTCTGCTGCAGAAATAGCCGTGCTCCTCGAGTCGTCCAGATATTTGTTAATTGTGTGTTTGTGTCGGGATACTGTCAGACTCTTCAAGTGTATTACAAGTAGTAGGATAAGGAGAAGCCCTTTTAGATATGAAATACATCACAGCAGAGGAAGCGACTGAACTCGACAAACAGCTCATGTCCGAAGATAGTGGCTGGTCTCTGGACCAGTTGATGGAGCTGGCAGGACTAGCTGTTGCTTGTGCAGTACACCGCGCCACCCATGGTGTTCCCTGTACAGTATTGGTCATAGCAGGTCCAGGCAACAACGGCGGAGATGGCCTCGTGGCAGCTCGTCATTTGCAACTTTTTGGCTATACAACCGAGGTGTATATACCTAAGAAAAAAGGAGGAATCTATTCCAGACTATTGAATCAGCTCATCGGCCTCGGTATCGTGATACACGATTCAGTCGACTATAGCATTGGAGACGGATATGGCTATATCGTAGATGCTATCTTTGGCTTCTCCTTTTCAGGCGACGTCCGAGCACCATTTGATAGAACCATCAACGAGCTATCTCAGACACGAATCCCAGTCCTAAGCGTCGATGCTCCAAGTGGATGGCATATTGAAGATGGCCAGCCGGCAGCAGGAAAGGTTGGTGCCAACTTTTATCCTACAGCCTTGATCTCGTTATCAGCTCCAAAACCATGTTCCAGACACTTTCGTGGCAGACATTTCCTCGGTGGACGCTTCTTGAGCGAGCAATTTATGCGCAATTATGAATTGCCCTCATATCCGGGCACTGATCAGATTGTCGAACTGACTGGCCTCTGAATATCAGTGCCGACTAAGTCTAGCCGGCTTTAGCCATTGCAAAGCTCGAGATAATACAGCCACACACGAGAATGATTTGACTCAGCCATGTCGATTGTTCACCGAGAAGAGCGACCAAAGTTAGGATTAGACTTGGCACGGAGCAAGCAGAAAACCGGGGTGAACGAGTTGGAGGTCGGTCGTGCACTGTCTCCTTCTATTCGGGAGGTGTGCGCCATCTTTGAGCACACGAGTTTGGTCACGCTCGCCATCTTGATAGTCCCCACGAGATATCGAAAATAATATTCTGGAATGACGATAGTAGCGAGTGAAGCCCTGTTGTCGTAGAAGCGATTTAAGCTATGATTGATGTTTCAAGCACCTTTGTATATGCAGATTGGAAGTGCTCCTTCATTGTGACATTGGTCTTTCACTTGCATGATGCAGTTGAGCAAGTTCGTTTTCAAGAGCAGCACGCTCTTGTTCCTGCTCGCGAATATACTCTACAGTTCTGCGAAGAACGATGGCTTCAGATTTTGACTGAGAGCGTCCAAGCCCTGGCACAAGAGTTGTGAGCTCGTCAAAAGCATCTCGAATGACTTGTCGTCTCTTTTGTTCACTTTGTATGTGGTGCGCCTTCTTCTCCTCCGGCGTAAGATTATCAATGGCGGAATTCGACGGTGAGCTTATTCTCGGAACAGGAGCCGGCATCTTTCGCTATTGGAGCAAGTCGCTTATACTACACAGTTGCAGGCCAAGAACTCATATGCAAGCGGCTACTGAAGGCTTCGTTTGGAGGAATATGAAATATACGGTAAAGCTGCAAATCAACACCCTTACAAGTCTTGTGGCCTTCTGAGAGTGCGCACTAATGCGCCACAGACTATTTCATCCCCTCGAGTTTCGGAAGCGTCCAGCAACTGCTAATACTTGTGTTTCCAGCGACTAGAGTTTGATTGTGGGTGCACAGATCTCGACGTGCTTCCAGCAACACTTCGCGATCACAGTAGTGAGAATCTGAACGGTTCTGCCTGGTTTCGCCGTTTGCGCTGTTGTATGCTTGGCAGAGCATTAATGGCTCAAGTCTGCAAGAGCTCGACAATACGGCCCTCGATAACAACACGCCTCAATCTTCGTGCTGTGGAATCGAGCTTGCGACGCTATACGACTATCGTTCAAGGCACTAGAGATGCGCCTGCAAACCAGGGGAACTCCTCCAAGCAAGACATATGCTCGGATCAGGAAAATGTGATAATCACAATTGAGAGCGATAACGATTCTGCAAATAACGACGAGAACAGGATATCGGATGGTGAGGACGATGTATGGGCTGATGCTTTCGAATACCAAGAAGAGATGCTCCTTCAGCCACGACTCAGTCAAGTATCAACCAATAGTACTCGCGATAAGGAGAATCGTGATCCTTACGAGTTCGCCAGGCGTGTAAGGACGGAAAGCAAGGCGCAAGACTCGACATATGAGAAGCAAGCCAATCAAAAAGCTGAGTCCATAACTACCCAAGAGACAGTCCTGTCAGATCGTTTTGCACGTACAAGTCCACAATATATGGATGTGCCACTGCCTCGTAAACACATATCTTTGTGTAAGGAGGAGTATTTCTCTATGAAGAACAATCCAACGAAGCACGGTAGTCCGCCAGTGGTCATCTATGTTACTAACGAAAACCAGTTAAACAGTGTTATCACACTGCTTCAGGGACCGATCTTGAGTCTAGATATGGAATGGATTGCTTGGACCAAGAAAAAGAATATCTCGCTTATTCAGTTGTCAGATGCCAATACAGTCCTGCTCATACAAATCTGTCGTTTTGCTACGTTTCCGAGGAGACTTCGTGAGATAATTGAGGATCCTACTTGGATTAAGTGCGGTGTAGCGATCATGGGCGCTGACGCGAGTCGTCTTCGTGATGTCTACAATGTATGGGCCCAGGGAATCTGTGAATTGTCCTTCTTTGCAAGACTGGTCGATCGTGAAACTCACGGACCTAAGAACAACCTGGTCAAATTGTCAACTCTGGCATATCATTACCTGGGATCAGAGCTTGCCAAGGGTGACGTACGATGTAGTGACTGGAGTCGCTTCCCGCTCACTCAAGAGCAGCGCCATTACGCTGCTGTCGACGCTTACGCCGGCTATCTGATATTCGCCGAGTTGGAGAGACGCAGGCAGACCAACCCAGAAATGCGAAACATATGGCCGCCAGTAAGTGCTTGTCCTGCGGCAAAGCCTAAGCCGATTTCTCCATACATCAAGCCACGTACAGCTTATAACACAAAGACCAGTGGAAAGACAAGTGAGTCGCTGAGGGAGATTCGTACAGTGCTCAGCACTTTTAAGCAGGATTTCTCCTCTATGTCTGATCAGCCAGTCAACCGGGATGTTTTGGCCGAGGTCGATACTTTCGTAGCTGACTCACCTGCAAGACTAGTAAGGCAGCAGAAATCCAGATGTGATACTGCGAAAATGCGATTGAATGACAGGACCCCGAGACAATTTTGAAGCATGGATCAATTTTAGCGAAGGTTCTGGCGTGCATTCGGGAATCATAGCTGTGTAATCACGCGATTTATAAGTAACTCGTTGCTGAAGATGTCTGCCTGCCTCTTTGCTGCCAGGATAAATACATTTGCGCCACTCTGGTCCATGAGCTGATCAGGTACTGAGTTGCAAGCAGCATCGATCTTGCTAGTCTGTCCCTTCAGCAGAGCTTTGCTGCTTCTTCCTTTCAGCCGTGTACGACATTTACGGGATAAAGATTCGAGGTCTACTAGACGTGATCAGAGAACACAAAGTAATGAATAGATATCTCGTGAGAAGACGTAGGCCGGGAGCTCAATCATATATCACACAAGTGAAGGTCGTGACTAATCCATCAAAACCTCTAGCCTCATCAGAATAGCTATTGATCTCCGTGTCCTTATAAAATGAACTTCTAATCTGACCCCTGAGTCATCACAATTGTCTAATGAGCTTGGAGGTCAATTGGAAGGCTCTGGATCCTGCTCTGGGCAGCTCACTTAGGACACTTCTGAATGCTCGTCTTACGAATGCACATTTGCCTGGCTTCCTTCGCAATGTTGACATTCTGTCCTTTAATCTAGGTTCTGTTCCGCCTGAGATAGTTATCAAGGACATTACAGACCCATTCCCAGAGTTCTACGAGGATGACTCGGAAGCAGAAATGCAGGACACTAGTGGTGTTGAGGAAGAACGAGGTTCAGCAGAGAGAGATGCAGGGCGACAACCCTCCGAAACAGGTCTAGGTATCTCTCCCGCACAGCGGAGACGGTCATCGGGACATGAACCCACTCTTTCAAGCTCGAATATACATAATGATGAAGATGACCATGAAACTGCATCGGTATTGTCGGGCCCACCTCCTTATGCTGAACATCTAAGTCATCGACCGATGAACAGCATGTCAGGTTGGGAAGGTATGAATGTGCCATACTTCCAGTCTGCCTTTGCCACGCCAAATCAAGGGATAGTTTCTGCTTCAGGTCTGTCAACCCCAAGACCTCGATTTTTGGGTTGGGCAAATGCGTTCCAACCAGCTGATACAACGAGCATCAGCAGCTCTAACGATCATGGTTGTGACAGGAGAATGCCGTCCCAGACAGATCGTAGAACAAGTATGGCTGGCACAAGAGCCTCGATCAATACTCCAGGCGATCCATCAGATGTACAATTGGAAGTACAACTCAGATATACAGGTGACATTGTAGTCAAGCTCAAAGTCGACCTGGCACTGAATTATCCATCCCCATTCTTTGTCACCTTGCCCGTCGAAATGACAATCTCGGACCTTCTCGTCGATACGACTGCTGTCGCCGCATACATCGACGACAAAGTGCATGTTTCCTTGTTGGAGGGCATACAGAATCCTATTCAAGATTTCAAGATCAAAAGCAAGATTGGGGAACAGGACAAAGTCTCCTTGACAGATCTGGAAAAGGTGGAAAAATTTATGCTGAAAGAGATACAGAGTGTGGTTGAGAAAGAGCTTGTCTTTCCCAGCTACTACACATTTCTTTTGTGATATATGCAGTATGCTTATACAACGACAACGGCATGTATCGCCTGCAACTCAAGAAGTATCCTGCTCAGTAAGACGACGACAAACTCAGCTCCACATTGACATGTACACAAGCTCGAGGGCTAAGTATGATTTTGGACGTGTTCGATGCACGCGACGAACTACTATGAACTAATCACAATGACTCCCAAAAGAAGGGAGAAACATTGTGCCAAATGAAAAGTTCTAGGCATTAGCCTCATCTGCTGTCGCGGGGTAAAACAGTGAAGCGATCGCGATCAGGATATATGCAGCGATCAACAAGACTCCCTCCAAGTAATTCGAACGTCCGTCTATCACCAGATAAGTCACAATCAAAACAGTGGCAAAGACACTCAATGTCTCAAACAATGAGAAATACAGCGTCAGCGGCTGGCCTATGGCCCAGCTTAGCAGGACCGCAAGTGGAGCGACCAGAAGCACAATCTGCAGCGAAGATCCCAGGGCTATGCTGATCGATAGATCCACTTTATTGCGATAGGCTACGGTTACCGCGCAGATGTGTTCTGCAGCATTCCCAACGATTGGTACGATGATTAGACCAACAAATTGTTCCGACAGGCCGGTGTCCTGGACCACAGCGGAAATGCTAGAAACCATGAATTCTGCCATAACGGCCACCAAAGCAGTTGTTACAAATAGCAGAACAATAGAGGCGATGACCGGAATCTGAGGTAACTCCGTGCTTTCTTCAGCCATGGTAGTCTGGGAATGCTCACCGGCCTGACTCTCCGGCACAGAACCTTCGAAGATGATTGACGGAACTTGTGTTGTTGTGACTGCCTTGTACAGATGTGCGTGCGTTCTCAATTGGAAAATGAGATAAACGCCATATACCACGAGAAGCACAATGGAAGTTGCATAAGATAAGTACAGGACTTGCTGATCAGCTTCATCGGAATCCACAAAAGAGGCATGAAATGCAGTCGGAATCGATAAGCTCGTAATGGCCAGGAGCAACAAGCAACCTGTAGTTTGCGTCACAAGACTGTTGTAGTGTTGCTCCTTGTATCTTATGCCTCCCAGAAGAAATGCCATCCCGAGGATGAGAAGGAGGTTGCCAAGAACTGAACCAATTATTGCAGCTTGCACGACGTTTAGTTGACCTCGAACTATGCCAATAATAAAGACGATCAACTCTGTCGCGTTACCAAAGGTGATGTTGAACAAAGCTCCGGACGTGGGTCCAAATCGCTTTGCAAGTTCTTCTGTGCTGTACCCAAGCATTGCCGCTAAGGGTATGATTGCGACAGTTGAAGTTATGAATTTGACAACTTCATTCTCTGTGGTGAAATGTACCGCAACGGCAATTGGAACCATGACCAGTAGGACATTGATCCATGAGAAGAATAGTATCCGTGACAAGATAGTCTTCAGGCGCTCAATACGAGTTGCCGACGACTCATTGCTAATCGCAGGTGTGAAACTTTGACTATCATGTATTCTCAGCGCGGGTTGCTCGATGGCATTGTTCAGAATAGTCGTCAAGGAACCTTGAATCGGACCGAACTCCGGTACCTCTGCTCTCTCACGGAGCTCAATATCCTCGGTCGCATCTGGCGGCTTGGCCGATGTGACAAGCCTTCTTGGCGAACTAGTTCGAGATTGATCATTACTGGCGGACAAACGGCCATATGTTTCCTTATGTGCTTCATGTTTGATTCGGTGCATTCAGGAGAGAACACGTCAACTTGCAAGCATTCGTGTAGGTCCTTGTTCATAATGTGCACAACGGCGAGTGCTCGCCGCCCAGGGATGAGGCGGAGCAGACCTTGGATGACGGAGCAGTGGATAAATCGGAAGGGAGAACCGTCGATCGGATAGCTGCGCCTCGACACAGCAGCTTGCTGCTTTTTGTGGAGATATTGTATGACACACCCATTGTGCTACGATAAGACAACTTGCGTGACCTATACGAAGGAGATCAGTAGAACCTCATGGAGTTTTCTTATGCCAAGAGACTTCCAAGGTGTTCACACCAGCCCCATCGACGATAGCAGAGCCAGTGGCTCGTGCTTACGCACATGAATTAGCCTTTCCCATCTGCTGAGAAATTTAGAGTTATGGGGCTTTCTGGTCACGTGATGCACAATCGTGGCAGCTGCAGCGGCCCGATCCCGTATTTCGAGAGCCGCTTGTGGAAGGCTGAAATGAATTACGGCGGATTTGTGAATTTCTTGAGAACACCTGCAAGTGCCTGAATCTTGGCTCAACACTAACGTACAAATCACGCACAAATCATATTGCCATCACCGTGGACTGCCATTGACCACGGATTCCTAAATGACCACGACAAAACCTGCGACTCACGGAAAGGAGTCTCGAAAGGTTGGACGACATCAGAAGAGGGGCGAGAATGCTGCGCATACCACTTCGGAGTCTTCGAAATATGGCATTAGTAGAAGGTCCGGCGGCCGCTTCAGTAATCTAAAACCATGCTTTTCGAAAGACGAGAAACATGTCTTTCTGTGCACCAAGACCCAAGCTCGGGTATATTCTGCATCCACCGGAGAATTGCTTCGAAGTCTCCGTTCCAAAGATGATCGGCCCTCACCCATTGTGTCTCTTTTCATGCATCCTAGCAATGAATACCGTCTGATAACGGTGACTTTCAATGGTCAAATTCTAGTCTGGGACTGGACAGATGGTACTCTCATACAGTCCTTGACACTCGAACCAGCAACTGAGATTGTTTCTGCCTTGTTATTAGGCACAACATTCGTGTGGTCGGACGGCAAACATATATCTATTGCCAGGGACTTTCCTAAGGTTGATGATATTCATTCGGTGTCTCGTTTATCGATCTGTTATGGGCTGGCCACAAATGGCGAGCAAATATTTGCCTATGGTGACAAGTCTGTCATGATTTTCAGACTAAAAAATGGCGGGCATACCACCGAGCATGAGTATCTGACACTTCCGACTAGCTGTACCGCATTTGCTGTCTCACGAGAGTCCTATGCTTATAGTGATGCTGATGGAGTGCTTTACGTTTACTCGATCGCTTCTTTTGAAAAGAACAAGCAAAGCGTGCCAAGAAAGCTTCACTGGCATTCGGGTGTCGTCTCCGCCTTACACTTCGCCCTTGATGGACAATACCTACTCTCCGGTGGTAGTGAGGGCGTATTAGTCTTGTGGCAAATGAGTACCTCCAACAAACAGTTTCTACCTCGACTCGCAAGCACAATCGAGACCATCGCAGTCTCGGAGTCCTCCAAAAACTATGCAGTGAAAATGCAAGATAACACTGTCAAAATTATCAATGCCACAAATCTCGAGCTTCGCACCGATATCATGGGACCACGATCCGCTAATGTCGGAATCAAGATCGCTGCTACCACTAAGCGTGATAGCTTATATCTGACTAGTGGAACAGAAATGCAATTATGGGGTCTCGATACTGGAAGGACTACTTCAAGGTTGCCCATAACTGCACAGAACTTTGCTGGCAAAGTCCGTGATGCTTTTGGATCAAATGAAGCTCTTGTAAATGCTTGTGCAGTGCATGGGGATTGGCTTGCAACTTTGGACTCGTGGATGACTCCCAGAGAGGAGGCAAATGAGTACGGACATACTCAACCTCAGGACGAAACATACTTGAAGTTCTGGAAATGGAATAGCTCAGAGTATCAGTTGATCTGTAGAATCGACAATCCGCATGAATCTTCACGTACAACACAATTGATCGCAGCTGCTAATGGTTCATTCTACACAATTGGAGATGATGCCGCAGTAAAAGTCTGGAAGGAAAAGTCCATCAAGAAGGATGTTATTGGTGGCGGCACACAGGTTGTCGGTAGCACATGGACATGTTCCAAGGTCTTTCGCATCACGAGACCCTCAGGTAGTTCTCGCATAGCACTCTCTGCTGATGGGTCAGTGCTTGCTATAGCTACGCATGACCAGACTTTTCTTCTCGATCCTACAGATGGCAGTTTACGAAACACTATATCAGGCTTATCCACAGGTCGCATCGTTGACCTTGGGTTTGTGCGACACTATCTGATTCTTCTTGGAAATAAACGTCTTGTTGTCTGGGATCTTCTGCGCTCCACAGTGGCCTATGCTTTGCGCATTCCGGAGGTCACGACAGACATGTTCCTTTCGTGTGGAGCAGATACTTTCGTCCTTTGTACCAATGAAGCAACAAAGCACGCAAGGTCTAACGCAAAGTTTTTCGTCTTCGCACCAACATCGGCTAAACCTATATACCGGGAAAAGTGTACAAAAACTCTGGCAGTCTCATGGTCCGAAAGCTATGGCTTCGTACAGTTGACAGATGATCTTGAAGTGATCATCGTTTCTGATAAGTCACCATCAACATCGTCAAACACGAATCAGATGTCGATAGAAGCGAAAGACCTTGTAACTACAAATGGCATGTCGTCCATGTATAGACCGATTCGCAAGACATTGTCCGCACTTGCTGACGAAGCGGATATGCAGGACATGCAATTGAATACACAACAGGTGACGGGAATCTTTGACGATCCGACGAAGAGCTTGGAGGACAGGTTTGCCGATCTCGCATTGCTTGTTCTTGGCACAGCTAAGCAAACATTCGTATGATACATCACTGCTGGTTTTCCCGCACGAGCCGTGATCTGAGCGAGAAATTTATATATCTGTATTATAATTACATATACTCTTTACGAAAGCTTGTGCCCTGATTCAGTGATCTGTTCACAATACAGTCACGGAGGGTCCAGATTCACATACATACGACTACGTGACCACAAGATGTGAACGACTAGGCTTGTGGTGGTATTCGGGTGACTGGAATTATAGTTTGCCCGCTGATTTGCGTTCCTCTGAGCCGCGCTCGGGCGGCTTGTTTTGGCGCGTGTTCGTGTACCGAGCGCTCCAAGGCTAGCAATGCTCCCCTCCCCCTGTCTGGGCATCTTCGTGCTCCCAATATCCTCTGTAGACCATGCCTGTACTTTCCGTCTCCTTTTGAGTTGGTATATGTGTTTCTAGCACCCTGGTCAGGACATCATGAAGTCACTGAATCTTCTGAACAAGCGTGAATGTGTCACTGGATGTGTGGTACCATTATGCTCCTCCATTCAGTGCTCTTCCAATGAGATTTGTATACTCAGTTCTCAGACATGCAGCGCTTGTCCTTCGGTATCCTGCGTCGCTCTCTCTTTGACAGACACGAAAGTCTCTTCGACATCTCACTTTCCAAAAGGCGCAATCGCTGGAATCGTCATTGCCATAATAGTACTCGTTGCCAGTCTCACGGTCTTGGTTTATAAACTCAGACAGAGACGTCAAACCATAAGAGAGATCAGCGAGAAGGCCAGTCTGCGATATAGCAATCAGGAAGATATGTACGAAAGGGACAATGGCGAGTCAAGCGGCTCGGTCGCGCGATTCCCTTCGAATGCATCAATACAAATTGGCCTTGGCACAAGTATCTCTCCTGCACTTGCGCCCTCCTCACGGGCAGCTTCACCTCTGCCACTGCCGAACGACCACTTCTTTTCAGCAGATGAATTGTTACGCATGAGTTACGCGGAGTCGGTCGATGGTCCCAATAGTGCTACGAACAAGCCCACACGAATTAGTGCTAACGATGGGGAAGCAGCGATCATGCAAGCCAACAACCCAGTACTTGCCGTGAGAGCTCGTGCGGCAGTACTACAGTTGACGAAGAGGCAATCACTCGGTTCTCCGATAGTTACGGCATCGGCATTCGACAACTTCCAGGCAGCGGGCCAGTCTAAAAGGGGTAGTGAAAACGCCTTGGTCGTCGAACGCATGTCGAGCGTCGGTCAGCCAAGAAGCTTTTGGGAGGCAGAGTCCGTCACAAGCTCGCCGATTGAGCGTGATCTGATCTCACCTGACAGATTTGAGGCCATGAATTCAACTACTCCTACCAAGTCTGCGGCTGGTCGATCACGTCTATCAGAACAGGATACCCCAACAAGAACAGACGCAAGCAAACGGACGTCAAATCTGGCAGAGCTTGAGAAGGATACACCTCCACAGTTGTCCACACAACTATTTGCCTCTGCACCACCAAGCGAGCCACGAGTTTCTGGCAGTGTAGACTTCGACTGGCTCGATCCGGCAATTTTCAAGATTGCCTAAGTCTCGTACCAAAGTTCAGGGGCTACAGAGCAAGTACAAGAGCAACATCCTAGCATGCATTGGCGGTAACGATCTTCTTTGCCATTTCTTTTATATATATAGTAGACTATTTCATCTTTCGCATAGCAAGCTTCATGCAGCAGTCCAGGTGTTGAGCTGGTGTGGTGTGCTGCAAAGCTCAATTCTGTCCATTTTTTGACACCTTGTGTGCATGTGCTCAGCGAGGGTGGGAGAGGGGATTGTTCTTACTAGTGTAGCTAAGGAGCGGGCTTTAAAGAGGGGTACCACTGCCAGCTGGCCGGGCACTAAACCTAAATAGGGTCCAATCACATACCCTCCCTCCTAGAAGTCTCCTACTAAATTTCAAACAACGCATTTCAAACAACGCATTTCGAACAACGCATTTTCAAACAACGCATTTTCGTCTCAATATGCCAAAGTCCAGAGGCTCCAGCAGGGGCATTGCCAAGAAGGCCAAGAAATCTCAGAAAGCCAGTGCTGTGCAATCAGCTGCAGCTGTTGACCCAGCTTTTCAGGTGACTCCGGGTGCTCCTGTACCATCAGTGGGAGAATCTACCCCACTAAATTCAAACTTTGGGTCCGATGCCCATTCAAATTTTGGTGAGGATGCCAATACCAACTCTGGTGTTTCTCTGCACATCCAGGCTAAGCAAGCCATTTTGTCTGTCTCAGACAAAATAACACATACTATCAAGGACAGCTGTGTCCAGTGCTTTGAGAGGCACAAAAGGAACCACAACAAAGGTCCTAAGGCCAAACTTTTGGCAGTAAATTGTGTTACTAGTCCTTCCTTAAGAAGCAAGAGGTGCTTACAATGCTGTATCATTGGAAAGTCCTGCTCCTTTGTCTCTAAGGCCAAGGAAATCAATGTGGATGAGGATAAGAGTGCCTACCTTGCTGAATTGGAGGAAGTTTTCGGGTCTGCATGACGTTTTTCGTCTTTTCGTCTTTTCGCATTCCGTATTCCATAGTCAATACCGTTTTCCTTACTGAGTATTTCGTAAACTGTCCGCAATTCGCGCTCTTTCCGCTTCTTGTAATTTCCGTTTTTCGTTTTCTCTAGAGCCATAGATATTCCGTAGCTCCGTTCTCCGTGATAATTCTTCTTTAGAGAGTTGTGTCAATCTTATCTCTTCCTTTTCTCGTTGTATTCTCGCATTCCGTGATTCTTTTTCTTTTACAATTTCAAGGTTCCGTGAAGCGACTTCCAGTTGTTTCAAAGTTACCGGAGGTTCATAGTTCTCTTCCGCTTCTTCGAGTTCCCGTCTTGCGTCTTCATCAGAGTAGCTGAAATCAAATTTCAATCTCCGCAAATACGACTTTGAAGGTGGTGAAGCCCATAGCTTTGTTGCATCACCTGCCGCTTTTGCTTCAACTAACCGTTGACCGTTTATCAAACTTTCAAGTAGTGTTCCATTAGGCATCTGTAACCGATAAACGCCTAGCGGATACCGCTTTACAATCCTGTATGGTCCAAACCATTTGGGTTCAAACTTCTGAGGGCTCTCATGTCTGACTAGAACAAGATCTCCTTCTGACAGGGTATGTTCTTTTACAGTGTCGTTGTGAATTGCCGTTCTTTCCATTGCTTTTCGATATATATCTTCCGTTGCTTTTGATCTTTCCACTTGCACTTTCGCAATCCGTTCTTCCGGTTCTTCAATATTTTCTGTAAGATCTCTTGGTGGGTTTTCGTCTGACGTTATCCGTGGTTCCTGTCCAAAGACCAGGTAATATGGGCTTTTACCGCTTACCGCATGAATTCTGACTCTGCATGCAAATAGCGCTTGCCGTAAATACGTATCCCAGAGTCTTGTGGGTTTTCCCATCATCATTTTAGATAACATCTTTCCAAGGAGTCCATTGAAATTTTCCACTTTACCGTTAGTCCGTGGATGATATGGTGAAGTCCGTAAATGATCAACTCCCAACTTCCGTAAATATTGCTGTACTGCATCAGCCAACAAATTCGATCCATTGTCACTCAAGAGTTCTGCCGGAGCACCGTAAACCGTATACAGTTCCTCATGTAGGAAATCTGCTAGTGCATCCTTTGTAGCTTTTGGCATAGCTCTTGCAATAGGCCAACCAGTTGCATAATCAATTCCCGTGGCAATCCATCGGTTACCGCTTTCCGTCTTTGGTAGTAATCCTATAAAGTCAATTCCCCATCTTTCAAAAGGCCGCAATGCCGTTGCATCGATAGTATGCCGCATTTGCCGTTCTTGAGACTGTTTCGGTCCTTGAGTTATTTGACAATTTGCGCATTCACTAGCCCATTTCCGGATGTCCGACTCAATAGAAGGCCACCAACCGCGATACCGTATTACGCCATATAAGCCAGGGTATCCAAGATGTCCATAAGTCTTGTGCATGTTTCTCATAAAGTCCCTTCTGAAGATAGGTTCTACTACTGGAGCAGTTCCATTTCTGTCAATTTTCCGTGTTAACAGATCTTCGCCTAAAGAATCTTTTTTCATTTCAAAATGGTGTGCTTCGGATTCAACAGTCTTTGCCGTGTATTCATTTTCCGGNAGGCATGACTAGCCATTCATATTTACCGTCCTTGGTGTTGAATGCCGTCTTTTCAATGCTGCCGTCTTCCATCCTAACTTGCCAAAAGCCGCTAGTAAGGTCTAATTTCGAGAAAACCCTTGCTTTATTCAGTAAATCCAGACAATCCTGAATCCGTGGTAACGGGTATCCGTTTTTCACTGTTACATCATTCAGTGCTCTGTAATCAATACACATCCTCCAGGATCCCTCCTTCTTCTTGACAAAGAGTACTGGAAATCCCCAGGGACTGTTTGATTCTCTGATCTTCTTCTTCTCCAGAAGATCCCTGATCTGCCGTGTTTCCTCGTTCCGTTCTTCGTAACTCAGAGGGTAACTTGGCAAATTAATAGGTGGTGCATCCTTAGTGTCAATTGAGTGGCCACTCTTTCGACTTTCCGGTATACCGTTGGGTAACTGTGATGAGAAAATGTCTCTATACTTGGATACTTTACAAAGTCTTTACTGACATAAATTCCGCTTGCACCGGTATCTACCAGTATTCTTGCGTGCCGTCTTTTGCATTGTGCATCAAAAATAAAAAGGTCTTCATCTTCTCTGCCAGGAATCGCAAAAAGGCTTTCCGCATCTTCTTCATCATACGCCTTTTCAAGATTTTCCGCTTCAACGTGATCCTTAACGACATCTTGATCTATTTCCGTTAAAGATCCCACTAGTTTTTTGAAGCATTGGCCTCAATCTGAAGGTGTCTTTGTACCATGTTCCCGCTTTTTCGACATCTATTAGCACGGTGTCCCGCTGTACCGCACTTATAGCATAGGTTGCCATTCCTGCAGTACATTTGCCATTCTGGTGTGTCCTTTTCGGGAATTGGTCCCACTTTCCGCATCACGACATTGTTGAATTTTTCATCAACCGCTATGCCGGAATCTCCCTTTGCCCAGTTCCTCTGCCGATTAAATTGCACTTTTTCGCTCATAAACTGTCTGTCAACACTGTCTGCCATTTCCATGTATTGCATAAGATCTTCTGGTTGCATAAACTTAGGCACTACCGTCATCCGTGCTCGGATTTCCGGTTTCAAACCATCCTTAAACCGGTGTTTAAGTGAATAATCGGTTGGCCGTTCTACCAGTTTATCTGCCAATGCCAGTAACTCATACGCATATTGCGCTACAGATGTGATTTGCCGTAATTTCTTGTATTTGAATAAATTCGACTCTTCGGCATTAAAATCATAAAACATCTGTTGTAGCCAGGAAAACAGGGCATCTACTGTATTGATTGCCTTTGACGGATCAATTATCGCTAATCGCTTTCTAGTTTCATACGCCTTTAGTGCATCTTTCCGTAGATACGTTGCTACTATCTTGATTTGTGCTGGATGAGAGAATCTACTACCAAGCTCATAGTGAAGCAAGAGATAGTCTTTCATTCTTTCAATCCAATCGTCTACCGTGGTATCGTCTTTCTGTCCAATGTAAGTCTGAGGTTCCGGGATCCTGATGCTTGACCGTGTTCCGGTTCTTTGCTCAGCAGCTTTGTCTACTTCCAGAGCAGCTTCTACTTGAACATCATGAATACCTTGTTGATAGGCTGCCTGAGCATTTTGTTCAGCTTGACCTATACCGACTTGCGGACTACCAGTTTGCGCCTGTTGACTTGCGTGAAGTCTCAAGATTTCCGCCTTTAGCTCAGCAATTTCAACTTCGTGTTTCTTGCTTCTTGCCGCATTATCATCTTTCTGCTCCTTTGGGACAGAAGAGAGGTTTGCCATTTGCTCAACGGTTGCCGTGTCTTCAGACTCAGAACTTGTCTTTCCGGTTGCCATTTCTTTGATAGATTTTCGTATGATACTAGATGGATTTTTGCCGTGATATATAGAGCTTTTACGCTTCTATTATCTTGTCACAGCAGAGATACCATATGTGCATGTGCTCAGCAAGGGTGGGAGAGGGGATTGTTCTTACTCTGTCTCTTATACACATCTAGATGTGTATNGTAACTGTGATGAGAAAATGTCTCTATACTTGGATAGGATCTTATCCAAGTCCTTATCTCCAGTCTGGATAGCGCGACTACCGTCTCCCAACAACACGCTATTGTCTTCAATGTGCGTAAGATTTTCTTCTTCCGTCTTACGTATTACGCAAAGTAGAAACTCCGATCCAGATTTCTTTACCGCTTTCCGTAAATAGTGCTTGCTCACCACATTGAGAAATTCTCTTTCTTCCTTGATGGCAAAGATCTTCGGCTTCCGTCGCCGTATCAATACTTCATTACCATCCTTCCGTGATTTGAACGTCAACGTTTTCCGTTCACAATCAATCATAGCCTTGTGTTCCTGCAGGAAACTCATCCCCAGTACAATATCAAAGCCTGACATATCCAATACGGTCGCCGTGAACCGTAATGGTTCTCCATTGACAATCACTTCAATTGCCGTCTTGCCGACAAACGTCATTTCACTCTGGTTAGGTAGTAGAACCTTTCCGACATGCCGTTTATCGTCTTCCTTCATCCGTAATTTTGAAAACTTTACAAAGTCTTTACTGACATAAATTCCGCTTGCACCGGTATCTACCAGTATTCTTGCGTGCCGTCTTTTGCATTGTGCATCAAAAATAAAAAGGTCTTCATCTTCTCTGCCAGGAATCGCAAAAAGGCTTTCCGCATCTTCTTCATCATACGCCTTTTCAAGATTTTCCGCTTCAACGTGATCCTTAACGACATCTTGATCTATTTCCGTTAAAGATCCCACTAGTTTTTTGAAGCATTGGCCTCAATCTGAAGGTGTCTTTGTACCATGTTCCCGCTTTTTCGACATCTATTAGCACGGTGTCCCGCTGTACCGCACTTATAGCATAGGTTGCCATTCCTGCAGTACATTTGCCATTCTGGTGTGTCCTTTTCGGGAATTGGTCCCACTTTCCGCATCACGACATTGTTGAATTTTTCATCAACCGCTATGCCGGAATCTCCCTTTGCCCAGTTCCTCTGCCGATTAAATTGCACTTTTTCGCTCATAAACTGTCTGTCAACACTGTCTGCCATTTCCATATATTGCATAAGATCTTCTGGTTGCATAAACTTAGGCACTACCGTCATCCGTGCTCGGATTTCTGGTTTCAAACCATCCTTAAACCGGTGTTTAAGTGAATAATCGGTTGGCCGTTCTACTAGTTTATCTGCCAATGCCAGTAATTCATATGCATATTGCGCTACAGATGTGATTTGCCGTAAATTCTTGTATTTGAATAAATTCGACTCTTCGGCATTAAAATCATAAAACATCTGTTGTAGCCAGGAAAACAGGGCATCTACTGTATTGATTGCCTTTGACGGATCAATTATCGCTAATCGCTTTCTAGTTTCATACGCCTTTAGTGCATCTTTTCGTAGATACGTTGCTACTATCTTGATTTGTGCTGGATGAGAGAATCTACTACCAAGCTCATAGTGAAGCAAGAGATAGTCTTTCATTCTTTCAATCCAATCGTCTACCGTGGTATCGTCTTTCTGTCCAATGTAAGTCTGAGGTTCCGGGATCTTGATGCTTGACCGTGTTCCGGTTCTTTGCTCAGCAGCTTTGTCTACTTCCAGAGCAGCTTCTACTTGAACATCATGAATACCTTGTTGATAGGCTGCCTGAGCATTTTGTTCAGCTTGACCTATACCGACTTGCGGACTACCAGTTTGCGCCTGTTGACTTGCGTGAAGTCTCAAGATTTCCGCCTTTAGCTCAGCAATTTCAACTTCGTGTTTCTTGCTTCTTGCCGCATTATCATCTTTCTGCTCCTTTGGGACAGAAGAGAGGTTTGCCATTTGCTCAACGGTTGCCGTGTCTTCAGACTCAGAACTTGTCTTTCCGGTTGCCATTTCTTTGATAGATTTTCGTATGATACTAGATGGATTTTTGCCGTGATATATAGAGCTTTTACGCTTCTATTATCTTGTCACAGCAGAGATACCATATGTGCATGTGCTCAGCAAGGGTGGGAGAGGGGATTGTTCTTACTAGTGTAGCTAAGGAGCGGGCTTTAAAGAGGGGTACCACTGCCAGCTGGCCGGGCACTAAACCTAGATAGGGTCCAATCACAGATCAATTCTGGAGATCCAACGACATCATTGGAAGTGCAACTTTATTTTTCGCGCAGCGCTCCTTGGACTTTTTATAAGACTGACTGCCAGATCCCTGCATCTCCTCTACACGCCAGTCACGCTCGATGGTGTTTCACTTTCCTTCGGAGCATCACAATGGGGGCGGATGGGCACACGAGTCGAAGGGCGGGAGCAGGACGAGTCTGGACCGGACTCAGGCACAGAACGCACTCGACTTTCTCGCGGCGCACGACATTTCACATACTCGAAAGGCAGACCAGATCCAGCCGGGCCTGTACCTCGGCGACCTGCCGGCCGCAAAGGACATATTGTCGATCGAAAGCAAGCGGATCTCGCACGTCCTGAGTGTCTGTCACGTGCCGGACCTGACGTACCCGGCCGACCTGCGGATCCGGCATAAACACATTGACGTGGACGACGCCCGGGACGAGGACCTGCTGGACCACTTCAAGGACTGCTGGCGCTTCATCCGCGACTGTCTCGACGAAGGCGGCCGGATCCTGGTCCACTGCGAGCAGGGCATCTCCCGGTCGCCCACGGTCGTCGCCGCGTACCTCATGCGGGCGGAACGCATGCATCCCGTCTCTGCCCTCACGTACATCAAAAAGTTCAGACCCATCATCGATCCCAATCCCGGGTTCCGGGCACAGTTGGACGTCTGGGGCAACTGTCGCGGTGAGTTGGCCGGACAGGCAGACTATGTCGAGTGGAAGCGAAAGCTGGAGCAGAGACG
The DNA here is from genome assembly GCA_005281575.1 of Taphrina deformans. Taxonomy (NCBI): domain Eukaryota; kingdom Fungi; phylum Ascomycota; class Taphrinomycetes; order Taphrinales; family Taphrinaceae; genus Taphrina; species Taphrina deformans. The sequence goes on along the minus strand of RHGG01000009.1, from coordinate 41,984 downwards.
GCGTTGATTGTGGGTAATGAAAACAAGGGGTGATGACGTTTAGCATAAGTTGCATGGTCTGTGGAAAATCAACAGGAAAACAGGAAGGGACTGTACTGCAGACTGATTATGAGAATTGGTCCGGGCGGGTATCGGGTTGGTGTATAAATACCTCGAATGAATCATGTGGTCCAGAGGACAATATTGCCGTCTCCACCACAACTGATGACCTGACCGCCCTTGGGATGCATCGCCAGTCCACTGACCACTTTTCCATCATGGGCAGACAGATCGTGGACCTTTTTGCCACTGACAACATTCCACATGACTACCCTGCCATCCTCGCTTCCACTCATGATGAAGGCTTCAGTGTCGCTGAACACTGCAGGGATCCGATAGTCTCGGCACCTGTGGCCACTGAATTCCTGGAGCAATCCGCCGTTGGCATTGTCGAACAGCCTCACTTTCGAGTCCAAGGTGGAGACAAGTACTGTCTGTCCGTCATTGGCCGGTTGTAGGGAGACAACCGGGTCTGCACTGGTCAGCACTTTTTTTGAGAGTGTGGTTGTACTTACGGCCAATGACATCCACAGTCATGAGGCCCTTTCTCAGATCATAAGTTCTGATCCTACCATCACCGGAGCCCGTGATGATTTGATGTCTATGTGTAGCCAACGCAGTGACACTATCCTTGGCTTGGTCCAGCACCTGAATCGGTACTTGCGAATTGCTCTTGGTGTCCCATAACCTGACAGTAGCGTCGAAAGATCCTGCAAGTTTAGTCGGAAGTACTGCGATTCAGTATAGACGCACCAGAGACGACGATCGATGCGTCGGCATTGAATGCCACCGTATTGACCCGCTGCGAATGTCCTGAGAATCTTCTGATGGTCACGCCTTCCGCCACGTCCCAATAGAAGACTTGTTTGTCACCACCACAACTGACCAATTTGGCATTGTCAAAGGACACTGCCAAGTCTGTAATCTCGTAACCATGTGCTTCATATGTCTTGATGTGAGCTCCAGAGTACGCATTGAACAAGTTGATCTTCTTGTCATTTCCGGCAGACAGAAAGTACTGTCCCGTTGTGTTGTACTTCACCACATTGAGTGGCTTTGCAAGGGTAGATTTAGATTTTGAAGGCACGTCTGATGGGTAGATAATGTGACCAATCTTGCTGGGCAGTGCGGTCGAATTGCTCATGACCTTTTCCCCAGCTGCTTCCTTGGGTCGCTGTGCTCAGTGATCAGTGGTTTTGTTGGCAGGAGTCGGTGCACATCTGCCTGGTCTGCTCTGGACCCATCATTATGGAAGGTATATAGGGAATCATAGATCTGTACTTGAACTGTAGATATGTATACACTGATTATTTACGATTTGTACAGAACCGCTCTTCCAGAACAACCTATGGTGGATTTCGTGTCACTAACCGGAACGATCATGATCACAATTCATATCGAACTAGAACCACGTGCTGCTTCTTCATTCGTTCCCGTGAAAAGGCACAAGAGATCGTCTTTCTCGTATTTGCTGCGCATGGAAATGACAAGTTGCATGACCTTCCCTGTGGTGAGACTTTTCCCATTGGGAAGCTGCTGTTGATGCCTGCAGTCAATTGAGAGCTTTCTATGCAGCAACATTGATTCCAAAGTGAGGGATTCAGACAGACGAGACTATCGACTCTACATGCCCCAAATGATATACCTCGCGAGGAGGAGCTTTAGTCAGCTCTGCGCGGCACGACAGCAGTTAATGTGACATGACAGCTGTGCCGACTGACTCGAGGAATTTGATGACACAAAACCGTCAAAGGAATCTCGGTACCGAGCGCCACGCGTAAACTTTAGATTCTGGTCGATCTTTGCATTGTGCAGTGATAATGTATGCCCCATACAAAGCGTCCGGTGGCTCATTCTTAGCTTCTCATTATTATCATACAGAGTAGATTGCACTATTCACGGTTCTCGACCAGGCGTAATATCCCTCAATCAGCAGAGTGCCTCCTGCCGATGAGCGGCGGAAGGTACGTATCTGTAGTTCTGCCCGTGATTCAGCACGCGTCCAGCAGAGCGCCCATATCCCCCCACAATGAGTGACATTCCATGCTCAGGGGATTGGCTGTCTAACGAGAGTGTTTCACCGCCTCCCACTGACAAGCTTCACTTTTTGGTCTGGAATTCCTTGTATCCTTAACGTTCGGCTCATTCCTCCTGAACACAGCAGCCCCACCCGGTGCACGTGCATGAAGGCAGCTCAATCGAGCCACTTCTGCGCCACAATTACGGCACAACAACTCCACGTCCCTGGAGGAAACAATCAACGTCTCCTGCCTTCCCTGCCTCATCTTGTCTGTCCTTGTATTTGTCATTCGCTTGTATGCCTATCGTCAGAATTCACGAATCTATGCTGCCATGATCTTGCAATGTAATGTGCTTTGAGCACTGTAGGTGAGGATGTACCGACATAGTGCCAAACCACAACCGAGACGACCACACTCGTCAAAGTTGGACGATCTGAGTCGACTCGTCAGGAGGGCGCAGTATGTTGCACAGGTGGTACAGTCAAAGACAGGCGAGCTTTCACGACTGCAGCTTGGCAATGAACTTCTTCTACGGCTCAGCTGGACCATGCTCGACTCATACACGGGACTGGCAGAGCTGACCAAGGCGGACGGTGCTATGATCAAGAGAGACTTCGTTGAGCTATATGGACGCACTATGGAAAATGCAGATCTCATCTTCGAGCACGTAGAGACTCTCAATCAATCGAAGGGGATTGGATTCGGACAGCATCTTTCAGGCGATTCAGGTGATGCCATCCTATCATTCGTGCAAAAGATTCGAGAAGAACATGACTGGGTAGCCGATCGTCTGAGTCAATTGTCGTCGACTGAGTTCGAAAATCTCCTGCCGCCTTCAGAAGCAAGCACGAAACAGCCATCCAGCCTACGCGAAATTTCTTCTAGCGGAGGTGACGTGGATGATCTTCAACGTACAGATGTTCTCTTCACGCTCATTTGTGCCATATTCGCTCCGGTCGGGTGCTTCCAGTCAGAGGATGACAAGCGTTTAGACTTGTCGTGTACGATCCTCCATCGACTCATCCGAGAAAACAAGTCGTCCTCAAAAGCCGACAAGTTCTGCCTCTCGCTTATGGATGCTTGGTCCGATCTATACGGCTGGGGAGCACTCAAGCATTTCGAAGGTTTGATATTAGACATTCTGCAGTCTGGGACAAGGATAATCGAGCGGCTCGAGGCTAAACAGCTTTTCTCACAGACCCATAATCGCGCTTACTACTTCAGCCATCATCAAAAGGACGATGTAGAGGAGGAGTTCTATTCGAACGCAGCTAGGAGGATATTTCAGTTGCTGGATGACGACGAGCTCGGAGGCCTCCCAGTTGGTGCTCTTCGTTTGGCTCAGGCTATCTTGTCCAAGGTCGAAGACAAAGACACTCGCCACTATGAAGCCTTCATCTCGATCAATTGGTTCTTTTACAGATTCCTGTACCGCGCCATCACCTTTCCGGAGGTGCGTACTACTCTATAACCATTTCTTAATCCCCGTCGCTAACATTCTTAGCAATTGGGCATTCTCAATGATTGCCACATCAGTGACCTAAAGAGACAACGTATCTTGTATGCCCTTCGACAGAAGGTGTACGACTATTGTGTGCCTTCTGGACAAAAGTTGTCTCCCTCACGGAAACGTTCCACTATCGAGGAGGAGATCGAGAATCACGTTGTCTCGATATACGCCAAATTTCGTGGCAATAACGGACTTCAAGGTCGTGAAGGCTTCAGACTTCTGAATGCTGGTGGCTACCTCTTTCGAGATTTCGAATTACAAGATTCAGAGACAGGAAGAATCACACCGAGCTTCCAGTTGTGTCCCACCACAGTTCATCGTATGTTTACCATTTTTTACATGAGCCCTCCTCTGGATAATAAGGCTTCAGCCAGAAAACTCAGCCGGCAGCACAGCTCCTCCTCTGCAGGGTCTCAAGAGACATTGAATATCAAAGCTGTCAAGTCTCCGACCGCTGTTTTCAGTATTGGCTCTCTACAGTGCGAGGACAGACTCGAGGACCGCCCAAAGTTAAGACGAATGTCGCTGAGTTCACCTAAACTCCATGTCGGTTTCTCAGGAGTACCACGCATCGCTGGTAAGGACGAGATCGAGAATTTCACCACTATGTATGAAGCACTTAAGGAACTCGAGTCAATGTCTCAAAATACATCGGCTCTATTGGAACCCTGGCAGACAGTCTTTGTGCTGAAGGATCATTTAAATTTTGAGCTGGAAGAGGTTCATGAATTCACGGAGACCCAAGATGCCGATCCGATACGTTCAGCGGTGGTATACTTGGTCAAACAATTTCAACTACCCTTTGTCAAGAAGACAGACGAAGCTGCAAATCCGCTATTTCGAGGCAGTACGCATTCCACTGCTGGTTTCTTCGAGAGCATCACCGCAGAGACACCGCACGAGTCCACACTGCTGCAAACTATCCTTCGAGCTGGCCAGATCTGCTTTAGTAGACGCGATTACGTCTCTGCCGACAATTACTACAAAGCATACAACCTCTTACTGAAAAAGGCTAGATCTCATGAGGCCATCGAAGACTTCTCTCCTCTACTGCATGGCATATGCAACGAGCAGGAAGAAATTGTTGAAATTCTCGAAAGAGCCGCACAACAAAAGGATGTTGTTTTAGCCCATGCCCTAAATCAGAAAGGCGCCTTGATGCAGATTGTAGACGAACAGATCTTGCAGCTTGGTAAATTACGCTTAAGAATGTGGTACTTATGCGAGATTCGTAAATCTAAGGCTTGGGAACGCGCCTGGGAAGTCGTAAAGTGCCTCAACAGAATGAAGCCGGGTCTACAACAGAGCTCAGCACCAAGCAAGAAACCAGATGGTAAGGAGTCTCCAAATCAATATTCGCTGCCGTCCTCTTCCACCGATTTGGTCCGCACTACTTCCAAAGACCGTCGCTTCGGAAGAATGCCTCGCAACCCTGCACAAGTCCAAGATTTCAGCGGCTCCAGTATCGTGGATCAGAAAGTGTTCGATGCGCTTGTCGGCTCGAGCGACCCTGTCTGTCAAAATAAATTAGGGTCGGAACAGACGAGGCAGACTACAGATTGGATGCGTGAGACAGAGATTCAGAACTTCTGTCCTGCAGAAGAAAGACTACAACGCCTGTGCTACGAGATTGATGATCTGACCAGATATTTCATGCAGATTGATTTCGGTCGTCTTGGGACTCTTGATATTGAAGAAGCTGTTGTGTCCAAGGTTTGGAAGTCCGACTTGTACTCCTATGAGCGTCGAGTGTTCAAGATCAATGGCTGGAATCGAGATAAGCACTCGGGGGAGCTGAATCGCAGTCAGGCCGAGGACAGTAGCTTCACTGGCCTGTTGAGACGAGGCAGTGCAGGTGATCTTCTTAACCTCGCTCGGAGTGGAGGCAGGGCTCGTGGCAATAGTGTTGGAAGTATTGACAACCCACGTTCTCGACTCGCGAATCGGAATACATCAGCGATAGCTTCGATGGCAGAGGTTTATGCGGAACTCAAGATACAAAGTTCCCCGGTCCGATCTATAGACACATCTCGAAGACCTGTCTGGGCCTCCACGGACCCCTTCAATTCAGAGGACCCGAAGCAATATGATGAACAAGCGATCAAGGACTTTTTGCTACGTACCCAGCTAGGTCTAACAGGCTTGATATTAAGCGACTTTTCGAATGTGCTCTTTTGGCGTGGTAGTGAAACTGATGAATGGTATAATGATGATATAACAGAAGCTGCTTTGGCTCGAGTCGGCCATAAAGATACGTTATCACAACTTCAACCTGACACAGATGATCGTCTTGTCGCAACTTCAAGCCTAATGTACGTACCCATAAAGGAGATCGCTAAGCCCCGATCCAAACATAGCCGCAATAAGTCATCGAGTATGTCGCAGTTTTTTGGCGGCTCTCTATACCTGTCTGGCGACCTGAAAGCTGCGCTCGTGCCGCCCTCCATTGACATTGGAGGTGCTCGAGATAAGTCGCCAGTGACAATGGAACGAATCGCTTCTGCAGGCAGCTATTTGGAAATCCCCTTCATGACTGATGCTTCAGCTGTCCCGTCAACGCCGCTGAGATCTGTCAACTATTATGCATCACAGCCTCAACAGTTTCCCTTGCAAAAAGCATATAAAGAGATTTTACAAAGATTTTCCGTCCAAGTTTCGCCTTACGAGAAGCTCAGAGCCCTATATGAGTTTCAAATTTTGGTGGTCGCCAACTTGACGTTGCCAAACGAGTCCACAGAACACAGTCTTCATAGATTAGCTCCGACAATGCCAGTCACGCCAGTATTACAACAGTTGAAAGGTAGCCAGACTACTTCGCCATCAATGTCAAGAATGCACCTACAGCGAGACTCCTTGGACCTGGCAAAACTTCGTGTTGAAGAGCTATCCATTCGATCAGTACCGACAACTCCCAATCGAAGTTCGCTGTACACTACTAATAGCAACGACTCTGATTCATCAGCCCCTGGAGTGGATACCATCGTAGATGAGATTCAGAGACTTCTTGCAATCCCTGATCTACGTCCAAAAACACTGTTCCGAGATTTGCAGTACATCGCGACTTTCATTCCTGCGACCATACTGAATATGACTGACGAGGGCAAAGTGTTCTGGGACTTCAGTTTGGCAGCTCTCGCACTAAAACGGGAAGCTTTAGAAGTCCTTGTCAGCCACGCAGCTCATTCACTCGAACTCCTACGAGCTCCAATGCCGCCACCTGCGAAGACAAACTCACACTGGAACAATTCCACGCATTCGCTGGCGGATGTAATCACGATCTTCACTTATGCTGCCAAAGAAAAGGATCCGATCGGCATGCGCGAGCTAGGATTTCTGATGCTCGAGAAGCCGCAAGCATGTCCCTTGATCGTACCACCCTTTTCAGATCCTGCCGAGGTCTTTGATCGTCGAAGAATGGTTGCATTGCAAAACAATATGTCGTCAGAGGCAGTCACGAAGTATTTAGCTGCTCGGGCATGGCTAGAGGGTGCCGCATCCGGGGGCGACGTTCCCGCACTATCGTGGTTGCGAGAAAAGAGGTATAAATAAACACGAGGAGATATATAATATTGATAGTTAGCGGTAGCGAATGGGCGTCATATAGATTCCTCGAAGATATGTTATTTCACAGTTATTGCTCACTTAATGTTTTGGTTTATAAGATGCAATTCTAAGCATTTATCATGTTGCACTGGTGGTGTAGTGGTTATCATTGTCGCCTTCCAAGTGTCAGACCGGGGTTCGATTCCCTGTCAGTGCATGTCGTTTTTGTCTTCACAACCTTTTCTGACACATTCATATAGAGCTTGACACGTCTGTATCGTGCGCACTTGATATTGCAGATCTAATCTGGATGCAGGAGCCATCCTATGTCATCATAATGGCCCTTGCATGGTCGATGCACAAAATTATCAACAGACTTTCTGTTGACAGACAGTGCACCAAATATTTCCGAGTCATTTGTATCGGACAATGAGTCTAGACTGTATCTAGATGTACAGTGCAATCCGAGAGGTCGAGGAAGGCATGCGGAAAGCTAGTGAGCAGTGCTGGGATGTTTCGCACTCGGTCGTACTCGTGGTGTATGACCTCTGCTGAAACGGAAACGGTGCTGGGATCACGATACAAGACTGGTCTCACGAGACGTCCGGCTGGGACGGGTCCCGGTGTCGTTCCCATGCCACAGTGCTACCATGGTTCTGATTCTTCTCAGTCCATCTTGGGAACGGACGTGTCGGGTTCAGTGGCACGATGAAGGCATTATTCTTCCCTCTACTTGTGGCACAGATGACTCTCTTGGCGGTACGGACAAGATCTCTGGCGAGGGACGGACATGGAGGTTGATGGGAGTAGGTGGCGGAGGACTGTCGCTCGTTCACGAGATCGTTCCCCCCTTCTCTATCGGAAGCGACACTGTTACGTCCTGATCCGGTCTACATGTCACGCACACATGGACAGTTACGTTCGTTGGAGGAGAACACACTCAGTCGGTCGCGTGTGACGACTCGTAGTGGAGATACTGGGGCAGTGAATCAACGGAAGGAGAGTGAGAGCCTCTCGTGCGCGGCATTGCAGATTTGTTTGGTATCCATTGTTCTCGTCTTGTTGTGGCAATGCAGTTGACCTATTCAATGCCATAATTCTCATTGTTACGATGCTGTCCAGTCAACATTCATGACGAGCGCTTGGATTCGGACCAGTGAAGCCATTCATGCGTCAGCGCACGAGTCTCACGAATCATGAATCAAGTCAAACACGTACCCGAGTAAACACATTCTCGAAACACGGTGAAACAAGAGTCGTCCTTGGTCGTGACACATCTCGTGTAGTGCCCGGAGATGTGTCCACTACATAAAGGCAACGACACCGCTCACCCATAACATGCCCATCCACCCCAAGCACACCAGTCAGCCCGATAGCCAGACATGTTTTCCACAAAGATTATCGTTGCGGCCATGCTCGCCGTCGTGTCCGCCCAGGCTGTCGTCAATTACGAGACTGGACTCGATGGCGCAATCGCAAATACAGAGCTGAGGGCCATTGCTGGTGTCGATGGAGTTCCCGAGGATGATGATGTCTTGCCTGAAGGATCCAACTGGTTCGTCGCACGGAGTGTGAATGTGAACATGACTGCAACACATGACGTGAGTACCAAAATGTACGAGGCAGGATCCGGGAGCTGACAGAACAGATGAAATCAGGAAAGGCAAAGACCAGTGGAGGTGGTCGTTCGATGGTCGACTTCGTGACCATTGGTACTGCTCTTGTAGTTGCAGCAGCAGCAGCTGTGTAGTGGCAGTGAGATGCTATAAACCATCACAATTGAATTATCTTACAACGAAACATCTACAAGCCTGCTATCCTAAAGTTTACCCAAATATGCTGCTTCGCGGGCCCATGCTAAGGCTGATACACTACATATGCCGAATCTATCGCATCAATTTCTTTCTTCTGACGTTCCCGTGACTTTTGCCTTCTTACGTGAAGAAACAACACGGTAGTGCCAAAGTGCTTTGTTGTCGAAAGAGGAAAGGAACGGCAAAAAGTGTGTAGAACAAATTGAAGAGCACGAGTGCAAGCGCGCCTATTTTCAAGGCAAACGGTGCAAGAAAGGCGCTCTGCAAGAGTGTCAAGGCCAGTCCAAGAAGAAAACACAAGAAACCAATGCCGTATTGTACAACCTCCGAATTGCTGGGAACATACGGAGGTGATACAGCCTCGTAATAGCTCGCTGAGAAGTCAGTAATCGTACGAAGCGAATACTGTGTATTTGCTCGTACGTAAATGATCGAACGAACTCGTTGTAATACCAGAAGAGCTGGAACGTACTGGAACTTGTGGGACAGTCTCGCGTGATGGACGAGCGTCAGATTGTCTGTCAAGGACGGTGACAATCAAGCGCCTCGCTGGCACCTCATTGTCTGCACAAGATGTAGTGGTACGAATTGACTCAGGCCCCAGACTCCGAGTTGTGCTCCTGGTCGTGCCGTACAGCTGTGCAGCAGTCTCCCACGAATCAATATCTATTGGGTACAGATGTGGTCCGGTCGCACTCTGATGATTCTGCCTATGTCTGAATGCTGAAAGATCCTCTGCCACTTGAATAGTACCCGTGTCAGTATTTCCAGCATCATTGAGAGATAGAATCTGGTTGCCGGACAACTCCTTGGTCCCGAACACTATCCTCGCCGCTGCTGGAGCGCTCGACAATCTAGGCCCGACCATGCCGACGTTTGGGCTCATCACTCTCTTGTATCTGTCCCTGCAACAGGACAAATGAGGTCAAGTCACAGTAGTGTAGGTCCTTCACTTACCTTACAAATGGTGAACAGTCAAGACTCTCGCTTGTTGAAGCAGAAAATTTGGCTCTTGGTAACGAGCTTGAAGTAGAGGTACGAGACTGATGTACTTGCCTACACTTTCTTGTGTCATTTCTCACGTTGGATCGATTACGTGACACTGGAATTCTACTGTAAGTGGGCGACATGATTGAGTGCAGAGTTCGAAAGGATGTGATGAGTGATTGCTCTGGACTAGTGCCACAGGCACAGATTTATGATACAATGGTTGTTGAATTGAGAATACAGAATTTGAGATTATGCTGAATAGTTGGACGTGACTGGCAGTCGAGTGAAAAGAGCGAGTGACAGCAGGGAAGAGTCAGGAGTCTGATGACGAAGCACTGATCATTCGGCTCATAGCTTCTTTTAATTCTCGCTTGAGACGCTGCAACTGCTGCTGCTCCTTCTCTCCTGCTCGTTCATACAGCATGGTCATTGTCCGAGGAATTATCGGATGTGTCAGTTGTATGTCCAGTTACACGCGAAAAAAACCTTCGAGCTCTGGCGCGACGAGAACCCCAAATTTTTGACTGCCAGTATTGCCCGGTACAGTCGAAACAAGGCAACACCTATGCTCCATAAGACGACTCAAGTACGTATGTGTCACAGACAGGACCAAAGGATAGTCAAGTAGAGGCAGGCACGGGGAGCCAGACTCGTGTTCAGTCACTCCAATCGTCAATCTCCTCTTCCCTCTCACGTTCTTGTCTCTGTACTCCGGCACGTTTCCTACTTCGTCTGACATCGTCTTCGCCCAAAGCTCCGAGACCGATGGCAATCTTCTCGATGTCCCCCAGAGAGGTGCTCATCTTCAGGCCGACGAATTGTTCTTTCATGTTGTTTTGATGATAGACCAAGATTGTTGGAACAGCCTGGTCTGGATAGCCTTCTATGGCTTGATCTGCAACGATGGCACAGACTTTGACTGAGCCATATCTTGTAGCGAATTCCGACATAATTGGTCGTAAGTGTTTGGAAGCAGACAGATAGTCTTTGTAGAGAAAAACAAAAACCCAGTGCTTGTCAGACGCCTCTGTAACCTCTCGTGTGTATTCTGCTTTCGCGATCGGCAACAAGGAGCCAAAGACACTCCTGTTGACCGTCTGCTGCATCTCCTTCATGCGCCTTGCCCTATACTCTTGCACAACCGCTTCGTCCTCTTCATCCTCTAATTCATCGAGTTCGTCCAACTCCAAGTCATCGAGACGCGAGTCATGCTGAAGCTGTCGAGCCTCGGCAATGAGCTCTTCGCGGTTCTCATCAGGATCCTTCGGTTTGTCCGGTATGATCTTGTGTGCTCGAAGAATGTCGTTCCACTCAGTGTCCTCAGTCGGGTCCACCTCGACATTCATGCCACCCCCCATACCGGCCATTCCTGCCATCATCGCAGGATCCATAGGAGAATTACTGTGCACACACCAAGCCAAGCTTTTGTGCTTGTATGTATCTTGGCAGAAACCAATGTATCGTGCAATTTGTGAACCAGAAGCCACTGATGCGACAAAGATGGACAGCGGGCGAGATTGCTCAATCAGGCAAAAACTCTGGCCTCCGCCGGTTGCGCCTTGATGTTGCATCTTCCTGAGACATTCAAAACAGTCGTGACTGTCGCCTGAAGGCCTTGGCTGGAGAGACCAGATGAATCGCGCCCGAGTGTCAGTTGGCATGGTATAGCGGAGAATGCTTCAGTGCAGAAAAGAATGGAGGAACAGTCGGTCAAAAACTTAAAGTCGCGGTTCGAACAGCTGAATTCAACCTTCAAACCTCCTCTACCAGTAAAGCCGATACCAAATCGCCCGGTTCATGAGGAAGTGAAGAAAGAGTCTCCTGAACTGCGACCAGATGTGAACGGCGTTGGTACTAGTGTGAACAGCCAAACAAGGACATCAGGACCATTTGACCCAGATGTGTCTGATCCCTTTAGCAGTCCACTCAATTCACCGGCCATAGACAAGGTTGATTTCAAGCCTAGAGTGCCAAGCAACAAGCCGAGACAAGATCTGAACGACTTATCTTCCAAGTTACACATACATGATACGTCACAACATGGGGAGACGCAATCGAGTAGTGCCGCATTGTTGAGAGTCCCAGGCGTGAGTGCAGCTTCTGCTTCGAGCATTTCGCGACCGGGGTCTACAAAGCCAGCTCCTCCACCTCCTTCGCCGCGCTTGAAGTCTCCCAGACCAACGACCCGGACATCGACTGAGTTCAGGAGACCCAGTCCTGCTGTCGCTCGCAATATTTTTGACGACGATAACGACGGTAATGGTAATGATGAGATCGACCCCGGGATTGATTCTAGCGCTCGTTTGACGCCTTCCAATGGATCTCGTAAACCTAGTGACACGAGGCCGAGTCAACCGCCTCCTCCCATACGGAAAGTCTCTTCGAATGAGCTCGATGCATCGTCGGGTCAATCTGCAACGAATCATCTCAATAATAGATCAACGATCCACTATTCGGCAGACAATATTTCGCAATCGATTTCTCCTGTTCCTGACAGGTCAATCAACTCCAGTGCTACAAACAAACTTCAATCGCGGCAATCAGTGGACGCATTTAGTCCTCTACATGATATCATGGCACAAAAGCCGATGTTACCATCACGGCCCGTATCACAAAGTCTCCATGGTCTCATGGCGTCCCGGTCAGAGTCGCCATTACAGCAAAAGCCAGAGCTACCTAGACGCACGGACTCTACAAAGATGATGGTACCCCCGGTCCTGGTACGATCGATGCCTCCTTTACCAAGCAGGCCGACATACAATGACACTTCAAAAGCCACGCTTTCAACAAGCCGGCAGTCGCTGCAACACGAACGACATGCCGTCGATGCTTCGGCCGCTTATCGCCGAAGCCTAGACGAGCCACCGTCCTTACGTAAAAGTCAGAAGGCTCAGGATGCAACTATCCTGAATGAAGACTCAGATGTCGACGACGATATGCCGTTAGTGGTAGACAATGCTCGCGCCCTGGATCAGCCAGATACCTCTACGGCGAATCGTAAGCCACCACGCTTTAAAGGTACTCACTGGGATGTCATGACCGGTAAAGAAATTAAGAAGACTGCCTTATGCGGTGACTCAATCATGATTGCACATAGTGACAAATTAAAGCTTCACAATCTGTTGACGGGAGAGATCACTTGGCAATTGCCTGTCGTAGACACAAGAGTTACCGCAATGGACTTCCGCACCGTAGACGCTCACGAACTTGATCACGCTGGACGCTTTCTATGGATAGGATTTAGAGATGGTTCTTTGCACGAACTTGACATAAAAAATCGGGTCATTGTTGAACGATACTTTCACGCGCACGGTGCGCCGATAGTGTCAATTCTCAGAAATAAGCGAACGATGTGGACCCTGGATGAGAATGGTAATCTACAGATGTGGTCCAACAAGGAAAGTTGTTCTCTGAAAGGGAAACCTTCTTCGACGAGTCTACGTACTGTCATCGGCGTCAATGCGGCAACTGTGATCGGCGGTTTGCTCTGGATTGGATCTGGTCGCACCGTACATGTGTTCGACCCGAAAAAATCGAGTCAGTCTCGACTCACTCCTGATCGCGGTGTGGAGCCTAGCCGTGTAGCTGGAACTATCACTTGTGTTGTGCATCTACCGCACACGCCAGACTGTATCTATTTTGGACACGACGACGGCAAAATTTCAATCTTTTCAGTCACAGAATTGCGGTGTATTGAGGTCATCTCAATCTCGCATTACAATTTGTCTGGTCTTCTCGGCGTCGGTGACTATCTATGGGCTTCGTTTAAGACGGGGAAAATCTTTGTGTATGATGTACATAGTCGACCTTGGAGGGTGATGAAGGAATGGCACGCGCACAAAAGTCCGATTTTGGAATTGAATATCGACCGTTATGGATTGTGGCAGGAGAAGCGATTGCAAGTAAGCTCCATGGCAGGTGACGGGGCTGTCAAGATATGGGATGGACTCCTCATGGAGGACTGGCTTGATGCAGAAATGCAAAGACGCCTCGAAGAGTTCTCAAGTATGACCACGACTTCGGCCCTGGTATGTACATGGAATGCTGGTGCTTCTGTACCGCAGAAGCTCACTCGTGATTACGAAGATGCTCAGTTCATTGAGAACATGATTCGACAAGCAAAGTCTCCGGACTTTATCATATTTGGTTTTCAAGAACTCGTCGATCTCGATGACAAAGGAAAGGCTGGGAAGTCTGTTGCCAAAGGCTTCTTTGGCAAGAAGAAAGAGAAAGAACCAGACGAAAAGGCTCTGGCCGTTGCGTACCAGCAATGGCAAGCTCATCTTGAAAAGCAAGTTGCCATCGCCAGCTCTTCCTCGGATGATTATAAGCTATTACAGGTCCGCAGCCTAGTCGGCCTCTTTACGTGTTTGTTCGTGAAGCGAAAGTTTCAAAACCGAATTGGCAATGTAGAAGCAAGCAGTGTCAAGACTGGACTGAAAGGTTGCTACGGCAACAAGGGTGCCATTGTTATAAGATTGGTCTTGGACGACACCTCCATGTGTTTTATCAATTGCCATCTTGCAGCAGGACAGAAGAATGTCATGAACAGAAACAACGACATCTTTTCCATCCTAGATCAGGCTGGACTTTCAGCATCGACTGAAAGACAACCAGGAAACCATGTGTTCGTCTCTGGCGGTGATGGTAGTATGGTGCTGGATCATGAAATATGCATCATAAATGGCGACATGAACTACCGCATCAACGGAAATCGAAACCAAGTGATACAATATGTCAAGGAGGGTCGACTGGACAAGTTGTTGGAGAACGATCAGTTACTTCTCGAACTACGAAAGAATGCAACGCACAGAATGCGATCCTTCACGGAGAGCGCAATCAGCTTCAATCCAACGTACAAATACGACCCGGGCACCGACAATTATGACTCCTCCGAGAAGATGAGAGTGCCCGCCTGGTGTGACAGAATTTATTATCGAGGGCTTGGGACTTCGCAGCTGCAGACAAGCTCATATCAAGCTCACGTCTGCCGAGTATCGGATCACCGTCCTGTTTCCGCCTTACTCCACATGCGCGTAAGTCTACCAAATGCCCTTTCGTAGTAGTCGAGCTAATATGAGACAAGGTGAAGACGGTCAATGCAGAACAAAGGAAAGAAGTATACGATAACGTGACGCGACAATGGGTCGACCTGGCAAACAAGACGATCGTAGCTACGAAGGTTGCTGCATTGTGTGAAGTGACTGGACGAAATGAAAAGGAATGCAAGGAGGTCTTGAGGAAGACACACGGGCAGGTTGTGAGCGATGCAGCGAGGGCGATGATTTCCACCTAAGGTAGAGTGCACAGTTGAATACTAATGCTGCTACCTCTTCTTTCTTCTACTCTTCACGATCCGAACCGTCGCACATCTGGTGGAGATTTGGTCACGTGCAGCGAACAGATCAATTTGCTTATCAGATTATCTCACGGGAATGAATCGGATTCCCGTGCTTGACCCACCCCAGGACACTCTTCTATCTACTGGCTCTCCTATATGTCCTGCAGCGTTCTTGTTAGGGTGGCATCTTGTCAACGCACGCAACAGTATCCCAACTTCGTCATCCTCGACTTTATAGACAACGGCATCTCCTCTCTCTGTCCAGGAGTTGTCGTTGAACGAGTGCCGGCGATCTTGTATAAGCACGATATATTCTCCACCAGGCGTGTCGAGCAGGAGGCGGTATGACGACCAATCCGCCCTCCATAGCGATGAAGCCGGCTTCGGCCGCCAATTCCAGTGCCTTTGCCGTACAGACATCGAAAGAGTGGGTCTTGCCACCTAGACCGAAGCCAGGACGAAAGGCCGATTGTGACAATGCGCCCACGAAGCGGAAGGCACAGAACAGGGAGGCGCAGAGAGCGTTTCGTGAGAGAAGAGCTGCGCGTGTGGGTGAACTGGAGCAACAGATTCGTGACATTGAGGCAGGACACAGGACGGCACTGGAAGCATTGGAAGTCGACAATGGCCGCTTGAAATTAGAGAATATCAAGTTGAGGGATGCCCTGGACGGACTTATGAGAGAGTTGAGCACGATTCGAAGCTTGACAAAGCTGTCGGAATCGCCGAGTCACAACATGCAGACACCAAACCTGACACCTAATGCTTCTTTGCCCATAACAGCATTCCAGCAAGTGGCGAGTCCTGCTGCGTCCCTAGAACTTGAAGCCATTCCTGAGCTACAATCCGTCACGCCGGGACTTAGTCCTCTGAACTTCCCAAGCCTGTCTCCTGGTCTACTGGGACAATCGGTCCCGTTGAGGCGCAAACATAAATCGACTGCCGATGCTCAGTCTATAAACAAGAAACCGAGACTTTCTCAAAACTCCAGTCTGGATCCGCAAGAGATGGACTACGCCTTTAGCATAGCTGCATTCAAGCCGCCTGCCGGAGAATCATGCGGCTTCTGTAGTGATGGCACGCCATGTCTCTGCGCGGAAGCAGCTCAACAGCATGCAATGACAATCAGCAAGCACGATGAGCAAGAAATGGAAATGGAGAGGGAAATGGAAATCTGTGGTCTATGTGCACAGGAAGTGCCCTGCGGTTGTACTGCAGGCGCGAACGAGGCAGACACAACCAAGGAACCCTCGACCACTGCTACTACGGTCGGTCACTCTCTACCTGTCATACCAGAGGAGGACAACGGCCTTTGTACAGGGAATCCCGGTAGTTGTCGACAATGCCAATTGGATCCCATGTCGACCCTCTTTTGCCGTACCCTGGCCGCGAGCAACACCGGGGGGACCACGCCTCCACTGACGAGACCCCCTGCATTGCTGCGCAACTCCAGCACGTTCTCCACCAGTTCTGCAAGGGACAGCACCCCACCGCCCACGACCGAAGTCCAGGGCTTCGTTCCGTGCTCTGCCGCATACAAGACTCTATCGCGTCACGAAAATTTCAGGGAGAGCGATATGGACAGCATCGTCCGAGGTCTCGACGTTGACCGAGCCTCGGGCAGAGGGGTGGCGGTCGGCAGTGTGCGTCACGTCCTGCGTATCCTCGATCGTGGTCTCGGTCGTGGTTCCTAAGCGCATTTTGCCAGATCCATGCATGCTACAATGGTTTGGGTGCACAATCATCATAAATGCACAATTTTCAAAAGACAATGTTTTGTACTTAGCGATAGCCATAGCATGGCATATGAATCATCATCATCATCATCATCATCATCATCATCATAACCAATCACAAGATCGATTGTTGAGAAATTTCGTGTCTATTCCCTGAATGAATTCGGTAGTTGAGTGAAGAAGCTCGGATATTCCGAGAATTCTTTCGGCAAATCCGGTTCAAGTCGATCGGTTTGTGCCGAAGCCACTGGCTGAGTATTTGAGCGATTTGATTGGCTCGGTAAAGCCGGACCAGTCGGAACTGGATGCGATTGAGCGCCTCGTGCCTTTGCCTCTTTCGTGGTCAGCGTTCCCACTGATTTCTACTTTCGCTCTCATCCCGTTACGTTCCTCTTCTCAATCTCTTCCCCCCCTCCCCCTTCCCTTGGGGTTCGTCAAGAGGTACGCAAGAGCCGGACACTGCCATCACCGCAACTTTTCTGCTCTCCCTCGTAGTGACCGGTCCCTCTGACGTGCGCGACGCCTGCGTACAGCTCGTCTGACAGTGTCGGCGGATTCACAACCACCGCGATTCATAGCAGTGTACACCACGTTACACACTCGGCAATTCTTGCCGAGCTCGAGACGTCATGGACAAGATTGAACGGTTGCTGTCACGTCCGGTCGCGAAGCCTTATAGGACGAAACACTTGGATGGAGGTCCCAATATACATCTCAATCCACAGACGGGATTTCTCGACTTTTCCCCAAACGACATAGAAAATCCCAAGAATTGGAGTAAAGTACGTCGATGGTTCATCACCGTTGTCGCAGTCCTGCTTGTCGTCAATGCCACCTTTGCTTCGTCCTCACCCAGTGGGTGTCTCGAAGGCATTGCAGAAACGTTTGGCGTGTCTGAAGAAGCGGCCGGACTCGTCATCACGCTCTTCTTGCTCGGATATGTCTTTGGCCCACTCTTTTGGGCACCCTTGTCTGAATTTTTCGGAAGGCGGTGGATCTTCTACATCTCATTCACAGGCTACCTGGTCTTCAACTTTCTCTGTGCCTTTGCACCAAACTTTGCTGCACTTCTCATCGGTCGTTTCCTCACCGGTACGTTTGCGAGTGCCCCGCTCAGTAATGCGCCCGGTGTGCTGGCTGATATCTGGGGTCCGGTCGAGCGAGGGAATGCCATGGCGGTGTTCAGTATGATGACCTTTGTCGGTCCGGCTCTCGGACCTGTCATCTCCGGCTTCTTACAACTCAAGCTGAACTGGCGCTGGAACTTTTATGTCTTGTTGTGGCTAGCTGGTGCTACGGAAATCTTGATGTTTACGTTGCCAGAGACCTTGCCGTCAATGATCCTGCTACACAAGGCTCGCAGGATCAGGAAAGCCAAGTACGAAGGCTTCGAGGATGTGCGGGCACCGATCGAGGCCACTGACCGCAGTCTGAAGGTCATGTTCAGGGTTGCGCTCACCCGTCCCTGGAAGATTCTTGTCGATCCAATCTCGCTCTTTGTCGCCATCTATCTCAGTGTGGTCTATGCTCTCCTCTACATGCTCTTCACCATCTACCCCATCGTCTTTCAGCAGAAGCGTGGTTGGAATGCTGGGGTCGGGCAGCTTCCGTTGATTGGAGTCATGATTGGCGCCCTTCTGGGCGGCGCCCTCATCTTTCTCATCTCCATCAGGGACAGGAAGAAATTGGAGCAGGGACACCGCGGCAGAGCTGAAGACAGGCTGCCCGTCGCCTGTATCGGCGGCATCGTCTTTGCCGTCTCCATGTTCTGGTTTGCCTGGACGAGCGAGTACAACAGCATCCATTGGATCGTCCCCACCATTGCCGGCGTGTTCCTGTCTGCCTCGATCCTGCTCATCTTTGTGGCCTTTCTCAACTACCTGACGGACACGTACCTGATGTACGCCGCATCGGCGCTGGCGGCAAACACTGTCTGTCGAAGCGCATGTGGAGCTGCCGCGCCGCTCTACACACAGTACATGTTCAATGCCCTCGGGGTGGGCGGTGGCGGGAGTCTGATTGGGGGCGTGGCCGTCCTGCTCGCACCAATTCCGTTTGTGTTTTTATGGTACGGTGAACCCATCCGGAAACGGAGCAAATTTGCACCGACCGACGGAAAACCGGCAGACACCGAGCAGGAAGTCCCGGAGGAACAAAAGGTGCGGAGCGACGACGAGGAGAGCACGTTGCATTCCCCCGACCGCACCGACTCTGCCGGCCGGGGCGAGACACCGTACGTCGCTGCGGGAGAGGGCCTCGACCGCGTCGCTCGCCCGGACGATGCACGACAACGTGATGTCGCGCAGCTGGACACACCCTCGGACGAGTTTCTGCATGGTCGAAAGCCCGACTTTCAATCGAGTACAGTCAAGAGCACAGGCTGAGCCGCACCCACACAAAAAATTGCAATCACGATGATGATATTTTTTCATGGAGTTTGTCGGTGTCTAGAGCATATTTCACATTGCGTAGGCAGTATTATTCATGAAGCAAAAGTAGGTCAACACCCTGACCTGAGCTAGCTATATCCTCCATGTGCTCCATTTTTGATCTGTATACCAGGTGTGTGTGCTTCACATCCACCAAAATGCAGAATGTGCCTTTCAGAGGTCAACACTCCTCTCACATGGGATTGATCCTGATTCTTGTAGTCCAGATGTCTGTCAAGAGCTTTACTTTGCGCAGTCCGCTGCACATACTCGTGATTGACGCATGTCAATTGATTCGTGTCCAGAAAAACATCAGAAGAAGAGAGAGAGAAGCGCCTTGCGGCTTTTATTAGTTTTATACATATCTAACCTATGATGCCACACTTCACCCCTCCAAAGCCGCCATCGAGAGACAACAACCTGTTTTTGCGAGTAGAGGAGGGCCTCGTACCCAGAAAAAAGAAAAAAAGTGGTCATTATGGGACTCGAACCCACAGCCTCGGCGTTATTAGCACCACGCGCTAACCAATTGCGCCAAACGACCAGATGATGCCTGCACTTCTAATAAAAGATATATTCAAAATGACAACAACATACAAACATAAAGATGTACAATATCAGAACATATCTGCCACGAGAATCGGCGATATGCATACATATGAAGTTAGTCCACTTCAAGGGCATTCGCAAGCTCCGAATCAGTGGCACTCGACGCCCATATGCGACTGCAAACAAAAAGTATAGCGACACTCTTGCATTACCCACCACAAACTTTCCACTTCGACCAGATCATTCTATCACTCCCGATCCCCAGCGACATATCGAACTCTATCAATGGCAGAGACAGAGAGAGTTAGAGCCTTTACAAGGATGCAAGAACCCGGAGGAGTTTATTCTGCACGATGGACCACCCTATGCTAATGGCAATTTACATACCGGACATGCACTGAACAAAATATTAAAGGACATCATCGTCCGGCGCAAAATATTAGAGGGCGTTAAAGTCAGCTACGTTCCGGGCTGGGATTGTCATGGTCTCCCTATCGAACTGAAGGCTCTGCAAGCTCATCAAGCTGCACAGAATGTCGAAGATGCTTTGTCTGCCTCGACTAGAATCGGGCCCGAAAAAGTGCGAGCTATTGCGCAGACTTTAGCGTCCGACACCATAAACACACAAAGTGAACAGTTTCAAAGGATGGCACTGTGTGCTGACTGGGAGAATCCCTACAAGACTATGAAAACGTCGTACGAAATTGCACAGTTGAGAATATTCTCAACAATGGTAGCAAAGGGCTTGATTTCACGCGCGGAGAAACCGGTATATTGGTCACCTAGCTCCCGCACAGCATTGGCCGAGGCAGAATTGGAATATGTGGACAACCATACTTCTCATTCTGTCTATGTCGCCTATCCGTTGACATGTCCTCTGCTGGAACGAAGCAATGTTTCTCTGTTGATCTGGACCACTACTCCCTGGACGATACCAGCTAACAGAGCGATTGCCGTCAACCCGGATATGCAGTACTGTATGCTCGTATCAGCGGATGGTTTGAGACATTTCATCGTGGCTACAGAACTAATTGACAAGGTGACAGCAATCATATCGGAACCGGTCTCAGTCTCAGGTTCCACTTTGAAGGGCAGTGATCTTGTGGGTTTGTCCTATGAAGATGTACTCGACACTAGCGCAAAAGCTTCTCGATCCGTGCTTGCTGCTGACTACGTGTCTGCAGAGTCAGGTACGGGTCTTGTACATACCGCACCCGGCCATGGACAGGAAGACTACTTGTTGTGTCGTAGTTTGGAGACTCCAATACTGCCATTCTCTCCCGTTGATGCAGCAGGCTGTTATACAGAAGAGGTTGGAATATCGTCACTGGTGGGACTGAATGTACAAAATGAGGGGTCCAAGAAAGTTATCGCCCTGCTTCAGGAAAACGGCAAACTACTCGCCATTGAAAAGTACAAGCATAAATATCCCTACGATTGGCGCACGAAAAAGCCAATCATCGTCAGATCCACTCCTCAATTCTTCGCAAATCTCTCCTCCCTCAAGAAGACTGCCGGACAAGCAATCGATCATGTCAGCATGCTACCAGAATCCGGCAAGAGTCGACTACGATCATATGTGAAGGACCGCAATGAGTGGTGTATCAGCCGTCAACGAAGCTGGGGAGTGCCTATTCCAGCACTCTACAACGAGTCAGGCGATCTTCTGATGAATGAGGCATCAATAGCACATATCATCTCTGTCATCCAAGAGAAAGGCATGCAGGCGTGGTTCGTCCCTGACGCCGAAGACCAATCCTGGCAAGCATGGGTACCAAGTTCGCATAGGCATGGGGAGAAGTGGGTACGAGGCACTGAGACGCTGGATGTGTGGTTCGACTCAGGGTGTTCCTGGGCAACACTTCAAGGCACCGAGAACGATGTAGTCGCAGACCTATACCTGGAGGGTTCTGATCAACATCGTGGTTGGTTTCAGTCATCATTGTTGACCTCGATTGCAACACGAGGTATCGCTCCGTACAAGCAGGTCATAACACATGGCTTTGTTCTTGATGACAAAGGGCACAAAATGTCCAAGAGTCTGGGTAATGTTATTGACCCTCTGCTAATCATCAGTGGCCGAGCTGCCACGGATCCTGCTCCAATTGACCCTTCGATCACGGATAAGAAACAGCGTAAACAATTGGAAAGACTCGCTCGGGAGGGAGCTTCAGAAATCAAACCACTCGGCGCAGACACTCTCCGTTTGTGGGTGGCGCAATCGGACTTTACGAGTGACGTTAGTGTCTCGAATGCAATCTTGTCGCATGTATCGGAGTCCTTGCGAAAGGTTAGAACTACCTTGCGATACATGATAGGCAATCTCAACGCGTTCGATCCTCGTACGACTCTATCAGCAAACTCCCCTTACAACGCAATCGACAATTATGCCACAGCTGTATCGACCAAGTTCAGATTGGAGATAGAGCAATATCACTCCATGTATTCATTCAACAAAGCAGTGGCTAGTCTGAATCAGTATACGAATGCGCATCTCTCCGCATTCTACTTTGATACCCTCAAAGACCGACTTTATACGGATGCTCTCGACAGTCCTTCTCGTTTGTCGGCGCAGAAGACGTTGTACACGCTGCTGAAGGACTATATGCTTGTCCTTGCTCCTTTCTGCCCACTAATCGTCGATGAGGTATGGAGTCACTTGCAGCCACAACTCACGGGCAAAGCCCAACATATTTATGCTTCTGACTGGCACGCAACGAGACTACAATATGTCGACCACGATCAGCTTCAGTCTTGGGAACCACTCATGCAATTGCGAGACACTGTGAATAAATCGCTGGAGGTTGCACGCTCTCAAAAACTGATTACTGCCTCCTTGCAAGCCTCGCTACGGCTTTCTTTGCCCAAGTCATTGACTTTACCAGTCCCGGCCTCGGAATTAGCTAACCTGTTCATTGTCTCAGATGTTCAGGTGGACCAGTCTGGAAAGGAGCTTTCAGTATCGGTGGAAAAGGCATCTGGCGACAAGTGTCCACGCTGTTGGACGTACACGTCCCAACAGCCAGAGAGTCTTTGTGCTCGATGTGAAAGCGTGCTATCTTAATTTCGATGAGATCTTGTTGGACAGTCACTCACCTTTTTCATGTTTCGACTTTATGGCTTCCATCTTGGCGGCTGCGTCGTCGATCTTCTTGAATGGCCAACTCCAGGCTGAGTTGTACAAGAACGGACGTAGATCAAATCTGTTATCGTCGGGAGAGTATGCTTCAGCATGATAGGCCGGTGTAAGTGTGGTCGACTTGTGTCTATTGATTCCATACATTCGCCAGAACAACTTGACCTTCATGGCCACCTGGGTTGGTGTCAGGTCTTGCCATACATGGACAAGTTTCGCAAACATCGAGTACGGGCCCAGACGCTCGATCTTGCGCAGACTTCCGTAGGTAGATAGGTCAGGATATGTCATACCCATGTCTGCTTCGTCGGATTGGACGTAGTTCTCGGTAATTGGTTCTAATTCAGCTGTTGGCACAGCAGTAATAAAGTCTTCCAACAAGGCGAAATTCGAGCCGTCCTGCAAATGGAACGAAGGATCGTGAGATGCGTGCAGAATGAATGCTTTCAAGTCCGTCTTTGAGATGCCACCAATCGGATTAATGTCTGCAGAACTACAGTCATATTTTGTCAGATATCCGCGCAATGTTTCATCCACGTTAGCTGATCCAAGAACAAGTAGAGATCCTTGGCGATTGCGTGTCCATGGTAGGAGTTGTGCTAATAGGTATGCGAGGACCATTCTCAATCGTGCCTGAATGTTTTGTAGTGCCAGGTTCTCTGGAGGTGAGCCGCCTTCGCTACGAAACCTAGCGGTGAAGCCTGTGACCGTTGTAAAGAGGTCACGAAGTGAGGTGACAACAGAGTCCATGTTCATATCGATATGGTAGGCTCCCATTGCACTGGCCAAGTCCCTAGCTCGACTTCTGGTCTCGTTGCTGGAGTTGACAGTTCCCATGAACGTCGTATGGAAGATGACATTGCTGAGGTCTTGTGGACACGTAAAGCTGAAGTCAACAGGAACCAGAAACTTGACGTCCTTAATCACTTGCTGATTTCCTGCATGATAGGCATTGAATACTAGAGTACACATGCTATAGACAATCATTGAAGTCGCACAAGAATCAATGCCACCGGACAATGGGATGAAGAATCCAGCTTGTTTAGAGCGTCTCAGATAGTCCCATAACCAGCATGCGGGACCTAGAGCGATTTCTTCCTCTGGCGTGTGAAATTGCACATCGATAGGCGTTGTTGGACGCAGCGTCAAATCATACAGTGAGTCTGCATTCGAGAATGAAAAGTCGGTATGTATACGTTGATACTGTGGAGCCCGTGTAGCTTGAATGCCTCTTGAAGCAGATATGCGATGAGCACGTACTTCTTCGAGATCGATCGTGGCAGTAACCACTTCAACATCGTTGAGCGAGAATTGTGAGCCCATTGCAAGAACGCGGCCATTCAGGACTATCATAGCACATCCATCGTAGTACAGTCTGTCACCATCGCAGCCTTGCTGGTTGGCGTATATGTATATGCCACCACATTTTTGCAGAGCTTCCTTCATGAGATCGACTCTAACGTTCAGCTTTCGCAATTCGTGATGAGAGCCAGAGGAGTTAGTCATAACTTCAACACCATTTAGTGACATGTTGATATGTGGGGATTGTGGAGTGAACAGTTCTTCACAAGTCTCGGCACCGATCACAGTGTCTCGAGTAGCAATGATTGCGTCTCCGAAAGGCACTTCAGTAATTCCCTGCATAATAGCAGATATAAATCGCGGCAGAGCATAGTTCTCAACCTGGAATGGCTTGTTCCATGGTGTAAAGTAGCGCATCTCACGGTAATTACCGTCATTTGCAAGCGAATCCTTTGGCTTGATCAGTAGGATCTTTCCGTCGAGCGCGATGACTCGACAATTATACTTCACATTTCGGTGTATAATCGGCATACCGATATCGAGCATGATCCCATGGCAATTTTCATCCTGGAGAATTGAGGCCATCATTTCCCAAGAATGTAAGTAAGTGTCGCCCTCCAGAAAGTGATCGAGACAGCCATAACCAGTAATTTCCAGTTCTGGTCCCACACGTATCTTGGCACCACGCTTTTTCGCGACTCGTATCGATTCCTTTATACGCTCACAATTGCCTTCGAAATCGAGGGCCCATTGATTCAGCGAGCAGGTCGCAAGGACAACAAAATGTCCCATGACTATGCCGAGTTAGACATTGGCTATTGAGATGTGACATACATATATGAGTGGTGTGCTCCGAGGTATCATGCTCGATAGCAAGAACAGATGGGATTCGATATAATAGAATATATATAACCAATATCTGCCAATTTCGTTATGCATTGGTCGTTTGGCGCAATTGGTTAGCGCGTGGTGCTAATAACGCCGAGGCTGTGGGTTCGAGTCCCATAATGACCACTTTTTTTGTTCTCCACTTTTATGGTATCAGTCCTTGCTAACAACGCCGGAGGTAGTGACAGAGCCACACAGATACACGCCAAGCATGCCGCTGCCTCACCCGTATTTCTCTGGTAAAATTTTGGTAGACGTTTGGGCAAGAAATGGGCTAGAGGTCGATATCCAGTTGTGTTCCCTGGGACCTTCCAATGGGAGTTTTATCTATGTTTTTGAAATGCCCAAAGACCTCTTTACAGCAGTAATTTGTCCGGATAGGGTGACTAGCGGGGGGAACACCAGCGAACTTTTCTGGCCTGTTCGTTACGGACCACGCGTCGGGCTCTTTTCTGAATCGGTAGAGGCCCTATCACCGAAGAGTTTGATCAGAGGATCCGACTACAGTATGAACGCTTTGAAGTATGATGAAGCAATGGCGTTCTTGTGCTGTGATGTTAGGGTTGGTTCTCAATTGAGAGACGCAGGCCACAGACTTTTGAAAAGGCAGTTCCTTTGGTGACGATTGATGTTGCGGCACTTAATCAAATCGGGCCCAAAATGTGCGAACCAAAGACACCCTTAGTGAGAAAATTCCAGAGATACTAAAATGCCATAATATTCAACACTCCCTT
Source organism: Taphrina deformans (assembly GCA_005281575.1). Lineage (NCBI taxonomy): Eukaryota > Fungi > Ascomycota > Taphrinomycetes > Taphrinales > Taphrinaceae > Taphrina > Taphrina deformans. The sequence goes on along the minus strand of RHGG01000009.1, from coordinate 15,952 downwards.
GCGGCAGTATTTACGCATGACACGCTCCCAACAAGTGAGTTGCACATGTATGTGGATGTTGTCTTGATGGTGCCTCTACAGTAAATTATCACCAGCGGCTCTAACATGAAGATTGTCTCGTCGAATGTTGCAATGATTAGCCCCGGGACACTAGCGAGCAGATCACGTTTTCTTCCGAACGATGTATGGAGGGCCTTCATCAACCTACAGGCGGGCATAATCTGCTTGAACGAGATAAGACCTGGATGCATTTCTACAGATTGGTCGGCACAGCTCTCACAATTTCACGGGGTAAGTTATGATTTCTTCATACCTTCGTCAGAATCATACGTTGCTCTGGCGGTACGCAGTAACCGCGTAGAGGTAACACTTAGGGCAGACGTACCCCAGTCTACACGGGCAGCAACATGGCTAATCCGTTTCCCGGAACAATTGGACGACACAATCACAAACATCAGTGTAGATACAATTAGCATAACGGTCGTTTATGCACCGGTTACACCACGCGACAGACTCTACTTTTTTGAGGACGAACTGTCCCAAATTGTGAGAGATTTGCATGCAAATCAGCACACAACACAGCAAGAGGGAATTGTTCCGTACCTCCTTACAGGGGATTTCAATGACTATCCAAGCCTTCTTGATGTCCAAACTGATCATGTCCAGGGTGACACAGCTCAGAGACATTGGGGAACAGCTTTGCAAGGTATTCTTTTAGATACTACGACAGTGGATGTTTGGAGAGAGCGCAACCCTGATGAGATGGTTTTCTCTTTCTTATTCCACAATACTTCCGACGGATCGGTATCGAAGAGAAGGTTGGACAATACGCTTTGCTCAGAAAGTCTCCTTAAGTGCCTCAAGGACATAACATACACAGATGGTCCTCTGTCACCAGCTCTGGATCATAGCGCAATGGTTCTAACAATCGTTGCAAAAAGTGTGATGACAAAGCTGCATGGCAGATGGCGTCTACACCCAAGCCTCCTCATGTCAAGTGCCTATGTAGCCGCAGCAACAACCTTCTCCAAGGATTTCGATCTCAGAGAGCATCGATCTACACCCAGAGGATATATCACAAATCTACTATGGGCGGTGCAACATTTCTCCATCCGATACCTCACGACCACAAAGGAAGGGTACCGACAGAAAGCTAGCCTCATAGCACATGATATAAACACGGAAGCAGTGCAAGAATTAGCAATGAACCATAGTTCTAATATCTCAGTGGACGATCGGAGCGTCACGAGTTCCTATGCAACCATCAAGTCATATGCGGAGAGCTATAAACTGGACGTAGCGAGGATTGAAACATCGAGAAGGAAGAGACTCCAGAACGAGGAGCGCAGGCCAACGGCTTTCACTCGTGAGGCAATCTTTCAGAGCAAAGGGTCAGTGGTACAAATACCGAAATTGGACGATCCTTTGGGTATTGGCTCATCCACAAGCGAAAGTGGGCTCATACGTTCACGCATAGCCAATTTCTATGAAGCTCTACACACTCCTGATGACGTGGCATTCAGGAACACAACATACAAGGAAGAGGTTGATGCATTCCTATCAATGAGTGTGAAGCCGGGTACCCTCAAGGAAGGAATTGGAAAGGCCACCAGAAACTCAATACAGGTCGACATGGACGTTGAGGAGGTGTTTGCTGCAACAAAGAAGGCCAATATGGCTAGTGCTGCGGGCAACTCGGGCATTCCCTATCGATTCTGGCTCATTTTTCATTCCATCTTTGGCGCACGGCTTGTGGCTCTGGCGAATTACATGATGAAGGGAGGGGAGTTAGGTCAGAGTGACCCAATTATCCCGGTGACCATACTCTACAAGCGTGGGACGCGGAGCGACATTCGAAATTACAGACCCATCTCACTGATTGACACCCATCTGAGAATACTCCTGATTGCTATCACGACCAGGCTTGGTAAAGCCTTCACAAGGATAATACCGGACAAGCAAACAGCCTTTATTCCTAAACGTTCTATAATTATGAACGTTCTCACAGTTATCTTAGCCCTCGAGTGGGGAGGGCCGTCTCTTTCAACAAACACTTCAACAGTCTTCCCGGATTAGGTGGTGCTTTCAAGCATGGATCTCTGGGTACGAGGCCCTCCTCTACTCGCAAAAACAGGTTGTTGTCTCTCGATGGCGGCTCTGGAGGGGTGAAGTGTGGCATCATGGGTTAGATATGTATATAACTAATAAAAGCCGCAAGGCGCTTCTCTCTCTCTCTCCTTCAGAGAATGTCGCCAGACACTTTCGTAGCTCAAGCCACAAATTTGGTCTTCAACAACGTGTCCAGTTCCTGTCTTGAGTTTAAGGAGATAGACAGGAGAATGCGGAATGCTTCACTATGCCATCAACAATTACAAGGGTCTTGCCATGGTCAATGACAAGGATCTTCGGGTCCGTTCGTGAAGAGAAGTGATATTCCAGGATCGTGATATTGAAGATGAGACTACTCCGGCTTGTTTCAATCGTCGAACAAGGGTTTCAACATCGGTACTTCTCTCACGGAATAATTGTGTTGCGGACTCAGAGGTGCTAGCAGCGCAATATGTAGATCCTGTTTCTTATACATGATTTTTACCCTGTTTAGGACAATTCTATGGTTACCACAGTTTTTAAGCATGAGATTCGAAAACAGCGTCGATCCGGACATATCGCGGCTGGACGAACATTCCAGACTCATCATTTATGCCAAAAATACTCTCTTATGCTGCTCCATATCAAGTTTGTCCGCTCGCTGCAGGTCGTCTCGATGGCGAGAATGGAGGTTGATTTGATGGCGAAGCACGCGCTTGTGTTCGTCATTATTGCTACAATCACAACTGTATACATCTATTCATACATCAAACCAAAAAGGAGCAAGCCAATCAACATCCCGGGCACAACAACACTTGGAGTCGACGAACAAAGACATCTTGAGCGCGCGAGGAGTAAAGGTCTGGAGCACGAAGCACTCCGTGCTCTGCACGAGAAATATGGTTCGATACTACAAGTCAGAAAGAATGAATTGTCATTCAATCTCCCATGTGCGTCGGATGAGATTTACAGGAATCGCAGATTTCTGAAGAAGTCGATGTACAAGCCAGATATTGAATCTCCCTTGTTTGATCTGAGAGATCCTGTCGTGCACGCAAAGCGCAGGAGGATCCTGATGCCGAGCTTCAGACCACGAGATATCGACAAGTTCGAGCCAATTGTTCTAGAGCTTTTGCAAGCCTGGCTTGAGCGACTGGAGAATTGCTCTGCAAAGTCTACTGCTCTCGACATGTCTACGTGGGTCGATTTTCTGGTTGTCGATATTCTCGGGTGTGACAATGATCTCACTGTAGACAGAGCCTTTCTGAGACGAACAGTAAATTGACTTTCAGTACTTCTCACGGATTAGTATGTCGGCTCGATGAAGCCGTCAGTGAGTCCAATTTCAAGGATTCTATAGTAATGGTAACAATGCCGTTGTCCAGTCGAGTAAAGCTTACACGATGAGACTTCCTGGTGGGGACTCGCGACATGGTACAAGAGAGGTCTGATGTACTCGAAAGCGCTCTGGAAGGGATATGCTCACGTACTAAAAGGCAGGAAGACTTGTAGTGCACTGACTGCGGATAGGATGAGACATCCAGCTGATCATTTTGAGGATCTGATGAAACCTCTAATAGAAGCATATGGAAAGGGCGAGATTTCGTTGTCGGCCGTTCATGCAGATGCCGCGGGCTTGACGTTTGCTGGTTCGGATACGACCGCCTTCACAATCACTACGGCTCTGTCGTACATAATCAATACGCCGAATGTACAAAACAAGTTGTATTATGAACTTTCAGCCTTGTTCGATTCGGCCGAGAACATATCAGACCACATGCTACGCGAAAGCGCACCATATCTGAATGCTGTCGTTAGGGAGACATTGAGAATATGGCCAGCAGTGCCAGGACCCCTGCAACGTGTATCGAACAGCGATGAAATCGTTTGTGGTGTAAAGGTGCCAGCAGGGGTGACTGTTTCGTCCGCCGCCTTTGCTATCTGCAGGGATGAGCGTTACTGGACCGAGCCAGGTAGCGAACTTCCTCTCATCGGAGAAATTTAGCCTGACAATCAAGATACCTTTAAGCCCGAGCGATGGCTCGCACATGGCATATCCAGCAGGGTACAAGCCAGTCAACCTTTCAGCACTGGTGCCAGATCATGTTTAGCGCAGCCGTACTTGAACTCCTGCATCCTCATTTGTAAGATGTACTGATGGCACAGATTGGCGTGGATGATGATGCGAATGATTCTTGCTCATCTGGTTTATTGCTTCGAGATGAAATCTATCACTTCCCAGGAGCGCTACGAAGCTGGCATGAAAAATCACTTTGTAATGAGCAAGGGGCCTCTTAAAATTGTTGTAAAGAGCAGAACGTCTGATTGGTAAAGAGTGATACTCATGGCTCTACCTATGCGACTTTCCATGACTCAGTCTACAGTCTAGCTCGACCCACAACAAAGCTGTGCAAATCAGTCTCGTGAAATTCAACATATCGACCATCCTTGAACCACAGCAAGCGATCACCACTCACTTTGGTATGATCGATGCCATGGTTTCTCAATGCGACTTTTTGGTGTTTGTGATTGCCGGTAACCTCCATCTGTTGAACGAATCGTAGAAATTGCGGGACCGCATATTTGGGTAACTTTTGTGTGACGTGCTTGGCGAAATGTTCGAGATCGAGCTTACTGTTTGTGTCCAGGAGGATCGCAGCGCATCCGGCTCGACCATCATGATTCGGTACTTGGACACCATAGACATTTACCTCCTGAATGCCGGGGAATGCGCCAATTGCTTCTGCAACCTCAGTAGTGGAGACGTTCTCGCCACGCCAGCGAAACGTGTCACCCATGCGATCTTGAAAGTACAGAAAGCCGTCCTTGGACATCATGAGATCGCCCATTCTCATGTACAGATCTCCCCTTTTTACGACATTGGAGAGCAATCTGGAATTCGTGGCTTTCGAGTTTCCGTAGTAGCCTACAAAGGTTCTCATTGGAACGGTTGTATCCACTTGATACAGAAGTTCTCCTATCTCGCCCGACGCACACGGGATACACAAGCCATCTTCGGTCCGTATCTCTTTTTCAGTATCGAGATCGACCTTGACGATGACAGTCTTTCCTTTGCCGAGCAGGCGACCGATCGTTCCGGTCTTGCCAACAGCGCCGGCTCCAAACGAGTTTTCGTTGTAGTGAAAAGCACTTCCCACACCTTCTGTCGAGGAGTAGAATTCTGCAATCACATCGATACCGAAACGTGCCCGAAAGTTCTCCCACACATCAGGGCGCATGCCATTGCCAAACGCTACCTTGACGTGATGCTGTTTGTCCAAGGGTGAAGGAGGTGCTGCCATCAGATATCGACACACCTCGCCTACATACTGAATATATGTGGCTTGTGAATCCCGAACTTCTTTCCAAAAGGTCTTGTTCGAGAACTTATGCCCAAGTACCAGCGTGGCACCGCTAGCAAGACAGACGCCGAGACCCAGTATGCAAGCCGTACCGTGATATATTGGCATACAGGTATAGAATCGATCGTCCTTAGTAAGCCTGAGCAGCATGGGGTATGCATGGGCACCAATGGAGAATTTAGTCCACGCGACGACTGCGGCTTTCGGCAGACCGGTAGAGCCAGATGTGTAGATCAATGCAGCTGTGTCTGTCGGCTTTTGACCAGCACGAAGACTGTCTGGGGGTCGTGCTGTCGCTTGCTGAGCCAAAACCAGGGGAGTCAAGTCGGTACTGCTACATCTGTCATCTGATTCTCGACAACAGATTGCTTGGATACCCAAGTCCTGCAGGTCTTTTGCGATTGATACCACGCTGTTCTCAATTTCTTCGTCGTAGAATAGAGTTTCTGCGTTTGCAACCTTGATACAATGCAATAAAGATGTATCTGCAAGATTGTAGTTGATAAGTGCAGGAACCGCACCGATTGCCCATAGTCCTATGATGGCAAAGATGTAACCTGGTTTATTGGAAAAGTTCAAGGCCACGAGTTCGCCCTTGCTGATGCCAAAGGACAGGAAGTAGTTTGCTCTTTGTAAGATCTCTTGCATAGCTCCGGCATAAGTGTACTGCTTATCTTTGTATATCAAAAAGATGTCATTCGGTCGAGCTTGAAAGTGTTCTTCAATGTAATAAAAGCTGGACAAACGATCCTTGGATTCCAGGTTTCTCAGTCTACGTTATCAGTTGAAAGCGAGGATAGCCCACGGGAAACGTACTGCCGGAGACTCTGCAGCATTGTCCTGATGTTGCGCAAGTCATATCCGATAAAATGCTTCGCATCGAGGTATGCAAGACCCAGGGCGCCGATAGCAGCCTTGGTGGACAGTGACATGACCTTGTCCATAGGATTGTACAGACTGATCCGCAACCTTCAGTCAAGGCAGCCCAAGATGCTCAGAGTATGGTCCTGAAGAGTCGACTTTGACTGTCTGCTTTCTCTTCTGTCAATCGAAAACGAACCGATATATCGGCCCCACAAATATGCGGGGTTCTTCCGAGGAAATGTTTCGTTGCGCAAAACAAGAAACTCAACAGCTGCGAATCCTGTTATCAAGTAGGATTTTGCAGCCCGCACCGGTTTCGCATTCTATCGCACGGCAAGCTACTTGCTTGACACATCTGTCTTTTGTGATATTGCCTCTACATTACATACATACAGGAAACAAGCATAGAAAGTACTTAAATTTACATGATGTAGAAGATCTTATCCTTGTCGATATCGAGACGAAATAGCTCGCTGACGATTGTGCCTATCTCTGTACTCTTCCGCTCATCGTCGCCTTCCTCCCAATTCTCGTATCTCTCCAGCCGATCGTGAGTCCACAATTTATGTGGATCCGAGAGATTGGATAGACCAACAGCACTTTCTTCACTTCTCGTTTCGAGCACGAGTTGATCCATCGCAGAATCGAGATTGAGGACGTGACCTCTGTTCTGCCGATAGAGAGTGATGCGATGTTGATAGTGTCTTATGTTTGGCCATTTTCGACGTTTCGCCAACAGTTCTGGTGAAGCAAACCTGGAACGGGTGGGATCAGGCATACCGACCGCGACTGCCCAGGACAACGTCAAGACGCTTACCACGTGCCAGGTTGGAGCGTGCTGCAATTTGAATCCATCCAAATAGATCTGACGATGTTCGAATAATGCGAAACAGAGGATTTCTTCTTTCGTTGCTGGACGATGTTCGTGATGCTCGATAGAGTCGATTCGGTGCCATATTCGTTTGATGACGCGTGCCCAATCTCCCTTCCGTCGACGTATGTCTTCAGAGAAATATGCTCGTTGCGCACCACGCTTCCAGAAAGCTGCTAGAAAAAGTTCGGGCCAGGCAGAATTTATCCACGTACTCTCATGTGCTTGTAGCTCGGCAAGTACCGCGGACGAGGTGCGTAAAGCTTTGTCATGTTCTTCCACACTCAGAAAGGGTGCCAGAAGGACACGAAAGACATGCGTTATGATGTAAGGCTGCGCAAATTGCAGATTCGCAAAGGTGATTCGAGGACCGAATGGGAAGTCGTGTTCCATGTCCGAGAACACTTCATATTCCGGACCGGTCAACCTTTGCAGCATTGCGTCGTACTCATCGAGACACTTTCGAGCTGCTAAATAACGAGGTTGATAGTGTTCCAGCAGTGTGAGATATGTATATGCGGTTGAATCTAGCCTGAACAGTTCGGCATGAAAGTCGTCCACAAGCGGAATAGCATAAGCGTAACACTCTGCGGACTTCTCGAGAAGTTCCTCCAGCCTAACTACCTGATCGGAAGGCCGAGAGAATGAGGATGACCAATCAATGTCTACAGTCTCACACAGTAGCGAGGAGTGACGTAGTTGTCGCGTCAAGTTCATTAGATAGAATGGAAGTCCAGTCTCGTTGGCTGGACGGTCTTGATTATGGATGATGAATTGAGGATGAGAGGGATCATGTCCCGGAATCTTCTTCGCAATCTTTTGAATGTCTCGCTTTGGTGGATTAGCAATGCTGCTCGCTGTTGCGGTGCAATCGAGACTACTGGTTATCTCGAGGTCTAGTTCATCACTGTGTCGATGTTTCGCTATAGAGATCATCTTCACATCACACATGCGACGAGCATCGAATGAGCTGGTTTTCGAAGGTACTGCCATGGTTTCTTGACCACCAAATCGTGATTTCGCAATCAAAGCTAAAGTTGTTGCACCCTCTATATGCTGAGCTTGAGTTAGGAGATTGCCCAACTCGTCTTCGAGCTTGGCAAGTAACACGGTTGTCGCCCAAATGCGCAAAAAGTCCTGGATTTTTTCAGTCCGAGTACTGACTAATGCAGTGGTCTTACCTGGTTGTCCAACTGAGCGCAATCTGGACGTCTCAGCAATTGGCGTAGAAGATGTAGCACTCGAATATAGAATGCCACAGCCGTAACCTTGTCTTGCATTCGCGCAGCCACGTACGCAGCTATGGCCAGAGATAGTGAATCGTCCATGGTACGATGAGCTAAATGAGGCAAGTAGAAGCTCGCCCAGTTCGTCATCTTCTTGACGTTCCTTCTCCTGGAAAATAAGAGATTTGGGATACTGGATTTCCGAGGCAATTCCAAGAGACTGGTCCAGACACACCTACATCGATTAATCGTGGAGTCATGTACACGTTCATTAAACGGTACAGGTAGTGCGAGTAGTCGTAGAACTCGCCCATGAGATACATGAGCCGATCAGTTTGCTTTGTCGAGAGTAGGAGCGCGCTCAACTTTTCATTCTCAAGACTTTGCAGACTGACACCATGGTCTCTCGCTGTGGTCGTGCCTTGCGTGTGCTGAACCAGATCTGCAAGCGTCCCTTTGTTACGTGACACATCCTCCCGGACTTCTAACAGAGGCCAGACGCATGCCAGACCTGACCTTAAGCACCGAAAACATGTTGGAGAACTTTCGTCACATTTATAATGTCGGCGACGACAAGTGAGACATCCTGTTCGTGTCCTACGACCATTCTTGCCATTTCGTTCCAAGAGCAACATTCTTTCACATTTTCGAGGACGAGAACATGACACTATACCTTATGGACAAGCAGAAGCGATCATCGAAGAAGACTTCCAGGGATTCAACAACAACGACTAATGCCTGAACATGCCGGGGTACGATTGCGAGTGGGGACCATCTCTATCTCAAATACCCATGGAAATGCCACACTCGATTTCCGAGCACAATTGTGGCAGCTTCGAAGGGCACACCAATGAGCAGGGAGAGATATCGAAAGCCGAAGCAGAAAAGCTTGTCCCGCTGTCAAATGCTTCCGGATGGCTGAAATATAGCCGTCGATTCAATCGTTATTGACGCCAAGCCGACCCGTTGTGCCAAGCTGCTTCATGTCCATCAGAGATGCCATTGACGAGCTGTGAATATGCTCTAGCTGAGTGTAAGCGCTTGCCGAGACTCAATCGACTGATTGGAGAAAATAATCCGTTTGTCTCCGAAGCATCATCTCTGTCCCGCAACTTTACTCCGTATACTGAATGATCATACCAATTTTATGTCGGTCACATTCTGCTGTTAATCCTCTTTGTCATGAGTCTGATGCATAGATATCGCACGATTCAGATTTTGCAAAGGCAATTCTTCCTATCGAGCCACTTAGGCAATATCAATCATGTCTTGGGACTGACTCGTCACATCGGTACGCGAGGTGAAACACGGCAGCCGAGCAAACCTCGGGTCGCTTCAACTCTTAGTTACGCCTGCCCTAGTTAACCCTGATGGATGTGAGCCTTCTAGAATCGACATCCGAATTGAGAATGCAATTTGAGCTTACAGTGCAAGAGGTTGCTTGCGTATAAAAAGCTTTCTGATATCTTATAGCTTGGTCACCTTGTCGTGGAGATCGGCAAATGTGCAGCGTGTATTATTCAACCTTTGACAACAACTATCCATATGTCAACATAAGTACAAGAGGAAAAGACTCCAAGATTGTGCATCAAAGCCACGTACGGAGATTGTGCTGATAATATTAAAGTGCGCAAGATCAGTGTTTAGCTGTTGCATCTCTTAGCTCTCATGTGTAACTTCTCTTTTCAAACCACAGTCAGTTCGTGAAATTCGTGAAATTCGTGAAATTCGTGACATTCGTGAAATTCGTGAAATTCGTGCTATCTCTGAGATTTACGATCTCTGAGATTTGTAAAGTCCGTAGTATCTCTAATATCTCTGATATCTCTGATATCTCTGATATCTCTGATATCTCTGATATCCCTGATATTTCTGATATTTCTGATATTTCTGATATTTCTGATATTTCTGAGATTTCTGATATTTCTGATATTTCTGAGATTTGTGAGATTTGTGAGATTTGTGGAATTTGTGAGATTTGCGAATGGTAATTTTGTCAAATCTTTCTGTAGCAAGAACTGATTGAAGCTTTGAAGTAGGTATACCAAGAACCCGGCTGCTGCAAGAGCAGGATACTTGCGGCGTGTAGTGCCAGAAGCATGCTGGCAATGTAAAAGACTGGCTTCCGGTGCTTGTGGAGATTGATGATGATTCTTAGGAGTGAGCCGATGCTCCCTACAGCTCCTACAAAGAATGCTGAGGAATCCAACCTTGCTGTAGCTGCCTGCGTTATAATCCAGCCTGCCATGACAGTAAGGATAGCAAGTGCTATATAGTACATAGTCGTCGTGCTTATCCGTACTTTGCGAGTCGTTGTGCGTAAGGCAGACGTCTGCGCAAAATGAAGCTTGGTGATGACGCCTCCGTCTGAATTTGCTATGGCAGGTGCTTCTTTCTGTTGTGCTTCTGCTCCATGCTCAAGAATATCGGCAGGTTCAAGCAAGCTTGCTGCACTGGCTGCCAACATATTGGTGGCATTGGTCGGTAGGTCCACTGATTCTGGTCTTTTGCGATGCATTGATCTGGCTCTCTCCTTTCAGTGCGCACTCATTGTGGGTGTGTATGGAGAGCAGCCAGATGGCAGGCGGGATTCTTCTCATTTTATGGTGCTCGATGATAATCATAGCATTCAGATACATTGCTTCTGGGAGCTGGCGGCAAAGAACTGCTATCCGCATTGTTTGTTAGAGCGATCTGAGCACTGGAGATTCATAGTGCACCTGACAATACCCAGCCACTATTATCTACCGTCGGATTATTCTTATATGACTTGATTCGCGACGAGAAACCTTGTACAGATTTTCAACGAAATGAACATAGACCTTACATGCAGTCGGAATGAAGACAAATTTCATACCTCTATCAGGCTTCCTCTTTGAAGTGTCTAAGAATGGTTATTGGAAAGCGTGCCAACTCACCAAATACACTTTGAATATAATTTGCAATTTGGTTTGTTTATGGCGCAAGAGACCACTTCAAGACTGAGATTGACACAACGAGTGAAATCACACTCGATGAAGCTACTTTTGCTGCTCATGGCCTCTGGGTCATGGACTTGTCACCATTGATTGAGAAACTGAGCTGCCCCGTGAAGGTACAGAGCATGACTCTGAAACTGAAATCTTGTGCTATAGTGCAAGATCCCGTCAGCCTCATACCTTTTTGAATCTTGACGGCCATCATGTGCCTGTCGTCTGCCTCACTACAAATCTGCAACGGTGGTAGCTGTGAAGGCACTACCGATATCGTCTTCCTCAGTGCTCACGGATTGCCACGGACGAGACCGTAAAGGCGAAACAACGCCACCAGGTCGGTGGTTACGTGCATTTTCACGCTGTACGAAACATTCACGGTGCGAAGCGCACAACGATCCATAACCGTCAGCTTATACACGCATTGCTATCCAACGGGCGCTCTGTGCCTGTAGTACAAATATTGAGGTAGGGTCTGCGACTATCTTCACGGCTTGCCAGCAGGCTTTGTGCCATGAACTATTTCGTTGCAGATACTAGGCGCATTTACGAGGAAATCGCGGGACGATTTGCACCACCTGCCGAAGACGAAGAGCTCTACAGGCTTCGGGCAAGTCTCGATAATCTCGAGGTCCTGCTTGGGGATATTGCCGACAATAGTTACATACCTGATATCACGGAAATGTCAGATGCGTTCCTCTATTGGGAGAAAATCTGTAAGCTCCGAAGGACTGTCGCGACACGAGCGTACGACGTCAAAACGTGGCTATACAACAAAGACTCTCTCAAAGAAGATGCGGATCACAGAATACGATCTGCATATGCTTTTCTGATTATGTTGCAAGAACATGATGTTTATGAACAAATCGATCTCGACCATATCGACAACACCATTTCTGTGTTGAACTCATACGATCAGCTCTTCATGAGGAAGTTGATCACATCTGGCCGTGCCCAGAGTGCGTTGTTGCAAATAGTTGGCTCACAAAAGCTCACTAGAATACGCTGGCACGAGGATGAGCCAAGACAAGTACTAATTTGTCGAATCAGGGAGGCTTGTTGGACGAATTTGAACACATTCAATGAAGAGCAGGAGTATGGAAATTTTTAAGTCCCTGTGGATCATGATTTGATGGAGCATCTCTCTGCGTCTGTGAACTAGCTTACGCCCATCCTATCGCTTGAAATTGCAAACGAATCATTGTTTGCCATACAGGCTTCTTCTAGTCCTCAGTTCAGATCGACCAAGGACATCAAAAGAGTCCGGAGCACATTGTTTGGAGAGTCGCTCAAGTCTGGAGCCAATCTGGCAGCTGCATCTGGAGATGCAAGAACTGAGACCATCAAGAAAGAGTCAGAAACAATTTGCAATGCAAGAAACATCAGGTTCACGCCAGTCAGTGATAACGTGCTGTGGCTACAAGTAACGGAAAAAGAACATTGACTAGGCTCTGAGGTTGCTTTCCAAGCCCGTGGATCCAGAGATATCTCGAATCTCATCGATAACTCAAATCTCAGAGATAGCTCGAATCTCAGCAATACCTCGAATATCAGAGCTAGCTCAAATCTCAGAGACAGCCCAAACCTCAGAGGTAGCCCGAATCTGACACACAACTCTCCAGAGCCCACAAATCCAGAGGTAGCTCGAATCTCAGAGCTGGCTCAAACTTCAGAGCTGGCTCGAATCTCAAAGACAACTTGCCAAAGCCCATGAATCCAGAGATAGCTCAAATCTTAGAGATAGCTCGAATCTCAGAGATAGCTCAAACCTTGTGTACAACCCTGACACATCCACATGTTTTCAACACCTTCATCAAATCCTTATATCTCCACAAACGTCTGACACTCCCAAACAGCTTTGGTCCAAATTCAAAGCAATAACCATATTGGCAGTGAGCTCAACAACTGTCTGCATATCTTGCCAAGCAACCATATAGGAGACTGTCTCCACAGCAAATATGACAACTATTCTAGTAACTTACAGATCTTTGTAACCTGCTATCTCAACAACGTTGACAGCATGTCAGGCTAGGCTTGGCAAACCAAGAACCTTGCACCAAACCTGGAGCTCATTCTGGTTGAACCAGAACCTTGTACCACCGGATTTAGGTTCAACCCGTGTGGCTTGAACCAAACCAGAAACCAAACCCGAAAAGTGTCACTGGTTTGGTTTGGTTTTTGGGTGCACACTACCCTTATTCTCAGACAATACCTGAGCCAGAAATCGGAAATCCAGCAATCTGATTGGTCAAGAGGGTCGTCTGGCTGGCTGCGGGTGGCTGACGGGTGGACTTTGGACAATACCTGGGCCAAAAATGCGCTGATTGGTCAGTATGACGATACCTTGGCCAGGTCCCCCAGCTTAGAGAAAAGAGTTGGCAGCCACACGCCACTGTGGCACAATACCTGGGCCAGGGACCCTCTACAGTGTAGAACCGTGCCCTACAGCAGCATAAACCCTCAGTCTAGTGCAGCTCTTTGATTGCTGCAAGCAGACACGTGAGTCTCTCCCGTCAACTCACAGATGCGTGATGACCAAACACAACACTCTCCAAATGTACCCTTTGATGCCTCAATCAGACGGGACAAGAAGACAAGCAGAACAGCAACAAGTTGTTCAAAATGGAGCGCATCCATTACGAGCCCAAACATAGCCTGGTTCTTTGTAGGCAGTGCCAGGTTGTGATTGCTGTTGACTGTGCAGGCTCTGTCATGTCAAAGCACATCCGCAAATACCAAAGGCTTAACGAGGCAGACACAACCAAGGAACTCTCGACCACTGCTGTGTTACGAATGGGCAAGATCTAGGTATACAACTGATCAGGTGGACTGAGCAGGTTATAACATTGTTGTTAACTAGCTATTGACTATAGCTAGTAAGGGCAAATAAATAGTCAGGTGCGGAATGGGAACTGGCTGGACCCGTCGGGTCCCGACAGCAGTCCCCTGCAAGGGGTCAAGGGTTAAGGTCACCCAGCCCTAAGCGGCACGGCTTTGGGCCAGCCCGCGTAATAGATTGCGCTTAGAGTGGTTCATGACAGTAGCTCCCCCTCAAGCGCGCAGTATAGTGCAGCGCCAGAGATTGCTCTGAACCAGGGTTCCCGAGAGTGGATAGCTTAATCACGCCTTTTGTTTGCACTCTTTAAAGTGGCCTTTTGGTCCAGAGGGTTTGGGCAAACCAGGGTTGGCGAGAGTGTGTAGATGAAGAGATGGTCACAGTGCGTCCAATTGGAGTGCATTTGTTCCTGAGAATTAGATTGTTGGGACCCGACAAGTTAATTTGGGAGATTGCAGATTGAGAGTGTCTTGATTACGCTGGTGTGAGAGCCTGGGTTGGGCATCGTTCTCACAGTGCTGGCCAAACGGAAGAGCGGATGAAATTAATCCGTTGTCGAGATTCGATTGATTGAGGGTGAATCATGGGTCTGGGGATTGTGTATTGTCGGGTTTGTTTGTCGCAAGTTGGAAAGGAATCGTCTGCAATATGCTGGGCCAATTGGGAGAATTGGTAGTAGGCGATAATCCGAATGTAGAGTGTTGATAGATTGCGTCGAGAGGGTATATAAGGAAAGGTATCCCCCACGTTGTGCTGTACCATTTTACACAATTTTTCACACTGCACGATACCGTAATTTACCTGCTTGTCGGGCTCAGTCGGGTTCTGGAGGATGACTGATACTGCTAGATGGCCAAGAAAACATTGTCAGGTGCAGCAGCAAAATCGAGAGAGGAGCGGGAAAAACGACAGCAAGACCAGCAGGCTGCCCCAGCAGCTCCAGTCCCCGCCCCAGCTCCAGTCTCCGCCCCAGCTCCAGTCTCCGCCCCAGCTCCAGTCCCAGCCCCGGTCCCAAGCCCCGCTCGAGTCCCCGCGTTGCATCCAGCTCCAGTTTACGTCTCTGCTCTTGATACAAATGATGAAATTGTCTCTGATGTACCTCGAAAGCGTAAGAGACCCGTGGAAACTGTCGAAGACCGCGCGGCTCGTAAACGAGCAAGGGATGAACATGCAGCCGACATCAAAGCGAAGGGTGTCCTCTGGGATTGGTGCAAATCTTGCGACCACAATAGCAAGGACTGCTGGATGTCAACAACGAGGGGCTATCGACAGAGGGCCTACCCTTATTCTTGGACCTTATTTCGGCCAGAAATGGCCATTCCAGCAATCTGATTGGCCGAGAGGGTCATGCAGGTGGCTGCAGGTGGCTGACGGGTGGACATTGGACCTTACCTTGGCCAAAAATGCGCTGATTGGTCAATATGACCTTACCTCGGCCAGGTCCTCCAGCTTGGAGAAAACAGTCGGCAGCCACACGCCACTGTGGCACCTTACCTGGGCCAGGTCGCTCTACTCGTGCACACGGGATTTACGAACGCACGCCACTTCCGAACACGTAACCCCTACCATAGTAATGAGCTATTCATGAGCTTTCGTGCCCTTTGTAGCCTCTGATAATGGATCAATTTGCTGCTGCTGCTGCCTACAAGGATGACAAGCCCTCTGCAACTTGGCAGGAGATTTCAAACGCCTTTGATATCCCAAAAACAACGTTGTTTGGCCGCTTGACTGGC